>JAJEJO010003357.1:36029-50005 GCA_020662805.1 Glaucomys volans | reverse complement strand
CATTGCCCTGTGTACATGCATGAATGCACAGATGGTGTGACTCTACTTTGTGTACAACCAGTGAAACAATAGCTGTACTCCATTTGTGTTCAATAAAAAAAAAATAAATTAAAAAAAAAAGAATTAACACCAATTCTACACAAATTCTACAAAAAAACAGAGGAATAATAATAACAATTCCAAATAACTGTATGAGGCTAAACAAAGAAAAAATAACTCTCCTTAGATCTGATGGAGGAGTGAGAACACAGGAGAAACTGCTGTCACAAGAGCTGCACAAATCAGGCAGACAGAGAGAATCACAACTTACCCAGCACAGAAATTAGGAAGGAACCAGTGCTGGGCATGAATACCTGAACTGTCACTAACAAACTGCAGGAGACCAAATATATACAAATATAAAACATGAAAATTTTCTTGGGAATGCAATCATAGCAGGACTTGAGGTGGGGGAACTCACAGTGTTGCAAGTTTTACCTTGACATTCTCCTAGTAATGATAAGGAGAAAAATCTCCATCTTCCTCAGCAGAAGGGGGAAAGCCACAATTTGAAGTATGCTACTGCATTCTGTTCTTAATAATGTCTGCCCTCAAGAAAAAAATTATTTATCAGAGCAAAGCTAATCTGAGGGAAAGGAAATACCAAACTCCCATCGGCTGTAACCTTCCACATAGGAGAAGGGAATACTCTACTCTAGCCCCTTTTAGCCATCTTCTGCCACCTAAATGGATGAATAGAAAAAAATAAATTAAAAAAAAAGTGAAAAGTACTTGTGTAGGCCACAGCCCAGGGTCATAGGCTCACTAAGACTGAGACCTTGTCACAGAAAGAGAGAACCTTCCTCCCCCACCCACACATCTTGCAGACACATCTCTAAAGGTCCAATATGAGTTCTTTTCACCAGTATAGCATGTCTCATGTCTGCCTTTCAAAATGGAAGTACAAGGCATACTAAAAGCAAAAATAACAGTTTGAAGAAACAGAACAAGCATTGGAAGTACATCCAGATATAACAGGGAGACGGGACTGTCAGACTGTGAACTTAAAACAACTTAAATCAGACTGAGATTAACAGAGGAATAGCTCTAGTAGAAAATATAGATGGCATGGGAGAACAAGCAGATAACATGAGCACAGAGTTAGAAATTCTATGAACCCAAGAATCATAATATAAGTGAAGAATGTCTTCAATGGGCTCATTAGTATACTGGCTACAGTTGAGCAAGGAATATCTCAGCTTGCAGTTATATCAACAGAAGCATCCATACCAAAAAACCAAACAGAACAAAGACCTGAAAATGGAATGGAATATCTAAGAACTTGGGACAACTAAAAACAGTACACAGTGTGTGTCAGGTTCAATGTCAGAAAGGGAAAAAAGCGAATGGAATATAAGCAATATATGAAGTAATAATATTTGAGAATGAGCCCAAATTAATGTCAGATGCCAAACCACTAAACCAGAAAGCTCATGCAACACCTAGTAGGATAAATACAGGGATAAATCTATCGCTAAGAAAATTATATTCAAACTGCAGAAAATCAAAAATAAAGAAACCATATTGAAAGAAGCCAGTGCATATAGAGGAGCAAAAACAGACTTATGTATGACTTCTTGTCAGAAAACATGCTGGAGGGAGATAGTGAAATGATATGTTTATGCATTGAAAGTAAAATACTACCCAGACTTCTGTGCTCTGTGAAATTGTCCTTCAAAATTCAAGGAAAAATAGAGTTTTGCAGATAAATAATAATTAAGGGAATTATTGCCAGTAGAACTCCTATGCTAGATCAATTGGTGATTGGATAAACCCATTGAGGTCATTCCATACTGTGGAAAAATAGCAATAAAAAGGAATGAAATGCTAACATGATATAATATGTGTTAACCTCAGAACAATACAATAGGGCTAGATGTGGCTCAGTGCTTGCCTAGCGTTGTGCAAAACCCTGGGTTCAATCCCCAGCACTGTGCAGGTGCATGTGCACACACACGATGCTGAGTGAAAGAAACCAAATAGACCAAATAGTATATCCTTCCATTCATATGAAATGTCTAGGAAAACAAATCTATAGAATTCAAAACCAGATTAGGTTTTGCCTACCCCTGGGAGTGAGGACAATGCAAATGAGCATGTGGAATTTCTTAGGGTAAGGGAATAATTGTATATTGTATTGTAATGCTTGCTTCCTAAATCTGTACATTTAATTAAAATTCAAATTGTTAACATAAGAGTGTAGGGAACTGCCAGGGAGGCGGACCCAGCGACAGACATCAGGTGCAGCCCAACGCACAGATGGGTGAGAGTTCCCTACTCAGGAAGGTGGCCCAGAGCGCTTCTGTGGGTCCTCCACTGGGGCAGCCGGCACAGACCAGAGGTGAGTTTTTGGCTCAGGAAGTGGGCACTAAGGAGAGGACACTTGGATCCTCCTCTCCCTGGGGCCCAGCCCAGAGGCTTGCTTTCAGCTCAGACAAGTCCCAGGAGAATTCCAGGTCTGGGGAGGCAGACACAGAGACAGACATCAGGCTTAGTCAAGCACAGATGGGTGACAGTTCCCCACCCAGGATGTAGGCCCAGAGTTCTCCCGTGAGACCTCTGAAGGGGCAGCAGGCACAGTGTAGAAGCAGGAGACTTCAGTGTGGGGGAAGCGAGCAAAGGGTGCACACTTGAGGCTCCCACGCTGGGAGGCCGAGTCCAGAGGCCAAGTCTTACTCCAGCCTGGCCCCAGCCCATGGTCTAGTGCTACTGAAGACTAGGAGGTGAGAAATTGGAAGCCTGCAGGGATGTCACTTGTTTTAAGCAGCGAAGCTCCTATACCCCAGATTCTCACGGATACAAGGGAAGATACATGAACAACATGAGAAGACAGGGGAAGAAAGTCTCAAACAAACATAGATACTGTATCAGCAGAATCCAGTGATAATATGGAAGAAGAAATGTCAGAAAGGGAGTTCAGAATGTACATAATTAAAATGATCAGAGATGCAAATGATGAGATGAGAGAGAAAATGCAGGAAATGAATGATTGCACCAATCAACAGTTAAAAGAACAGTTACAGGAAGTTAAAGATCATTTGAATAAAGAGAGATGTTGAAAACAAACCAAACAGAAATCCTTGAAATAAAGGAAACAATAAACCAAATTAAAAACTCAATAGACAGCATAAGCAGCAGGCTAGATCACCTGGAGGATAGAATATCAGACACTGAAGACAAAACATTTAATCTTGAAAACAAAGTTGACCAGAGAAGATGGTAAGAATTCATGAACAAAGCCTACAAGAATTATGGGATATCATGAAAAGACCAAATTTAAGGAATTATTGGGATTGAAGAAGGCACAGAGATACAAACCAAAGGAACGAATAATCTAGTCAATGAAATAATGTAAGAAAATTCCCCACATCTGAAGAATGAAATGGAAAATCAAATACAAGAGGCTTACAGGACACCAAATGTACAAAACTACAACAGGTCATCACCAAGGCATATTATAATGAAAGTACCTAACATACAAAATAAAGATAAAATTTTAAAGGCTGTGAGAGAAAAGCATCAGATAACATTCAGAGGGAAAACAATATGGTTATCATCAGATTTCTCAACACAGACCCTAAAAGCAGGAAGGGCCTGGAATCATGTATTCCAAGCCCTGAAAGAAAATGGATGCCAACCAAGAATCTTCGACCCAGCAAAACTCACCTTCAGATTTGAAAATGAAATAAAATCCTTCCATGATAAACATAGATAAAAGAATTTACAAATAGAAAGCCAGCACTACAGAACATTCTCAGCAAAATATTCCATGAGGAAGAAATGAAGATCAGCAATGTAAACCAGCATAGGGAGGAACTACCCTAAAGGAATAGTCAAATAAAGGAGAAACCAAGTCAAGTTAAAAATCAAAGCTAAGCCATGATGATTGGGAATACAAATCATATCTCAACAATAACCCTGAATGTTAATGGCCTGAACTCATCAATCAAAAGACATAGACTGGCAGATTGGATTATAAAGAAAGACCCAACAATATGCTGCCTCCAAGAGACACATCTCATAGAAAAAGATACCCACAGACTAAAGGTAAAAGGATGGGGAAAAACATACCACGCATACGGACTCAGGAAAAAAGCAGGAGTTTCCATCCTCACATCAGATAAAGTGGACTTCAAGCCAAAATTAGTTAGACGGGATAGTGAAGGACATTTCCTTCTCCTTAAGGGAAACATAGATCAGCAAGACATAACAATCACAAATATTTATGCCACAAACAACAGCGCATCCATGTATGTCAATCAAATCCTTCTCAACTCCTGGAACCAAATAGACCACAACACAATAATACTGGGTGACTTTAACACACCTCTCTCACCATTGGACAGATCTTCCAAACAAAAACTAAACAAAGAAACTATAGAACTCAATAACACAATTGCTAATTTAGACTTAACAGACTTATATGGAGTATTTCATCCATCAAGAAGTGAATACACTTACTTCTCAGCAGCACATGGATCCTTTTCTAAAATAGACCATATGTTATGCCACAAAGCTACTCTTAGCAAATACAAAAAGATAGAGATACTACCTTGTATTCTATCAGATCATAATGGAATGAAATTAGAAATCAATGATAAAATAAAAAGCAGAAACTACTCCAACACCTGGAGATTAAATAATATGCTGTTGAATGATGCATGGATAACAGAAGACATCAGGGGGAAAAATTCTTAGAGATCAACAGAACAATGATACAGCATATCAAAATCTCTGGAATACTATGAAAGCAGTGCTAAGAGGAAAATTCATTGCATGGAGTGCATTTAATAAAAGAATGAAAAGTCAACAAATCAATGACCTCACATTACAACTTAGAGCCCTAGAAAAAGAAGAACAGTACATCACCAAAAGTAGTAGAAGACAGGAAATAATTAAAATCAGAGCTGAAATCAATGAAATTGAAACAAAAGAAACAATTCAAGAAATTGACAAAATAAAAAGTTGGTTCTTTGAAAAAATAAACAAAATTGATAAACACATAGCCACATTAATGAAGAGAAGGAGAGAGAAAACTCAAATTACTAAAATTTGTGATGGAAAAGGAAATACCACAACAGACTCTAACGAAATACAAAACATAATTAGAAGCTATTTTGAAAATTTATACTCCAACAAAATAGAAAACCTGGAAGACATCAACAGGTTTCTAAAGGCATATGAGCCACCCAAACTGAATCTGGAGGACATTCACAACTTAAATAGATCAATTTCAAGCAAGGAAATAGAAGAAGACATCAAAAGCCTACCAACAAAGAAAAGTCCAGGACCAGATGGATTCACGGCCGAGTTCTGCAGGACCTTCAAAGAAGAGCTCATTCCAATACTCCTCAAAGTATTTCATGAAATAGAGGAGGAGGGAACTCTTCCAAACTCAATCTATGAAGCTAATATCACCCTGGTATCAAAACCAGAGAAGGACACATAGAGTAAAGAAAATTTCAGACCAAGATCCCTAATGAATCTAGATGCAAAAATCCTTCACAAAATTTTAGCAAATCACAATCAAAAGCATATTAAAAAGATAGTGCACCATGATCAAGTGGGTTTCATCTCAGGGATGCAAGGTTGGTTCAATATCCGGAAATCAAAAAATGTAACATATCAACAGGATATCAACAGACTTAAAGTCAAGAACCACATGATTATTTCAATAGATGCAGAGAAAGCTTTTGATAAAATATAGCACCCCTTCATGCTCAAAACACTAGAAGAAATAGGGATAGTAGGAATGCTCCTTAACATTGTAAAGGCTATCTATGCTAAGCCCACAGCTAACATCATTCTAAATGGAGAAAAGTTGAAAGCATTCCCCCTGAGAACTGGAACAAGGCAGGGATGCCCTCTTTCTCCACTTCTATTCAACATCGTCCTTGAAATTCTAGCCAGAGCAATTAGACAGACCAAAGAAAATAGAGGGATATGAATAGGAAAAGAAGAGCTCAAACTATCCCTATTTGCTGATAACATGATTCTCTATTTAGAAGACCCTAAGAAGTCCACCAGAAAACTTTTGGAACTCATAAATGAATTCAGTAAAGTAGCAGGATATAAAATTAATGCTCATAAACCAAATGCATTTTCATTCATAAGTGATGCACCCTCTGAGAGAGAAATTAGGAAAACTACCCCATTCACAATAGCCTCAAGAAAAATAAAATACTTGGGAATCAATCTAACAAAAGAGGTGAAGGACCTCTACAATGAGAACTACAGAACCCTAAAGAAAGAAATTAAACAAAGTCTGAGAAGATTGAAAGATCTCCCATGTTCTTGGATAGGCAAAATTAATATTGTCAAAATGGCCATACTACCAAAAGTGCTATACAAATTCAATGCAATTCTAATTAAATCCTCATAGAAATAGAGCAAGCAATCATGAAATTCCTTTGGAGGAATAAGAGACCCAGAATAGCTAAAGCGATCCTTAGCAAGAAGAGCAAAGCAGGGGGTATCACAACACTGGACCTTCAACTACATTACAGAGCAATAGTAATGAAAACAGCTTGGTATTGGCACCAAAATAGGTAGATCAATGGTACAGAATAGAGGACACAGAGACAAACCCACATAAATTCAGGTATCTCATACTTGACAAAGGAGCCAAAAACATACAATGGAGAAAAGATAGCCTCTTCAACAAATGGTGCTGGGAAAACTAGAAATCCATATGCAGCAAAATGAAACTAAACCCATATCTCTCACCCTGTACAAAGCTCAACTCAAAATGGATCAAAGACCGAGGAATTAGACCAGAGACCCTGCACATAATAGAAGAGAAAATAGGTCCAAATCTTCATCATGTTGGCCTAGGACCAGATTTCCTTAACATGACTCCCAAAGCGCAACAAATAAAAGCAGGAATCAATGATTGGGATAGAGTCAAACTAAAAAGCTTTTTCTCAGCTAAGGGAACAATCAGCAATGTGAAGAGAGAGCCTTCAGAGTAGGAGAAAATCTTTGCCACACACACTTCAGATAGAGCACTAATCTCCAGAATCTACAAAGTACTCAAAAATCTACACCAACAATACTAATAACCCAATCAATAAATGGGCCATGGAAATGAACAGACACTACAGAAGAAGATCTACAAGCAATCAACAGATAAGTGAAAAAATGTTCAACATCCCTAGTTATAAGAGAAATGCAAATCAAAACCACCTTAAGATTTCATCTTACCCCAATTAGAGTGTCTTTTATTAAGAATACAGGAAATAGCAGGTGTTGGTGAGGATATGGGGAAAAGGGTACACTCATACATTGCTGGTGGGATTGCAAGTTGATGCAGCCACTCTGGAAAGCAGTTTGGAGATTCCTTAGAAAAGTTGGAATGGATCCACAATTTGACCTACCTATCCCACTCCTTGGCCTATACCCAGAGGACTTAAAATCAGATTACTACAGTGATTCAGCCACATCAATGTTCATAACTGCTCAATTCACAATAGCTAGATTGTGGAACCAACCTAGATGCCCTTCAATATATGAATGGATAAAGACACTGTGGTGTATATACACAATGGAATATTACTCAGTCATAAAGAAGAATAAAATTATGGCATTTGCAGGTAAATGGATGAAGTTGGAGACTGTCATGCTAAGTGAGATTAGCCAATCCCAAAAATCCAAAGGCTGAATGATCTCTCTGATAAGTGAATGATGATGCATAATGAGGGGTGGAAGGGAGGCAAGAATGGAGGAAGCATAGAGGGAAGGGAGGGGTGGGGTTGGGGGATAACAGAATGTGTGACAGACATCATTGCCCTGTGTACATGTATGAATGCACAGATGGTGTGACTCTACTTTGTGTACAACCAGAGAAACAACAGCTGTACTTCATTTGTGTACAATATATCAAAATATATAAATTTTTAAGAAAAGATACAAAATAACCCAAATAACTTATATATGCAATATAATATGTCTTCTATATAACATTTAGCTTTACAGTATATATAATATGCTACATACAAACAAAGTATCTGGAATAGAACATATCAAAATACTAAGTGGAATCTCAAAGACTTTTATGTTCATTTTTATTAACTATCCCAATCTCTTATAAAGATTATATGTAACTTTCATAAATAAAAACAGATTTGTTGCTTAAAAAAAAAAGAAAGTAGGGAACTTTGCTCTAACATCACTCATGAATCCTTGATAAAGGATCAGCAAATCAAACCTAAAATATTATGATGAATACTTAAGGTCAATCTTAATTTAATCCTATATTAATGATATAAGGGAGAATAACCACAGGATTATCTCCTTGAACAAAAGGCAGTATAAAATTTCAAAACCTATTCTTGAAAAAATCTTTTAGCAATCCAGGAGTCAAAGGCACCTTCTTCAATTTGATAAAGGGTATCTCTGAAAAATCTACAGCTAACAATGTGCTTTATGATGAAAGTTCTTTCACTTAAGATATTGTATTAGTCAGATTTGTATTGCTATGAGAAAACACCTGAGATCATACACCTTAAATGAGGAAAGGTTTATTTTCAATCATTGTTTCACAGGTGTCAGTCCATAGTTACTTCACCCTATTGCTTGGGGCCTGAGGGGGCTTAGTACTTGAGAAGGACATGTGGCAGAGGAGGTCCCTTCACCTCATGATTATGGGAAACAAAGAGAAAGAGGAGGGGTCTGAGGTCTCAGTGTCTTCTCCAAGGACACACCCCTAATACACTAACTTCCTTGCAGTGGGTCCCATGTACTGAAGGTTCCATCACCTCCCATTGGAGTGGTGACCAACAAACACTTGAGCATATTGAGCCTTTGAGGGACATTCCAGATCCAAACCATAACTCATAGGCAAGTATGTTGACTCTCAGTTCTTCTGTTACACATTGTAACTCCACATCTTAGCCAGGGTCTTGAGGCAAGAAATAGAAATAAAAGGGTGTCATGCAGGGGCTCAGATGTAGGTAAAATTCGGATCCTGGCAGGTGGAAGAAGATGCAAGATGCACTGGGGATAGTAACTTATTCAGAGGTGGCAACAGTCTCTATCTAAGCTCAGGTCCAGTTTCAGCCCTTAGCCAGTTCCATTTATCCCCTTGAGTTTTCTGTATAGGGTTTTATAAAATACATATATGCAGGCCAGACAAAGAAGGAACACTGTGAACAGATATAATAACTGGGCATATGCTCACAAGCAAATGTTTTTGACCTTGAGCACATAGGCTGAATCACAGTGTTTATGACCTTGACTACACACTGACAACATAGCCCACCAGAAGCCTCAGTAAGGGAACCTAACTACACCCATTTGAGGCTTGCCCTACAGTGGGATATAAATTGTAAAGATTATATTTCAATTTATAGATTATGATGTACCTTAATTTGCAGGTACTATGATGGTACACCTAATAGAAAGTCCTAAGGCAAAGAAAATTCCCAGAACTAATAGATGAATTTAGTACATTCCAAAGTACACAGACAACTGTATTTCCATGCTTTAGCAACATAGTGTTTGGAAAACAACATAATTAAATTTAATTTATAATAGCCTTGAAATAAACTATTTAGGTAGCCGTTCTTAAAATCTAGGTAACTGTTTTAGTTAACTTCTTTGCTACTGACTAAAGGACCTGAAAAGAACCAAAGTTTCTTTTGGGGCTCATGGCTTCAGAGGTCTCAGTCACAGAGGGCCAATTCCATTCCTTGGGAATCCAGCAAGGCAAAACCTCATGGAAGAAGTAGGTAGCAGAGGCAATCAGCTCAGGACATCACATCAGGAAGCAGAGAGAGAGAGAGTTCTGCTCCACAAAGACAATATACATACCCCATAACACCCCCCAGGTCCCCACCCCTCCAGCCACACTCTATTAGCCTACAGTTACCACTCTTTTGCTGATTAGGTTAAGACTCTCATAACCCAATCATTTTACTTCTAAACCTTCTTGCATTGTCTCACACATGAGCTTTTGAGGGACACCTCATATTTAAAACATAACAGGAACATTTTACAATTAAATCTATAAACCATCATCAAGAGAAAGAAAACAAAAACTAAGTAGAAATATTATAGTAAAGGATTGGAATAGTTGATATCAATAATGTATCAGTTCTCTCAAAATCGATCTGTAAATTAAGCACAATTCCATCTGAAATCAAACATGCAATTTTTTTTAGCCACTGACAAGCTGAATTCTATAATTAGTATGGAAACAAAAATAATGCTAAATCTTTAAAAAATTTTTTTACTTGCAAGATGCATGCTATCAGATTTCAAGATTTATTACTGCATTCAAGTAGTAGAAACAAAGAGGCCCTGGCACAGGAGAGTCTACATGGCTAATATAGAATAAAGATGCACAGCTAGAACTGCGCATCCGTGCTGATGGGAAGGGACTCAAAGAATGCAATGGGAGAGGATGGTTTTTCAACAAACGGAGGTGAACAATGAGACACAGAGAAGAACAAACACCATGTACAAAAACAATTGGAAATGAATCACAGACCTGAACATAAAAGATAAAATTGTTAAGCTTCTAAAACAGAGCTAGTCAATAAAAGTATACTTTGACCCACAAATGTGAGCCTTAGATGCAATCTTAAGATTCCTAGTTCATGTTTTAAAATAAAAAGTAATGGATAAAATTAGTATTTTATTAAACTTAGTACCTTTGAAATACAATATCTGCATGAAACCAATAAAAAAGGGTTTTGACAAGATACTGTGCATTGTTCTCACTTTTACCCTTTTTCACTTTCTTCTGAAAGAATCTGAGGGCCAGAAAGATATCTCTTTTAGGTCCTTCCAGGTGGTGACTTTCCTCCATCTTCAAGGAAGATGGAATTTGCTGAACATGTCAGATTCACTTACACCTCAAACTCTGCAGGCAAGAGAAGAGCAAAGAGATGGAGTTGAAGTGGGACCCCACCTCAGCTTGTTCCCTCCTCTCCCAACCTTCCTCCAAATATTAGTACTTCAGACTCCCCAGACTTAAGACTTCAGGAAGCCTTCATGAAGCACAAGAGAGAAGCCATCAGGCAATCCACTAACCTTCAGCCCAGAATCACAGACAGGAAGTCCTTCCGGAAGTCTACCCACTCCCACTCCTGCTGTAATCTGTTGTTCCCTAATATAGCTCAGAAAGTTCAGGCAGTGATCAAATGTCACCTCTCAGTAAATCCCACTCTAAGGATAAAATCAAAATAATTAAAAATTACAGCCATTTCCCTTATCCTTACTTAGTTTCTCTTGTCTAAATCACTCCACTTTCTAACACTCCTTTTACTGCAGTCACCTTTTTATTTATTAAGTCCCCCATCTGCATGTTAGCACCCTGAGGACAGTGAATTTTCCCTGGTTTTGTTTTGATGTATTGCAAGTGCCAGGCACATAACAGATAAACATTTCTTAAGGAGTCAGTAAATCCAAGGACCAGATCTCCTTGAAGTCCAGTCTAGGTCAGGAAAGGCAAGCAGTTTTCTTGGATGTGACTGGGGGTCCTCTTTGTGCATATGTGTATGGCAGGGGCTACTTGCAGCTTTATTCCCACCTGCAACTCCTCATTCAGCAAGACCTGTAGCATCCTCCGCACTCCAGACATAGACCAAACTCTTTACCAAGAGAGGAATTCTCTCCATTAACTCTGTTCACAAACTGGAGTAATGACAGAGATCCTGGCCAGGTGCGGGATGCTCCCAGTAGCCTAAGCTCCTGAACTCATTGCTGCTTCTCATCTCATAGTCCTTACCCTGCTGCAGACTGTGGATCCCTCAGGTGCTTCCCAATAACACAACCCCCAAAGTCTGGGCCCACAGAGCAGGGATCAAAAGAATCTCAAAACCACAGTACCATAAGTGTTGTGAAATGAAGATGGTTAGGAGTTGAGGCCTGAGGAATGTAGATGCCCAAAATAAGAGAGGAGGCAGGATGCCCTGTCCTGGACTCTTGGAGTTGTGGAGAGGAAGCTCTCCAGGATCCAAGAGGGTGTGTGGTCTGATGTCTTGGAGAAGGTCCACTCTTGGCATCCAGAGGAATAGTGGTTGGACACCTGCATTTGGAGGTCTGGAGAGGTGGAAAGGGACCACCTGAGTATATAGGGGAAATGCTGGGTGGAGGCCTGGGCTCCCACTCATCACAGGTCTGGTTGCGGCCCAGCATGGTCTTCAGCTACTCTCACATCTATTCTTGATCCTCTAAGAACACTGTCTCCATGGCTGCCAGCTGTGTAGCCAACTCCCAGCCCACAGCCCCTTGTTCCTGCAGTGGCTCCTACTGAATTAAGACAGAGATGCAGCCAAGGCTTGTTGCAGGACACCTGGGGATGGGCTTGACATTATAAAACAGTAAGTCAGACCCTGGAAACCAAAGTAACCAGGGCTGGACACTTCACCTTGAGGCACAGGCCTTAGTCTTCCCTCCTCCCAATTCTGGCTGCTACTCCAGCATCAGTGAGTGTGGCTCTAGAAGAGGCAGATCCCCTGAACCAATTCTCCTCTTCATTTGCTTCTTTTCACTTCATTCCTGGTGTGTTTGAGTTACACTATATGTGTAACACAGAATACTGTCCAACACATACTAGGGCCTATTAAGGAATGACAGCTAATACCTGTGGAATTACTATCCTAGTGAAAATGGCAGCCTCCTCTGGTGCCCCAGCCAGAAGACCCTGAGCCTCTCCCCAGACAAACCCATCCCCCCTAACAGGTGTTCACTAGGTTGACCAAATTTATTAAGTTTGATATTTTCCAGGAGAACTGGGGTCCACCTTCTGTAATCTTCATCAATCTTATACTTATCACCTCCTTCACGTTAAACAGGGTAGTTTCTGACGCTAGGTGGTCCTTTCAGTAACCGTCATGGTGACCACCCCATTGGGGGGGGGGCTTCATCCACAAGTCAATCCTGTGTTAACACAGGTGCTGGTGTCCATGACCAGGCAAACTTTACCTAGTGCACCTGAGCTGCTAAAGTCCCTTCTGATTCACATTGAGAAACCTATGGCTATAAATCCTAACTGTAAATGATCTCACTAGACCCTGTCAGGAATTAGTCCCATAGATCTTTCCTTCTGAAGTTATTTCTATGTGACTTCCTTTGTTTCCCCCTGTTTATTTTCAAGGTTAGTACACTTGTTTTTGTTTTTTCAATGAGTTATTCATTTATTTATTAGGTTTCTGTTATGTTTTTGTTTTTGTTACCAGGGATTAAACCCAGGAGTGCTTAAACATTGAGCCATATCCCCAGTCTATTTTTTATTTTTTATTTTTAGCCCAGGTCTCACTAAGTCACTTAGGGCCTCCATAAATTGCTAAAGCTGGCTTTGAACGTGCTACTTCCTATGCCTGCCTCCTCGAGTTGCTGGGGATTACAGGTATGTACCACCACACCGGCTCTTCATTAGTATTAAACGCAATTAAGATAAAATCATGTGACCCTGCTACCTTGTTGCTTCGCCTTCCACTAATTACCACCTACCTCTAGGGTTGGGAAATCTGGCCCAGTAAAGCCGCCCCTTGATCCTGGGAGCTGCAGCAAGAACAAGTCTCAGGGATTCAGTGGCACAAGGCTCCATCCAGGAAATTGAGGATACGCATTGTGTTCGTAGGGTTCATCCAAAACCTGGGAACTTGCCTTTATGGCATGGAGACCTGGATGCTCCCTGGGACGAGTCCATTCTCAATCAACGGGAAAGAAACATATTTCATCTTGTTTTTTGAGTAACAGTTGGAAATCCCGAATCTGACATGGGATGAAAACGCCAACCTGTGCGCAGAGTCCTGTACCCTTCCTGAAAACCTAGGGAGACCCAGGATTCCCAAGTGAGCACAGGAAATAGTTCAGGTCTTCTGTGCTCAGCCACGTGGCCACACGGAGGCGCTGCTGAGCTGCCCGCCGAGGCTGCCAGAGCAGCTCTGGAGAGGAGGAGGCTGTGGAAGGACTAGGGCAGAGATGAC
>JAJEJO010003357.1:0-35629 GCA_020662805.1 Glaucomys volans | reverse complement strand
TGTTCCCATCAGGCACACTGGTATATAATTTGTATCCTTGATGTGTCTTTATCTTCTTTAATATCAGGGTTATACTGGCTTCATAGAATGAGAACATATTTCTTGTCATTAGGTGATGCAGGCTTCTAATGTATATTTGACAAAGAAAAATCATAAAATCTTGACAAGGGTACATGACAAGTTAAAAATAATCCATTCACCTAAACAAGAAAAACTTGTTGCATTTCCTTCTGTTCTCCTCCTCCTTCTCCAACCTGAATGCTGCATGTTTCTCTTTCTCTCCCTCTCTTTCCCTCAGATGATGAACACAGGCTGCAGTGGCCCCAGCACTGCCTTCTCCAAATGCCATTCCCAGGTCAGTTGACTCTCTGGCCTCCTGAGGGGGTAATTTCTCAATTTCTCCTCCCTTCTCACACCCAGTACTACTTCCCCACTCCTCACTCCTAGAAGACAAAATCCTTTTTCTTTTCACTTGGATAAAAGAGTAGGACTAAGGTCTATTGCTGTCTGAGGCCACCTGTGCACTGGGAACAAGATTGGCCCCTCCCTCCCCTGCATCATCACCTCCCACTCTCTGTGACTCACTCCTGCATTAATCATTCTGCAGTATCTCCCATTAAAACACACATAATTAACCTCAGTATATAAAATAAAATCCCTCCTTAAAAATGACCACCTGATCCTATGTGTCCCTCCCATTACTGCCCCATTTCTCTGGTACACCTAGATTATAGAGTGACATCTGAGTCCTTTCTCTCATGTTGCCTTTTTAATCATTGAATTTTTTTTCTAGTGGAATCATGACAACATTTGAAAGGACAACCACTTCTATAAGACTTGGTAAAAAGACAAATGACCCCAATCTTCCATGCAGCCCCACTTCCTGATTCACAGGTGCAGACTACTCTACTTCTTTGCCTGATTCTTTCATTGTTACCTCTGTTTCCCTGAATAGAATGCTACTAGGGCTCCTTCTTAATAAGTTGCACTTTTAGTGGACAACTTTCATTCACATGCCCCTAGCCTCCCAACAATCATTTTATAATTTGATTAGATCAATGCTGTTTACATTATACTGACTATGAAAATGTTATTCACAACTAGCAGCTTTCATTACTGTTTCCTTGAACTGATTTTTAATTTTCCTGCAGTTAATAATAATATTGTTCCTTCATTTGTTTAGTTTCCATTGTACTGATTATGGGAACTTTCCCAAATTCTCCCCCAGGGTCTCTGCTATGGTTTGAGTGTGTGCCTCAAAGTTCATGCATTACACACTTGATCTTCAGTGTGGTGGTGTGGGAAATGGGACCCAATGGGAGGTGGGAGAGTCATGAGGGTCCCACTCTTATAAATAGATCATCAGTACTGTTACCTTGGGAGTGGGTTGGACCTTCCTGGCTCTAGTGCCCTCTCTCCTGCCCTTACACCTTCTACCACTTGAGGGAACAGCAGGAGGACCCTAGTCAGATGCGAGGGCCACAATATTGGTCTCTCCAACCTTAATAATGATGAGGAAGTACATTTCTGTTCTTCATAATTTGCTCAAAATGTGGTGTGCTGTTAGAGCAGCCAAACAGACTGAGACAGTCTCCACGAGTATATTCAAGCACATCCAGGTTCCATCCAACTTGGTCTTGGTGATAACACCTGTCCTAGAGCTCTCAGTCCTGCCAGACCTGGGCTGGGTGCCTTCACCCCTGGGGTGAGGCTGACTCCCTGGATCTCCTTCACCTCATGGGGGAACACTTGGCCTCCCTGTCTTGTGCTGGCTCTACTCATACCTACATCCCATATATCCCCTTTTCTTGGTTTTCTCCATCATTTAGCCATTCCCCATTAAGAACATGGAACAGGAAATATTGAAACCCTAAACATCTGAAATGCCTTTAGGACACCCTAGCTCTTAGTCCAACTTCAACTTAGTACAGAATTCTGTGTTGAAAATATTTTCATTTGGAACGCATATGATATTGCTTCAACATTTTCCAGCTTCCAGAGCTGTTTTTCCTTCTTTTTTAAATCTTCAGGGTCTCTTCTTTTCCATCTACTTTCTGAAATTTCATTGCAATATATTTTGGCAGGGGTCTGTTTTCATTTGTTTTGGAGCAATTCAAATATAATTTTTGTGGGGGATTCTAAATGCTGAGAATATTTCTTGAGATTTTAAAATCATTCCTTATTCTCAATTATTCTGGAATTCGTATTGTTCAGTTGTTGGAAACCCTTTATTGATAGCCATGTGCACTTACAGTTCTTCCGCTTCCTTATCATTACTTCTCCAATTATACTACTTCTGTTCTGGTACTATTTTATTTATTAATTTTTTATGTGGTGCTGAGAGTCAAATTCAGTGCCTCATAGATGCTAGGCAAGCACTGTACCACTGAGCTACAGCCCCAGGCCCTGTTCTGGTACTATTTTAATTGTCCAAATCATCTATAGAATTATTTCTGACCAGTTTTTAATTTGTAAGAACTTCTCTTTGTTTTCTTTCCGCATATCATTGTGCATAATTCCACTACTTATTCACAAATATCATATCTTTTAACATGTTTTAGCAATTACTGAGAGTAGTGGCAATGAATCTGGCAAAGACATTGGACCACTTGGGATCTCTCCACAGTTTACTCAGCAACAGTTCTCCAAGTGTGATCTGTGGAACCCTTGGAGGTGCTCAGATTGTTGCACAGGATCCAGGTGATCAAAAAATACTTTTATAATATCACTAAAACATTATTTAGTTACACCAAAGTAAAACTTAGCAAAGTGGAAGGTATGTTACCAACCAGCAATAGTAACTATTATATCCTTGAGCACCTTTTAACTGCAGAAGGGAAAACATGCAAGTTCATTTAAACATGTTCTGGGTTGAAGTCTTAAAAATCATTAAATTTATTACGTAGCCATTCCAGAATCCACATTATACATACTCTTATTTGATATAATGGAAGTACACATAAATCACTGTTGTTACATTGGAAAATTGGGGGTCTGTGTCAACAAAAACCATGTAGTGAGTTGTACCAATCCCAATTTTTGAAATACCATTCCTCCTTCAAAGAATGAATGACAGAGAAACTACTCTTTAGACTTCAATGTTTGGACAATATTCTAAAATATGAACTGAGTCTGTCCTGTTGAGATTATCCACAGACAGCAGTATTTGCAATGATTAAATGTATGCTCTCAAGAGAATATCAGATTCTGGGAAAACCTGCATCCACCACTATCAACCTGACAGACTCCCAAGTACCTACAACACTTTCTGGTGAAATCTGTGGAAATATCAACATATGACCTCTTGATTATATACATTTGAATATGTTAACACTAGAAGGTCCATATACCTTGGGCAAACAGTACATGGCTTTAAAAAATATCATGCATTAGGGCATTCAATATGCAGGACACATCCACAGATTTAACGCACCAGAATATGACCTATTCAATGATCATGTTTCAGAGAGTCCTTATGGCAAATAACCTTTTCAAGAAGCTAACACTTTGTCAATTTAGTGAATAGCCACAGTTATTGAAAATGTTATTAAAAACATTTTCCTCAATATTTCTCTGAGGCTGCATTTTTTTGTTTCAACCAAAGTCACAGGTTAAATGCATAACATATGAATATGTAGCATTCTCAGCATGCAATTAGTTATTAATACTCAGAAGGAATAACGTATCTTCAAAATGGAATTAATTTCTAATATGGCAGATATTGATGGATATAATCCACATAAACACAATTATCTCTGCAGTGCAAACTACTTTCTAAGAGCCTATAAAAATCCTAAACCAACCTAGATGCCCTTCAACAGATAAATGGATTTTTCAAATGTAATCTATGATGGAATATTAGCCTTAAAAAAGAATGAAGTTATGACATTTGCTGGTAAATTGTTGGAGCTGGAGAATATCATGTTAAGCTAAATAAGCCAATTCCCAAACACCAAAAGCCAGATTTTTTTCCTGATATGCGATGCTAATTCACAAGGGGGGGAAGGGCGAGGGACGAATAGAGTTACTGTAGATTAGGTAGAGGTGAGTGAAGGGAGGGGAGGAGGTATAGGGAGAGGAAGGATAGAATGAATCACAAAAATTACCTATGTACTTATGTACCTATAACTGGTGGGATTCTACATCATGTACAACCAGAAGAATGAGAAATTATACTCCATTATACATGATGTATCAAAGAACATTCAACTGTCATGTATAACTAATTAAAACAAATAAAAAATTAATTTAAAACAAATCTTGAAACCAAAACATTTGAGAACTGCGGATTTGCACCCTGAGGCAGGAATCAAGGGACAGTGAGACAAAGAAGTATTAGTACAGAGCCCTGGGCGTGGCTCTCAGGGTCTAGTGTCTGGGGTGTGGACTCAGAGCTCTGGGTATTCCCCTCTCCCTGGAGTTTCACTTCTCCTTCTCCCAACCTGGCTCAGGTCCTTCGGCCTGGACACTCCTGACGCAGCACCAGGTCTCACTCCCATTGCGTGTCCTGCTCCTAGAGAAGCCAATCAACGTCGCCGCGGTTCGGGTTTGAAGTCCTCACCCACCCGCGGGGACACAGAATCTCCAGGGCTGCAGGATGGGGGTGATGACGCCCCGAACGCTGCTGCTCTCGGGGGCCCTGGCGCTGACCGAGACCTGGGCGGGTGAGTGCAGGGTCGGGAGGGAAACGGCCTCTGCGCGGGAGGAGCGAGGGGACCGTCCCGTGAGCCTCAGGACCCGGGAAGCCGCGTCCCCGCCGCCCCAGCCCAGACCTTCCCCAGCGAGGCGAGGTGGTCCTGACCGTCCACTCTGCCCCTGAGTCCTGCCCTCCGCGTCCCACCGCCCCTTAGCGTCTCTCCAGCCCGCTCCTCTCCTCCTGGCGCCCTCGACCTGGGACCTGGGTCGGCGCCGGGAGGAGGGTCGCAGGGTCTCAGCCGCTCCCGCCCCCAGGCTCCCACTCCATGAGGTATTTCCACACCGCCGTGTCCCGGACCGGCCTCCGGGAGCCCCGGTACATGGAAGTGGACTACGTGGACGACACGCAGTTTGTGCGCTTCGACAGCGACGCCGCGACTCAGAGGATGGAGCCGCGGGCGCCCTGGATGGAGCAGGAGGGGCCGGAATATTGGGAACAACAGACATAGATCGCCAAGAGCAATGCACAGACTCACGGAGGGAACCTGAACACCCTGCTCCGCTTTTACAACCAGAGCGAGGGCGGTGAGTGACCCGGGCCCTGTGGGAGGTCGCGACCCCTCGTGTCCCTCGCCGACGCCCCAGGTCGTCAGGGATCCCGGGTGGAGCTTCACCCCGAGGCTGAGGGACCCGCGGGGACCCTGGACCCAGAAAGCGCCCGGGGACTGTGACCGGGTTTCCTTTTCAGTTTAGGGACAAACCCGCGGGGCGGGCGGGGCGGGGACGCGGCTGACCACGGGGCGGGGACAGGCTCTCACACCTTCCAGAGGATGTCTGGCTGCGACGTGGGGCCAGAGGGACACCTCCTCCGCGGGAACCTGCAGTTCGCCTAGGATGGCGCGGATTACATCGCCCTGAACGAGGACCTGCGCTCCTGGACCGCGGCGGACATGGCGGCTCAGATCACCCAGCTGAGGTGGGAGGCGGGCGGTGTTGCAGAGCTCCGTAGGGCCTACCTGGAGGGCACCTGTGTGCAGTGGCTCGCCAGATACCTGGAGTACAGGAAGGAGACCCTGCAGCGCGCAGGTAGGAGCGGTGCGGACACCTGCCTGATCTCCTGTAGGTCTTTCTGTCAGCTTCCCACAGTGAGGGGAGGAGAATGGCACCCAGGATAGACACCGCCCTGCTCCAAACCAGAGGGAAGTGGTGGGCCTGGATTCCCAGGTGCTGTGCTAGAGAGGAACTAAAGGTCGCTTTTTCTCAGGACAAGTGAGGGATCCAGTCTCTCTCTCCCTGTCTGGTGGGAAAGAATAAATAACTGACCACAGGTCCCTGGCAGCAGTCTTGGCATCAAGGGCAGACTGTCAGGTCCACTCCAGCCTAGTGTCTTTGGAAATCTGACTCCAGCTTTTCCACATGTCTCAGTCTCTACCAAAAGAGAATCTGAAGAATCTTAGGGCCCTGAAGCCTCTTCCACTAAGTTGTCTTACTCTGATTCTAGAACTTTAAAAAGAATAGATAATGCCAGAATCCTCAGTCCAAGCATGTGTCTAGGTGTTGTGCTTCCTCCCCCACCCCAATCACGTTGTCCATTCTCAGGATGGTCATGTGACGGCTGCTTCAGTGACCCATGAGAGGTAATACCAAAATGTCTGAATTTCCCTATTCTTCCTCTCAGATCCCCCAGAGACACGTGTGACTCACTACACCAGCCCTGAAGGACACATCATTCTGAGGTGCTGGGCCCTGGGCTTCTACCCTAAGGCGATCACCCGACCTGGCAACGAGATGGGGAGGACCAGACCCAGGACATGGAACTTGTGGAGACCAGACCTGCAGGGGATGGAAACTTCCAGAAGTGGGCTGTTTTGGTGGTGCCTGATGGAGAGAAGCAGAGATACACATGCCATGTGCATCATGAGGGGCTGCCTGAGCCCCTCACCCTGAGATGGGGAATGGAGGTGATGAGGGCATAGAGCCTGTTGTCAGGAAAGCAGGAGGATTTCTGGAGACCCTCACCAGGGTATGGACTGAGAGCTGGGTATCAGGGCTCCTTACCTAACTTCCCTTCCTCTCGCAGAGTCACGTCCTCAGTCCAGCATCCCCATTGTGGAAATTATTGCTGGCCTGGTTCTCCTTGGAATTGTTATTGGAGCTGTGGTTGCTGTTCTTTTGTCTTGTGGAAGAGGAGAAACACAGGTAGGAAAAGTGCATGATCTGAATTTTGGTTCCACTAGTGGTTTTAGGTTCCTGGTAGAAATGTGCCCTGCCTTGTTAATGGGAAGCAATATCTACACTGTTTATTCTTTGTAAATCACATAGACACTAAGGACAAATATAGCCTCTTAGTTTTTGTGCTTTTGGAGACCTGATTCCCAGCATTTAGAGGACAGAGGGGAATTTGCCTGTTGAGGACAGACCACCAAGAGAGCAACACCTTCATCCCTACTTATTTACTTTCTTCTTGTCTCCTGATCCTTCCTTACATCTCCAGCACAGTTCTGGGGACTTCCCCAGTGTCCAGCACTAGGAGGTAGCTCTAAGATCTGTTTCCAACCTGTTGTTTCATTGGATGCTTTCTTCCCACAGGTGTAAATAAAGGGATCTATGCACCAGCTGCCTGTGAGTATGAAGAACAGTGATCCCTGAGACTCAGGGGATAGGTAGTAGGGAGCAATTAGGAGCTGATCTATCCCATAATTCCTCCATTGCCCACATCTCCTGTGGACTCTTTGACCAGGTTCAGTTTTTGTTCTGCTCAGGTAATGACAGTGCCCAGGGATCTGATGTGTCTCTGACTGCTTAAAAAGGTGAGACTCTGGAGGGCCTGAAGAGGGAGAGGTGTTGGGAATGGGGAAACTCCTGGGTTACAGGGACTCTCGCAGGAATTTTTGACATTTTGAGTGTTTTAGGTGTTCACAGTGTCTCCATTACAATGAGTGATCAGAATTTGTTCATAATACTTTCTTTTATAATGTGAGACAGCTGCCTTCTGTGGGACTGAGCAATACAGGAATTTTTTAGTTCTCATCCTGCTCCCCACTGTAACTTCAAGAGATCCTGACTTCTCTTTGTGCAGCTGGCATCTGTCTGTGTCTGTGTTCCTATTGTCATAATGTGAGGAAATGGAGAGAGGAGCACATCCCTGATCACCATGACCCCTCCCCACACTGTCTGTTCTCTTCCTCAATCAACTTTCCTCTGTAGCAGATGTGAGGCTGGGATGTCTTCATTCCTGATTTAGCTTTATGTTGCTCTGGGCTTTAACTTTTTCCTTACCTATTAAAAAACAGAATCTGGATATTGATTTGTATTTCATATTTGTGCCATGAAGTTTGTTTGATGGGCTAATTAATGAAAAGAGAATTCCTAAAATTTCTGAGAGAAAATAAAACTTGAAACCTTCCAGAATCCACATGTTTGCTTTTCTGCATCTGCTGCAGGTGGCGACAGGAGAGGGTGAAAAGAGCTAAGGGTGGATAAGGTGGCACCCAGTCTGTGCTCAGTCCATCCTGGGCTTTGATGTGGTCACCCTCAGCTGGATCATCTTCCCTGATCCTTAGTCCTTGTCCCTTCAGTTGAACTTAATCCCACCAGGACCTGTGATGACTGGGACTCAAGCATCAGCAGGGCTGGTCCTGTCTCTAGGACTATGGGCAGGGAGGGCATCATGCCGTTGGGTTAGCATAGGCGGAAATGTGTGTCTAACCTGCTCCCATCTTTTTTTGTTTTTCCATTTCCATAGAGAACTATACCTTTTCTGGTTATTAAGAATGATTACTGGTCTCATTCTCCTCTGGGTGTCTCTCATCTTTGACAGCAGCAGGAGTCCTTTTTACTGTCATTGTTCCACAAAACCCAGGGCAGTTTCCTGGATTGTATTTTCCATCATTCCTCCAATATTTTTAAGGGAACCAGATTATGGGAATAGCAGAGAGGAAGGATCTCATGTTTTCTCATCTTAGATAAATTCCTCTTAGGGTTCCACCTTTATTTCACAATTTCACTGTCCTTAACAATATAAATCCTAGAACTTGCTCCAGTATAGATTCTTGGATAAAGAAAACAGAGTCTAATCGAGGTTTCTGTTTAGTTGGAAAATATGCCCTATTAGTCAAGGACTATCTTTTCTGAAGATCAAAATGTACTTGGGTGCTATGGAGGGAGGGAGGGCAGCACTTGTGAGAAAAGCCCAGATGGCCCTGACCTCAGTGTGAGAAGCCCTTGTGCTGCAGATGCCACAGCAGCAGTTGGTCTGAGGTTCCATTAACAAAACCGTGTCTCTTGAAGAGGGAGGGGAGGGGCTGACACTGATCATTCATTCAGCTCTCATTGAGTACTGAATAGATGACACACAGTTTGCATCTAGCATTCATCAGGGAACTGAAAACAAACCAGAAGTGCCACCCTTGTGGAGACAATGTGTTATAGGAAAGGGAAAGAAGATACTTTCTAAGCACAGTTAATAAGGACAGTGTTCATGTCAGGTGGTAAGTGTTGCAGGGCAGGTGTCAGAGTGGGTGTGTGGGGACAGGGAAGATGACTGTTTTACCAGGGTGGTCAGTCTAGTAAAGGTGACATTTAAGGATGGATTTGAAGGTCATCAAGGAATTTGTCAGGGTGTGTGGAGGAAGATCTTTCTAGGCAGGATGAAGCTGCAGTGCAAATGCACCAGGGCAGGATCCTGTGTGTGTGTCCTGGGGAGAGGGAGGATCTGGCATGTCCTGAGCAGAGTCAGAGAGGAGCTCAGAGGCATGGCCAGTCACAAGATCTGGAGGTTAACAGAAGGAATCTTGCATTGAGTGAGACAGTTTTGAGCAAAGCATACATGGTGCATCTTTTGAAAGCAGCACACTAACTGCTGAACTAAAAACAAAATTGAGTCACCTGGAGTATGAGCAGAGAAAAGAGTGGAAGTATTTGGATGTTGCACATGTTTTGAAGATGGACTTTACAGCAGTTCTTAATGAACTCAACTGAAGTATAAGAAAGAGGAAGTAGGAGAACACCAAAAATCTGTGAAACTCTAATCAGAAAGATAAGAGTAGCACTGATGAGGAAAGGAGGATAGTCAGGGTCATGTGTGAGGACAGGACTTTGCAGACACTCAGTGGAGATGCTGAGCTGAGGTGTTCAAAACTCCTATACAACAACTGATGATCAAACTGCTCTCAGCAGACCCAAATGTAAATATGCATCTTTTTTTTTTGCTTAACTGGTGCTACTCTGGGACAAGGTGTGCTAGAGGTGTCTTTGCTCACTCTCACTTCCTGTGTGTGTCTTGATGTGGGTTGGTAACACATTTCACAGTCCAGTGCTAGTGCATATAGTACACATTTGAGTAGCATTGCTCTAGACAGAGCAGTCTTCCAGCATCTGCCTGGTGTCAGATTAACAGCAGGGAGGAATCAGTTCATGGTGATTTCATTTTCAGTAATTAGTTTAAGGTTGCCTCTTCCCCTACAATCACCTAGAAGGAAGACATAAAATGGAAGAAGCATTCAAAAGCAGAGAAGTAAAATAACAATTTTTTAGCTCAGAGTATAAAAGTAGGCCAAAATTCATGGAGAAAAATTACTCTATTCCATGGCATTTCCCCAAACTGGAAAAATATTAGGTTTGTTTATTTTAGACTCAAGGTATATTACTGTGTTTGATTCTTGTCAGAATAACCAAATACCTGAGATAATTCAACTTATAAAGAGGAAAGGTTTATTATGGCTCACAGTTTTGGAGGGTGAATTCCATGAAGTCCTGCCACTTTACACCTGTAGTGAGGTAGCACATTGTGTTGGGAGCACTGGGCAGACCAAAACCACTCACCTCCTCACCAGGAGCAAAGGAGAAGAAGGGGCAGGTGTCCAACTATGTCCTTCAAGGACACAGCCCTCAATGTCCTAAGAACCTCTTACTAGCCCCATATTTCAAGGATTTCACATTTCCCTATAGCACCACCCAGGGACCAAGCCTCTATGAGCTTTGGGAACACTCAGCATTCAACCATAACAAGCACACAGGTGATGATCCTCAGAGATGCTTGAATAGGAAGTATAATAGGAGACCTTCCAGCTTTCTGTTAAATCTGGAAAACAAAAAATTTATATCCTCTGAGCAAGAAGTGAAAATCTTTTTCTTTTCCCTTTCCAAATTATTCTTAGGAAATTTCCTGTTAAGTGAGGGAAAAAAAAAGAAGAAGAACAAGAAACACAACTGTTTTTGATAATTTTCTAATCAGCACCCTGTACTCCTACGAGCTTGTTGCCTGAATTACCTTTACCATTTTGAGCCACAACTTTGATCTTTTATTGTGTTTTATAAATGTGCTGGGTTGGTATTGACTCAAAATTTGAAGGAGGGAATAACAATTTCTGTAGGAATCTGTATTTATCCAATGTGTCAAATAATTTACAAATTATTTGAGCACACAGAGATATGTATTTGGGCAATGCAACACACAAAGAGCAGAAAAAACAATCCAGGGACCTTAACATTAAGACAGTTACTATAAATGAATTTCTCATGCTCATAAGGTTACATAGAGACAAAAGGTAGACAAAAATAATCAGTCATGGTAGCCCAAGCTTGTAATTCCTGCTACTCAAGGGACTGAGGCAGGAGGATTGCATGTTCAAGTGCAGTCTGAGAAACTTAGCAAGACCCTGTCTCAAAATAAAATTAGAAGGTCTAAGGTTACAGTGCTTGCCTAGCATGCACAAGGCCCTGAGATTCATCCCTAGTATCATAAAAATAGATTAATAAGAGGACACATAAAAGATTATAATAAAATTTGCAAAGATGAAAGTATCTGAGATGTGAAGATAGATTAATGGTAGACCCTGCACTGGAGAATAAAAAGCAGTGAGCTTAGAAACAAAGAAAGAAAATCTTTTCAAAATTACATGAAACAATATTTACAATATATTATAGGGTTTATAACAAACTCAGAAATGTACTTACAGATACAACACAAAACAACAGGAAATAAAACTATGAAGAATTTCCATATTTTGGTGAAATTAAGTTAATATAAATATGAAGTAGTTTCTTAGAAAATTCTAGAGCAAACACTAATAAAAATATAGTGAAAAATGTTTAGGGCATTAACTAAGGGAGTTCCCATTACAGTAGAAAATCAGGGCTGCCATTCCCACCACAGGCCACCACTCCATCAGGGTGCACAGGCCTGAGGACAAGCCTGCCTCCAGCTAGCACTCAAAGTGGGGGCTATTGCTGCCTGGAGCCTGGGAGTCAGGGCTCCCCAGCTGAGCCCTCCTGGTGTCTGGTTTCACAGAAGTACAGTTGGAGAAACATTTGCTTCAAGATGAATTGCAGCATGTCTGAAACACATCTAACTCAAAAAACATGTAGAGGAGACTATGGACAGAAAACATTAGAAATAATGCTGGATTGGGTTAAGATTGGGAGGGTATTGGATAGATGAATGTCCTGCATGCAACAAGGGCCTGGGGGAGGGCAGAGTGCTTGTACAACCCCACCACACCCATGGAAGTTCATTTGTTGAAGTTCTAATCCCAAGGTAACTGTGTTTGGAGACAGAGTATTTTAGAGATAATTGAGGTTAAATATGGTTATAAGAGTGCAGAAAAGGGCTGGACAGAAGAAGGAAGGAAGGAAGGAGGGAGGGAAAGAGGGAGAGAAGGAGGGAAAGGAAGGAAGGAAACTGCAGCCCCAAACCAATAGAACTGTTGCCCCATAAGATGAGAAAAAGAGCTCTTACTTCTCCTCCTCCACCTTTCCTCCTCTCCTTCTCTCTCTCTCTCTCTCTCTATTAACACACACAAAAATGGACAGAATGTTACCAAGCAGCACAGTATCCCACTCTGGGAAGAAGAGGTTAGGACTCAGTTGTTACTGGGCAGCTGTAATACTGCCTGGGAGGAAGGAAGCCAGGCGATAATGTATTCTGCTCTAGGAAATTTTGAAATTATCTTGGTAGGAAAATGGGTTCTACTTAAAGTCAGCTTTGAAGAAAGATGGAAGAATCTGAATTGTTTCAGAAGTTCCATCTCCAAAATACCTGAAAATTCACAGGATTTCTAAAGAAGAGGCAGTGAAGTGACATGGGTAGGAAATGTCCTTACACAGATTTGGTGATCCTGCAGATAGACAGGCCTGAGTGGGCATCTCTGCTCCCATCTTCTGTGGAGACTACCAGGGGGGGACCTGGCCCTCAGCTCTCTTCTCGCAGCAGAAGAAACATATTGAGGGAGTGTCCTCCAAACTTAGTCTGATTCAAAATTGGAAGGTTTTTTAGTCAGCTTTGAGTCACAGTGACCAAAAGAGGACTGACAAGAACAACATGGAGGAAAAGTTTATTTGTGTTTTGAATTTGCGAAGGTGTCAGTGCCTAGACAGCCAACTCCATGGTCTGTGCCTGAGGTGAACCAGAACATCAGGGCAGAAGGATGTGGAGGAGAAGAGCAGCTCAGGACATGGCAATCAGGAGGGACTGATGAGAGAGAGAGAGAGAGAGAGGCATATGGAGGGCACACAACACATTCCACTCACCAGGAACAAACATATACACCTAAATGCAGGCACCCCCACTTACCTACCTCCTCCAGCCACACTCTGCTTGCCTATAATTACCACCTGGTTAATCCCTCTGAGTGGATCAAACCACTTATTAGGTTACGATTCTCATAATCTAATCATTTCACCTGTGGATGTTCTTGTATGGCCTCACACAGGACCTTTTGGGGGACAGGTTATACCTAAATCATAACAGTAGGAGAATAGGTTTTATTTATTGCTAGCTTTGTTGAAACATGGTAAAATTGATGCAGAAGTTCCATGTCAGAAAAACCCTGGGACAAGGAAAATTTCCAAAAGTGGAGGAGGTACATCAGGAAGAAAGACAGAAGTTTCACAGGTTTGCCCTCCTTAGGAGTCATTGTGACCCAAATTTATTTTATAGTTTCTGCCTATTTCTGAGTCCTTGGAGACTTCTCCTCATACGAAGGAGCCAGGACTTCCTGGGACCAGCATCTGAGTCTCACCACTGTATATTAGGCTTGCCAGGGTTCAGACAGCTCTTCTCTTTAGTTCACAGTGTGAGCTTTTGTGAACTGTGTGTGGAAAACTGCCATTATATTAGTTCACTCAAGAATTCCCACCTGTACCTGGACCTGATTCAGATGCTGAGACTCTGGAGTTTATACTGGTTAGGTGACAAAATGAGTCTTTTGGAAATCTTGAATGGAAAGCAGTTTATTGTGCATGTGGAAGGGATATGAATAATTTGAGGTAGAAGAATAACTATGGTGGTTTTCAATGATCACAAGTTCCTTGATACTCAAGAAGAGAAACTAGCCTCCCTCTCCATGAACATGGCTGGACTTAGGAAATTCACCTCTAGTAAAGAGACAAAGCAGAATCAATGGTGTGCAGCCACAGAGAGAAAGGCACTGGGGTTTCCTGCTTTCTCTGCTCTCTCTTGACATCATTCACTCCTGGCTAAGCCATCTTTGACTGGACAGCCACCATGACCAGGAACTGAGGGCTGTGACCAAGAGGTACAGGAATGAGCTGTGAATGACCTCCTTCCATGTCAATCAGCCTTCCAGTTCTGGCCTTGAACACTGCCCATAGGAAAGGGCAGGACGATATACCCTGGTAATGTTAAGCTGCTCCGTTTTGGAGTGATTGTGACACATCAGCAAGTATAAATGTATAGGAAATGAAGATGTGATCAAGGGCTTTGTTCTCTTTAGAAAAAAACAAAGGTGTCCAGAAGAAATTGGATGATTATGTAAATGTTTCATATTTTAAAAACTGCCAAATGACAGTTAATCCACTGAAACTGTGCTTTAAAAGTGTCCTCTTGAATGATTTCAATTGTTTTTAGAATCCCATTTTAATTTCCTCCTAGCTTTATTTTTGGCACAATTTTCAAAAGAGTTTCCTTAAGATTGCAATGCTCTGCTCATCTCAACTTTTCAGTGTACCTCCAATTACCATTGCCTTATTTCACATAAATATAGAAATCTTTAGAATTCTAAACATTCCCCATTATTATAGGCATTATATTTAATGTATCTATTCAGAGTTCAAAGTCCCCAAGTAAAAACTCTTATTTTTATTTGTCTTTTTGATATATAGATCCCTTAAGTAAAGTGAAATGTCCTTCTGTCCCTTCTGATTAACTTTGACTAGAAGTCCACTTTATCTGATATGAGCATACAGAAAGCAGCTTGTTTACAGGATCCATGTGAATGATGTTTTTACCCATCCTTTCACCTTCCATCTATGGATGTGCTTGCCTATGAGATGAGTCTCTAGAAGAAACATTGTTGGGTCTTGTTTTTTAATCCATTCTGCCAGTCTTTTGATTGAAGAGTTTAGGTCATTTACATTCACTGTTATTATTGAGAGATGATTTTTATTCCCAGTCACTTTGGTTTATTTTTTTTTAAATTTGAATTAATTTCTTCTTTGATTGACTATTCTTCAAGTGCAGTTCCTCCCTTTGCTGATTTTTACTTTTATTATTCATTTCTTCTTCATGAAATATTTTTTATGCAAGTCTATCTTTATTTGTAAAAAATAATGTGCAACTAAAACTAATGTGATTTTTTAAATCAAAGTTCATTTAGTGATAATGTACATTTTATAATAAAATTGTAGTAAAATACCGACATTTGATAGTTTAAACCAAGTATCATTCATGTAAAAATCATGTTATCATGTAAAATTTAATTATAAAATTCATAGTTCACAAAAGTACATATATTTTGTTGACAGTTTGAGAACGTTATCATAAGCTTACTTAAGATACACAACAAAATTCACAGTTAGGCCTGACATTTAGTACTATAAAATTTTACACTGGATCCAGTGATATTTGTGTTAATAAAGTGCACTTGAAATAATCAACTCAGACTACCTACCAAATGAAGTGATATTTTATTGTATAACCAATCTATTGGTTTTATAATATCTAGTAATCAATTATTTCACCAATAATTCAAATGATAGATGTTGAGTTGAAAACACCATTGACATATATCCTTAATGGGATAGTTAAAATAAAAGGCATTACCAGCCTTGATTTCCATTTTCATGAACAGATATAAGATAAATCTGTATTTTACAGTTAAAATTTGTGCAAAAGTTAAGCCCTGAAGTATGTTTCCCCAAGAGAAAAGTTCTAATGTTAAAACTTTGTTTAACAAAAGAGGGAGTGAGAGTGAGAGAGAGAGAGAGAGAGAGAGAAAGAGAAAGGGGGGGGAAGAGGGAGAGAGGTAGTGTGTAAAACATTTTTACTTAAAATGTTGAACCCTCGCACCACTTATGTCATAAATGAATGGAGCCTTCTGCATCTAAACATTATCTTGCCATTGAAGAGTCGAGTTTCTAAGACTCAGAATGCTAAGACTGGAATGCCATTGCTGAGTAGTGGTATATGAAGGAGGAAGAGTGAATTCAGTATGTGCATTGGATCACACAACGCTGTGCAGCCGGCTGACAGATTCCGGATACATGCTGAGTGATGATATGAACAAAACACAGTGACGTCTTAGTCCAGTGATCGCCATTTAATGAAGACTCCACTTCTTTATGTTTTATCATTAATAGAGAAAACAGCCTTCAAAATGGAGTCATTGGAATCCTCATTGTTTAAACAGCACACAATTGTTATAAAGGTATCCACACGAGCCCTACATAAGATTAATTAATAACTCCACAAGCCACAGGGAGCTCATGGTCTCCATGCTCTGTGTCTCTGCACCCTGCGGTGCCTGTGCATAGGACATGGTGGAACCAGCAAGGGAGAAAGCAGCAGCTTCTAACTTGTCCTAAGTGGATGCGTTGGAAAGTAATAAATAGCCTCATGAAATAATAAACTCTGCCTGTTGTGGGTGAATACTACATATCTTTCATAAAGTGCAGACAGCGTTCCTAGAAATCCCAAAGGAAAAACTGATTCTTTTTTTTTTATAAAAAGTGCACTTGAAAAAGAAAATTCATTTATCTTGATTCATTGAACACAAATGGGGTACAGCTGTTGTTTCTTTGGTTGTACACGAAGTAGAGTCACACCATCTGTGCATTCATACATGTACACAGGGCAATGATGTCTGTCACACATACTGTTATTATTCTTACCCCCCTCCCAAATTGCCCCCTTTTTTCCCTGTGCAATCCATCCTTCCTCCATTCTTGCCTCCCTCCCACCCTGCATTATGTATCATCATTCACTTATCAGAGAAATCATTCGGCCTTTGGTTTGTTGGGATTGGCTAATCTCACTCAGCATGACCATCTCCAACTCCATCCATTTGTCCTGTGTGTGAAGATCTCTTACTACGGGTGCCTTTTTAATTCAAAATGATTCATACCAGGGAGTCCATCGAAAGCCCATCAAAGCACACCAACAACACAAGGAGCAAGTTCCAGTGAGACCTGGAAAGAGGACTAAAACTGAATAAAGGAGAGTCTCCCTTGTGAATCAGTCAGAAGCATTTCCTTTTAGAGCATCAGTCCTGCCCACACAGAATCGGTCTGTAACCACAAAGCTATGGGGACGGGTGATCTCCACTGTCACAGCTTCAGGGCTCTAAGCAGAGCTTCCATGCTGTGAAATGCGGGAAGCAACTCCTAAATATGGTCAACTGGTTTCTTAGAAATTGGGGATAAAAATACATGTGAGAAAATAATTTGTTAAAATTAACAACAGAGGAACAACATTGGGGGAAAAAATCAAAACACAATATTGGGAGCAGAAGAGCCTACGTCCCAGTGTACAAAGAAGGCAATCAGCCTTCTTCACATCAAATTTGGAAAACATAAAAGGAAAATTACCTGGGTTCTGCATATTAAGTTAAATATGTGAGCACTTCAAACAGAAATGACCCAGGCCCCTCACACAGGCCTGGGAATGTGCTCCAGCGTCCAGTTCTGCACAGAAAAAATAGCGACAGCACAATTTCATAAGCAAAATCTTTGTTTTAGACTTAAATTCACCTCTGAGCCACCGAAGTTCATATTAGCAGTTACCAACCTATTTTAGCAATAGTGCAAGCTTGCATTACTTTCTCTGCCTATCCCACATCACTGGTTCAGAGATATATATGCTTCTTACTAGCCAAATTCACACGTCCCCACAGCTCCTCAGCACTCAGGAAACATTCAAACCGCAGCTTCATACTGTTATGATTGTTCCATCTTCTTCTAAGGGTTTTTGACCTGGAGCTCGTGTTTCAAATTCTGTGTTTGTGCCACTTGCTACAGGTGCTAAGCTCACTTCATGAGAAGGAATAAAACATTCTGCCCAGACTCAAAATTGAGTTCTATTGCATTAAGGATCTCAGGCTCTCGGCCTCAGGAACCGCCTTGGCAATCTGCTTGTGCACTCTGTTGTCTTTAATAATAATGTCATCTTCATGCTGGCTGCCTCCTCTTGGTTAGATGTGCTGTGGATAACCAAGAAGGCTATTATTGGTAGACTGGCCGGAGCCACCAGAAGTCTGACTGTTCTGACCTTATTCTTCAGGTTTGCTGGCCTCACTGTGATGATGAGGTTGGGGCTGTCTCCTCCCGGAGACTTCTATGCCATTAACTTCTAAAACCTCATCATTGACAGCCAACAGTCCTGTGCTTTGAGCCAGACCTCCTGGGAGGAGCCTGGATATAAAGATCCTGGGGACTTTCTCCAGCCCATGCTGTGTGACCCGGTCACTCCAGCAGTCCCAGATGCAGAACTCCAGGGGTTTCTCGGTGACATATTTGTAAACACAAACCTGATGGTGTGTTTCTGGGAGAATGTCCACATCTATGATGGAAGACACAGACCTGAAGTCTTGAGGCATACCAACGACTGTGTGTTGTTCTCTATGGTCTTCAGGACGTAACACATTGGTTAAAACATTCTTCTGTATCAGTCTGTCTGTACCAAAAGCACTGCAGTCTACTGTTCCTTTCTTTTGTATAAAAATCCCAAGCAGTGGATCGACTGTTGAAATGGCTTTGTGATAATTATTGTCACTATTTCAAGGCAGTACGTCTCTGTGGATGTCTGCATAGCCCACCAGCACGTTGACACTGGGTATCTTATGAACATGCTGCAGTAAACCATAAAACTCCTCAAATTGTCCAGGTTTTGATCTTTCCAGTGAAAACCAACGAAACTCAGCTCCAAACTTGCTCTTCACCTCCATGATGCCCAGGCAACTGCTGCCCACTCCGTGCAGGTGGCCTCGGTTCATGCTGAGGCGCTATCCAAGAAGGCCTCCTCCCACTGCCCAGTACTCAGTTGTGCCCTGGAGAGTGTGTGAAGAGAGGTGGGCAGCTGCTTGAGTGGACTGCGCTCACCTCTGCTCGTGGAGCTGCTCATGTGGCAGGACCAAGGGTCAGGCTCATGAAATATTTTATTGAGAATGCTTTCAAAATTTATTTTTTATTTTCTTTAATTTTTTTCATATAGGTATATAGGGTCATAATGTCTGTCTCATTCTACCATCCTTCCCATCCCCACCGCCTCAGCCCTCCCCTCAATCCCCTCTGCGTAACCCAAAGTTCCTTCTTTCTTCCCTACCCACCCCCCACCATGGATTAGCATCCACTTATCAGAGAAAACTATTTGACCTTTAGTGTTTGAGGATTGACTTATTTTACTTAGCATTTTCTCCAGTTCCATCCATTTGCCTGCAAATGCCATAATTTCATTCTTATTTAAGGTTGAGTAATATTCCATTGTGTATATACATTACATTTTCATTGTCCATTCATCTGTTGAGGGACATCGAGGTTAGTTCCATACTTTTGCTATTGTGAATTGAGCTGCTGTAAGCTGCTGTGTCACTGTAGTATGGTGATTTTATTTTATTTTTTATTTTTTTAGCATGGTGATTTTAAGTGGTTGTAAAATGAGGAGTGGGATAGCTGGGTTAAGTGGTGGTTTCATTCCAAGTTTTTCTAGGAATCTCCATACTGCTTTCTAAAGTGGTTGCAGCAATCTGCAGTCCCACCAACAATGTATGAGTGTATCTTTTTCCCCACATCCCCACCAACATTAATTGTTGAGTGTATTCCTGGTAAATGCCATTCTGAGATAAACTCTTAGGACTGTTTTGATTTGCATTTCTCTAATTGCAAGAGATGATGAACATTTTTTCATATGTTTGTTGACTGATCACATTTCTCCTTCTGTAAAGTGTCTGTTCTGTGCCCATTTTTTGATTGGGTTATTTGTCACTTGGGTGCTAAGTTTTTTGAGTTCTTTATGTGTCCTGGAGATTAGTGCTCTATCTGACATATGTGTGGTAAAGATTTTTTCCCATTATGTAGGCTCTCTCTTCACATTGATTTTTTTCCATCACTGAGAAGAAACTTTTTAATTGAAATCCATCCCATTTATTGATTCTTAATTTTACTTCTTGTACTTTAGGAGACTTGTTAAGAAAGTCAGTTCCTAAGCCCATATGATGAAGATTTGGGTCTACTTTTTCTTCTTTTAGGTACAGGGGCTCTGTTCAGTGCCTAACTCTTTGATCCACTTTGTTGCTTTTGTTTTTGTTGTTGTTATTTGATTCTTTATTGGGAGTAGATTTATTTTGGGTCCTTAAAAAACCTTTTTAATTTCTTGCTTGTTCCTGAGTTTGATCCTCAGCACAGCAAAACAAAAACATAAACCCTCTTATTTTCATCCAGCAAATGTTAAATCATACGGGGATGTGCATTTGGACCTAGGGGATTTAAGTTATGTTCTTTACAAATTTTTTTAACTTGCAAACATTTAAATCAAAAGTACAGTCCTTTGAAGATTATAGTGGGGAAAAATGCATGCATACTTTCTTGATCTGATCTACAACTTAATGAAATTTCACATATGTGTGTGTGTATACATATGTATGCAATAACAAAAAATGGTATCCATACACAAAATTATTCTCCAATGACTGAACACTTTACATTCACTCAGTGTCTGAAAAAAACACTAGCTTCCAATAAAAAATAATGTTTTAAAGAATGATCACATTTTTAACTCTTTTACAGAGCCTAATCACTCAGCAAGTCCTCAATGTCTACAGTAATTTAAATTGCCTACCCACTGCAGCAAACCAACTGAAGATTTCTAAAATAATAATTAACAGTTTAGGTACAACTTTTTACCTCATGTCTTCATGCCCATATTGTTCAGGCTTATAAAGTTATAAGCAATTTCAGGTTTTTAATTATATTTGATACTTGGATGATAAAGGTAGTCATGTAATTCCTTAGTCCTTAAAATTAGTATAAATGAAAGCCTAGCTGACTACAAAATAGGTGAAGAAACCAGTTTTGTTATGGTAGGATCATTACTGGTCAGGCAAGATAGTATTAAGTGTGGTATGGAACACAAAATTGGTTAAAACATTTTTTAAAGTAGGTAATGTATAAGCTCAAAATAAACACTTTGAGATTAGAAGGTATTTTCAAGTTCAGGTATTTAACAAACATGTAGAGATCCTCTGTATAAAAGTTACAATTAGTCACTTGTGTGTGTAAATATAAAACTGAAACAGTAGGAATGAAGAATTTGCAATTTTCACAACACGAGTTAAAGAAAATTCTTTAAGATTTTATTCAAAGTTATAACTGCTTGTGGTCAACACACACCACTGTTTAAATTCACAAGTTTTACCAACCTTGGGGATTTTATTTTCATTTATATGAATATGAATGTTACCAGTTTTATTAAATACTCTTTCAGTGTACAGATGCAGAATATTTTCTAGGTATTAAGTGGTGGGTAGGTAAGGCAGGGTGTTCCCTATGGTAAGCTCTCATCAATGGGGTATTGGCTGCTGTGCTCTTTTTCTGCCATTTCTTGCTGGTGAATTGTATCCTCTGCTGCTTGCTGCATTTTCCTCCAGTTTTTCCAGAGTCAGAGATTTTTAGGATAAAAGTTTGGGTTTACACTGCACGATTGTGCTTACATCTTCCACAGACAACTGCCCTGGTTTTGGAAGAACTTCCTGGGACATTGACTTCACTTCTGCCATGTCTGAATTGTTGGATACAGTAAGATTTTTCCTGAAAGTTCTGGTCATTTTCTTGCTGTTTTAGGATCCAATCTGGTAATATCAAGATGTCAGAGTTCTTGACTGAAGCCTGTGGAAGGAGAGATGCATCCATTCCCAGACCATTCAGCTGTTTCCCCAGGATAACGGTGAGATCAGGCAAAGGAAAAACTCTATTTCATGTTGGAGACCAGAAGCCAGGAAACTCCTGCTGCCATTGTCAGTTATGACTGCCTCTTTGTTCCACTTTGAGTTGAATTTTGTACAGGGTCACAGATAGAGGTTTAATTTCATTTTGCATATGGATGTCCAGTTATCCCAGCACCATTTGTTGAAGACACTATCTTTTCTCCAATGTATATTTTTGGCACCTTTGTCTAGTACAAGATAACTGTATTTATCTGGGTTTGTCTCTGTGTCTTCCATTTTGTACCATTGGTCTACATGTCTATTTTGGTGCCAATACCATGCTGTTTTTGTTACTACTGCTCTGTAGTATAGTCTAATGTCTGGTAGTGATGCCTCCTGCTTCACTCTTTTTGGTAAGGATTGTCTTGGCTGTTCAGGGTCTCTTATATTTCCAAATGAATTTCACGATTGCTTTTTCTAGTTCTATGAAGAATGTCATTGGGATTTTAATCAAAATTGAATGGAATCTGCATAACACTTTGGTAATATAGCCACATTGACAATACTAATTCTGCCTATCCCAGAGCATGGTAGATCTTTCCATCTTCTAAGGTTTTCTTCAGTTTCTTTTCTCAGTATTCTGTAGTTTTCACTGTAGAGGTCTTTCACATCTTTTGTTAGATTGATTCCAAAGTTCTTTTTTTTTTTTTTTTGAGGCTATTGTGAATGGGGTAGGTTTCCTAATTTCTCTTTCAGAAGATTCATTGCTTATGTATAGAAACGCATTTGGTTTATGGGTATTAATTTATATCCTATCTTGCTGAATTCATTTATGAGTTCTAGAATTTTTCTGGTGGAATCGTTTGAAATTTTAAAATATAGAATTATGTCATTGGCAAATAGTGACAGTTTTGAGTTCTGCTTTTCCTATTCATATCCCTTTAATTTCTTTGGTCTGTCTGATTGATCTGGCTGGAGTTTCAAGGACGATGTTGAATAGAAGTGGTGAAAGAGGGCAACCTGCCTTGTTCCAGTTTTAGAGGGAATGCTTTCAATTTTTCTCCATTTAGGATGGTGTTGGCCATGGGGTTAGCATAGATAACTTTTACAACATTGAGGTATGTTCCTACTATCCCTAGTTTTTCTAGTATTTTGAACATGAAGAGGTGTTATATTTTGTCAAATGCTTTTTCTGCATCTATTGAAATAATCATATGATTGTTCTCTTTAAGTCTGTCAATGTGATGTATTATAATTATTGATTTCCATATGTTAAACCAACCTTGCTTCCCTGGAATGAACCCCACTTGATTGTGGTGTACTATTTTTTTAATGTGCCTTTGTTTTTGATTTACCAGAATTTTATTGAAATTTTTGCATGTATGTTCATCAGAAATATTGGTCCAAAGTTTTCTTTCCTTGATGTGCCTTTGTCTGGTTTTGGTATAAGGGTGACACTAGCCTCATAGAATGAGTTTGGAAGGGTGCCCTCCTTTTCTTTTTCATGGAATACTTTGAGGAGTATTGTTAATTCTTCTTTGAAGGTCTTGTAGAACTTAGCTGAGAATCCATCTGGTCCTGGGCATTTCTTTGTTGGTAGGTTTTTGATGGTGTCTTCTATTTCATTGCTTGAAATTGATCTGTTTACATTGTGTATGTCCTCCTGCATCAGTTTGGGTGGATCATATGTCTCTAGTATTATGGTGATGTCTTCAAGTTGTTCTATTTTATTTGAGTATAAATCTTCAAAATAGTTTCTAATTATCTTCTGTATTTCAGTAGCATCCATTGTGATATTTTCTTTTTCATCAAGAATTTTAGTAATTTGAGTTTTTTCTCTCTTTGTTAGTGTGACTAAGTATTTATCAATTTTATTTGTTTTTCAAAGAACCAACTTTTTGTTTTGTCAGTTTTTTCATTTGTTTCTTTGCTTCAATTTTATTGATTTCACTGGTTTTAATTATTTCCTGTTTTCTCTTTTTGGTGTTGATTTGTTCTTCTTTTTCTAGGGCTTTGGGATGTAATGTTGGGTCATTTATTTTTATTATTTTAATAAATGAACTCAATGCAATAAACTTTCCTCTTAGTACTGCCTTTATAGTGTCCCACAGATTTTCGTATGCTATGCCAGTATTCTCATTTACCTCTAAGTATTTTTTCATTTCATCTTTGATTTTTTTTACTCTCCATTCATCATTCAATGGTGTATTATTTTGTGTTCATGTGTTAGAATAGCTTCTAGTTTTAATTTTATCATTCATTTCTAATTTTAGTCCTTTACGATTTGATAGAATGCAGGGTATTCTCTCCATTTTTTGTATTTGCTGAGAGTTGCTTTGTGGCATAATATATGGTCTATTTTAGAAAAGGATCCATTTGCTGCTGAGAAAAAGTGTATTTCCTCATTGATGGATGAAATATTCCATATATGTCTGTTAAGTCTAAATTATTGATTGCATTATTTAGTTCTATAGTTTCTTTTTTTTTTTTTAGAACCAGGGATTGAACTCAGGGACACTTGGCCACTGAGCCACATCCCCAGCCCTATTTTGTATTTTATTTAGAGACAGGGTCTCACTGAGTTGCTTAGGGCCTCGCTAAATTGCTGAGGCTGGCTTTGACCTTGCGATCCTCCTGACTCAGCCTCCTAAGTCGCTTGGATTACAGGTGTGCGCCGCCACGCCCGGCTAGTTCTATAGTTTCTTTATTTAGTTTCTGTTTAGAAGATCTGTCCAGTAGTGAAAGAAGTGTGTTAAAGCCATCTGGTATTTTTGTGTTGTGGTCTATTTGGTTCTTGAAATTGAGAAGAGTTTGTTTGGTGTACATAGATGCTCCATTGTTTGGGGCATAAATATTTGCAATCATTATATCTTATTGCTGTATAATTCCATTCAGTAGAATGAAATCACTTTCTTTGTCCCTTCTGACTAACTTTGGCTTGAATTCCACTTTACCTGGACCAATGGAAAACCCGGTTTGTTTACAATCCATATGAGTGATCTGTTTTCTCCTATCCTTACATCTTCATCTGTGGGTGTCTTCACCTATGAGGTGAGTCTCTTAGAGACAATGTATTGTTAGGTCTTGTTTTTTAATACAATCCATAAGTCTATGTCTTTTGATTGATGAGTTTAGGTAATTAATATTTAAGGTTATTCCTAAGATATGACTTGTATTTCCAGTCATTTTGGATTATTTCTTGTTTTTAATTTGATTTGGTTTATCCTTAGTGTAGAACCTCCCTTTGCTGGTTTGTTACTTTATTATTTTTTTTACTTCATCCTCATGGAATATTTTGTTGAGAATGTTCTGTAGTGCAGGCTTTCTAACTGTGAATTCTTTTAACTTTCATTTATCATGGAAGTTTTTATTTCATCTTCAAATATGAAACTTAATTTTGCTGAATATAAAATTCTTGGTTGGCATCCATTTTCTTTCAGAGCTTGAAATATGTTGTTCCATGACCCTAGCTTTGAGGGTCTGGTTTGAGAAATCAGTTGAGATCAAAATTGGTTTTACTCTATATGTAATTTGCATTTTTTTCTCTCATGGCAGTTAGAATTTTATCCTTATTCTGTATTTTAGTCATTCTCATTGTAATGTGCCTTGGTGTGGGTGTGCTGTAATTTTGTACATATGGAGTCCTGTAAGCCTCTTGTATTTGATTTTCTGTTTCACTCGTTAGGACTGGGAAATTTTCTGATATTATGTCATTGAAAAGTTTGTGCATTCCTTTGGTTTGTATCTCTGCTCCTTCATCTATCCTGATAACTTTTAAATTTGGTCTTTTTATGTTATCCCATAATTCTTGAAAGTTCTGTTCATGGATTCTTATTATCTTCTCTGCATGGTCAACTTTATTTTCAATATTAACTATTTTGTCTTCATTGCCTGAGATTCTGTCTTCCAAATGGTCTAGTCTGGTGGTGATGCTTTCCATTGAATCTGTAATTTGGTTTATTGATTCCTTCATTTCGAGGATTTCTGCTTGGATTTTTTTCACAGGCTCTAACTCTTTATTGAAGTGATCGTTCACTTCCTGTATTTTCTCTTTGACTTTACTCTTCATATAATCCTTTAAGATTATTTTAACTATGTACATTCGAAACTCCCTCTTGGACATTTCTTCTACTGGGTTTTCAGTAGATTCTCTTATTGGGACATCTCGATTTGTTTGGTAGGTATTTTGGATGTGCCTTGTTCTTTATGTGCTTTTGTGTTTTCCTATCTACTTATATGAATCTGAGGCAGTAAAATTCTACCCTATAGATCTATATTGTCCCTGAAGATTTCTAGTATCCAACCTTTAAGAGGGAGACCAACATGAACAGCACCCAGTGCAAATAATACACAGTCTCAAATCTAATAGCTCCCACCAAGGCATCCACTGCCCTCATCATTGAGCAATGATGAGCTCAATCACTATCCACAATATAAACAAAAAACTTGCCAAAAGGATTTAAAATCACAAATAGTGGACAAAGAGTGAATAGAAATAGTGCAGGACATGATGTTCATGAGGAAGAAAGAGAAATCCACAGGAAGAATGGAAGAGGAACCAACAGAGATTGGCTGTTAGGTGGAGAAATGGTAGAAAGGGAATCCAGGAAACCAGACAAGCAAGAACAAGAATACATATAAAGAGAAAAAAATCAAAAATATAAGAATACACAGCAGAACTACAAAACATCATGTGAATATCACTATCCTCAACAAACTGGTGCATAAAAACACCCTGCTCCAAATATGGTGGAGAGAGATGCAAGAGAAGAGAGAAAATAAAAATAAAATAAATCTCAGCGGAAAACTGAACAACTGACTCTGTCAGTGTCTGAAAGCTTTTCAGTCTTGTCTCTGACTTCCTACAAGACTGCCCAGTCCAGACTGGCCCTGGCAGACCCAGTCACTTTCCCACCAATCTGGACCCCAGATGTCCTGAGTTCAGCCATGGTGCAGTCCCAAGATCTCAATGCCACTGGAATTTGCCGAGAGAGACCACTGGAGATGAGCAATCCTGAGAAATAGTATATAGATGGTGGCAACCAGCACTCCCAGGGGGAGCACCCCAGGTGCAGCCAAACCCATAGGTACCCCAACACTGAACCTCCAGGTCCTGGCCAGTGTCCCCACACAGGGGTGGCTGCACCCCAAGATGGTGGTGGCAACAAACCTGCAAGCACCCCCCAAACCATGCTCTGCCCCATGTTGAAAATAGATGCAGCTGCGTGCAACCAAACCTGGAGTGTCCATGGAAGCAAACCTCTGGGCAGTGGTGGAAGCAGTAGTGGTGGGGGTCAGTGGCAGCAGGCAGGGGTCAGCAGCAGCTGAAGTCATCAGTGGTGCTGGCAACAGGTTGGGGGTCAGTGGCAGCGTTGGTGGTAGCTGTGGCTGAAGTAGCATCAACACCCAGAGAGAAGACCTCCAGGTGACCTCTGGGAAATGGCAGCAGATATGGCAGCAGCAGTATCAGTGGCAGCAGTGCAGATGGCAGTCGTGCTGGAGAAAAGACCCCCAGGCTTCAAGGCAGGGTTGAGGGTAGCAGCCACGGGCATCTTGAACAGTGTGAACAGCAGCAATGGCAACAGGAGAGAACAGCTCTGGTTGTCTGCAGCAGTGGCCTAAGGGCTGCTGCCCCCCACCCCCCAGAGAAGACCACCTGGTGATGGCAGCAGGGTCTGTGGCATATTTTTTTTAATAACGGCCCTTATAACAGGTATGATGATTCAAATGCTTTACTATGGAATGTTCTTCATAATTCCATTCTTGAATTTGGATAATAGAATTGGTTGTTTCTGTCTTGATCTGCTTTGTGCTGCTATTTTCCCAGAGATTAAATTCTGAATGAAAACGTATACAGGAGATTTTATACTGGAAACGCTATCTCTAAGTGTTTGAGATTGGGTAATTTTTAATAAACAAGTTCATGGGCTCAGGCTTTGGAGGCTGAGAAGTCCAGGATCCAGGTGCCACCATCTAGTGTGGCCTTCTTGCTGCATTAAAACCCCATGAAGGCATCAGCATCACAGGGGGAAGTGGGGTGGGCAGACCTAACTCACCCTTTTATAAGGAACTCACTCCAATGATCACAAACCCACTACCATAGTAATGGCATTAATCCATTTGTGAGGGCAGAGCCCTAGAGACCTAATCACTCTTAACATAACACCTCTCCACACTGCTGCAGGATTAAGTTTCCAACACACAAACTTTGGTGGGCGCACATTTCAACACATCAGTTTCCACAGCCTTTATAACAGTAAGTTATAACAGTAAGTTTATCCCAATGCCTGGGTGTGTTGGGTTCTGAGGCATTTGTATCTGGTGTCAATGAGCAATTTAGAATACCAGCCCTCTGAAGTATATAGCTTCACATTGTGTGTTCCTCAGCATGCAATCATTGTAAAAATATTTTTGAAGATAGTGTTTCCAGTATAAAATCTCCTGTATACATTTTCATTCAGAATTTAATCTGAGGGAAAATATTATTTTTGCTGACACACTAGCATGTTTTCTCTTGTCTGTTAATGAAAAATGATGCAACGCATTTCCCTTTTCTCCTTGGCTGACAGGAAACTTAAAACCAATTTTGTCATTCTTTACAAAATGTGGATTTAGGATATGATATGGTTCAGGAATGGTTTAAGTTTGTCTCCCCAAGGGTTCATGCGTTGGCAGCTTGATCCTCAGGGTGGCAGTGTTGGGAGGTGGTGGATGTTTACAAGGTGGAGCCTAGAAGGAGGTTGTTACTAGCCTCTTACTGCATTCTGGATTTCTGTCTGGTGATATGATGCTGCCTTGTGATGCCATCACAATGAGGTCCTCACCAGAGTGGGACTGATGCTAGTGCCTGCCCTTGAACCTTTAGGTTTATAAGCTTAATAAACCTCTTTTTCTTTAAAAAGTAATCCAGCCTTGGATATTTTGTTATAGGAACAAGAAGGAATGAAACAGCATGTATATTTGCCTTCATTTTTATCTTGATTTTCTTTTCCTATTTTTATATTATTAATTAATTTTCATTTAAATCATCTGCATTTTTGGTGGAAAAGGATGATGAAAATATAATTAGAAACTGTACCATGAGTCTTATTAGTTGTAATCATGACAGATTATTCTTTTGTTTCCTTTTTAAGACACTAATTTGAGGCATCAGTATTCACTGTGTTTCTTATCCATTAACTATAATGGAAATTATTTCAAAAGTCCATTACTATAGTACATAGAGTCAAATCCTATCTGATATCACTGTGGAATCACTTGACTTCTTCCTGTATTTTGGATGTCATTTTTTTTCCTATTTTTTTTAAACTGGGGATTGAACTCACTGCCTTGATAGAGGTCATTTTCATTTTAATCTTGGGATTATTCATGTTCATTTCCATAGGGTGAATTCTTAAACAATGTCTGAGGCATTCTTTATCCTGATTCCCAAAGGAGGCAATTTCAGAAGGGCTCCAGAGCTTATGAGAAAGATCTCCTTCATTATTTGTTATGATGATACACCTGTTTTCCCTTGTTCCCACAGTGAGAATCATCCTGAATTCTAAGACAGTGAATGGTTACCTCTCAGTGTCTTCAAATGTTCATCCATCAGCTTGTGGATGAACAAATACCAACATGGTGAGTGATTTGATCCTGAACCTGGTGTGGTGGGCAGTTAGGGCTTCAACTGGGGCAAAGTGTACTGGGAAGTGAAAGTGGATACCATCTGGTGGGGAGCAGAGGAGGAAGAAGAAGCAATCAAATACAGAAGTGAAGCCAGAGAGTGTTTGACAGTAGTTATTCGGTGGATTCATAGGTATCACTGATGGATGTGGTTCTCCTGGGTATAGAAATGAGAGTGAAGAGTTGGAGGAAGAATGGTCTCAGGAAAATGGAATATGGACCAAATTCTGTTTGTTCAGAATGGCAAGAGAGTCAGTGGTGAGAAGAGGGTTTCTGGACTCTACAGCTGTCTTCAGCAGAGGTCTATGTATGTACTAGCTCTGAGCCTTTCCAGATTTTGTCCTGCTGTCCAAGGCAGAGTGGCATTGCCTTGGGTTATGATGGAGGGAAGGTCACCTTTAGCAATGCTAGAACCCGAGAGTTCATCTATGAATTCTCATCTTCCTTCACTGGGAGAATTTTTTCTTTCCTGTGGCTTAATTGAATGAGATCTAGACTTAACACTGACATCCTGAGGAGGAAACCTCCAGGGCCCAGTCCTTGGTATTTTCATTTATCCCTTTTTCCTCTACATCATTCCTAACTTTTTGCCTCGGCTAGACTGACCTGCTGGACTTCTGAATCCTTTCACTGATTGCTTTGCTTCTAAAATGGACATGATAATACTTGATCTGCAGTGCAAGGTTTGTAATTGCTTTAAGGTGTTTATGAAAGTGCACGCTATTATTAATCATTTTCTTCCATTGTCTTTGTCTTTTTCTTTGTCACTGAGACACATGTATGTGAGGGAGTACCTGTGTCATGGGATTGCAACCCCTGCCATTAATGACAATACATTACAACATCCATATGGGTTTTTAAAGGGCTTTTCCTGTCTCATTATTGTTTCTGCCATCTTTCTAAGTAAGTGGAAACACAGTAAATATTTTTATGCAAATCATACCTGATGAGGCATTTCATAATTATACATTGTGAGGTGTATGTGTTAGTGGAAATTTGTTAATTTATTTATCATGTCTTTTTCAATTTTTATAGGAAGGGGAGAGAACCACGTGAAGTTCAATATACCTGAGTTTTGGGCAATCACTGTCTTGGATTATGTCTTATGCCTTCTGGGTTTTGAGATGATAGAAATAGGTATTTAGATTAAAGATAAATTAATAATCTTAGTTGAAAACAGAAAACAAATCTGGATAATTTTAACAGAAGAGAAATCAATCAAATCATATGAGGAGAAGTAGAGTGCAAAGAGGGAAGGATTCCTGCGCCTACCCATTTATAAATTCTGGATTTGCTACTGTGTTTCCACAATAGTCTGAGTAGAAGTCAGTGAGGATGTTGGAATGAGAGGAAGGAGGAGGTGGAGTCATCATCAAAACAGACCTTCACATGGTCACAATATGAACAGAACACAGCACATATTAATATTCATCTGAGGAAGAAATGGGGGGTGTCTTTCTGTTTCTATAACAAAATAGCTGAGAACAGTTCATTTATAAAGAATAGAAGTTTATTTGGCTCATGGTTCTGAAGACTTGGTATCTACAGGCATGGTGCCAGCATCTGCTTCTTCTCACACTACTTCCCTGTATGTTTGAATCACACTATGAATTTAACACAGAAAACTGTAAAACACACACACACACACACACACACACACACACTTATGGGCTACTGATGAATGACATCTAATACCTGTGTAATTACCATCATAGTGAAAATGGAACCCTCATCAAGCACCCCAGCCAGAAGACCCTGAGCCTCTCCCCAAAGAGTCACTTTCCTCCTCACAGGTGTTCACTAGCTTGACCCTTCTCGTGGCCTCTTTTGGTTTGATTCCTTCCTCTCACCTCTTTGGCCTCCATTCCCTTAATGTCCCACTTTCCTCCCCATTTTCACCTCTTCAGAAGGCTCCCTCACAACCCTAGGCCAACACTTCAGTGGCTCCTCTCACTCCTGCTCCATTCGTGTCACAGGTAAATGGGAGCTGAAGCTCTAGGCCTTGGTTCTTGTGCTACTTGAAGGAAAATTTAGAGTCACACAAGAAAAACCAGCACGAGAATTTTACTATTAGTCAAAGTAAGGCTCAAGCAAAGCATGCTCTCAAGAGAAAAAGATTACAGGTCATCTTCCAGGAGAGAACAACAATGGACACTTGATACTCATTCCAGTTATTACTGTGAGGTGTTTGCCAGGAGAACGAGCGTCCACCTTCTGCAATCTTCACCAGTCTGATACCTATTCTTCCTTCTCGTGGAGCAGGGCAGTTTTTGACCCTAGCTGCCCCTTTTATTAATTGTCATGGTGACCATCCATTCAGGGGGCTTCATCCACATGTCAATCCTATGGTAATGCAGGTGTTGGGGGTGACAACCAGACAAACTTTAGTTAATGCACCTGTGCTGCTACAGAAATGTCCCTTCTGCTGTACATTGAGAAACCCATGGCTAAAAATCCTCACTTGACAATGATCTCACTAGACCCTGTCAGGACTTAGCCCCATAGAGTTTTCCTTCTGGACTTATTTCTCAATTACCTCCATTTTTTTCCCCCCAGTCATTCTCAGGTTTACTACACCTGTTGTTGTTTTCCTATGAATTACTCATTTATCTATTAGGTTTTCATTTTGTTTTGTTTTTGTTACCAGGGATTAAACCCAGGGGAGCTTAACCATTGAACCACATCCACGGCCCATTTTTTAATAATTATTATTTTGAGCCAAGGTCTCACTAAGTTGCTTAGGACCTGCCAACTTGTGCGCAGAGTCCTGTACTATTGTTGCAAGCCTAGGAAGGCAAAGAACTCCCAAGTGAGCACAGGAAATGGGAGTTCAGGTCATCTGTGCTCAGCCACTTTGCTGCCCTCTGAGGCTGCCAGAGCAGCTGTGGAGAGAACCAGGGTGGGGACGAACTAGGGCAGAGATGGCTGATCTAGAGAGGGTGCATTGATGTGGGAATGAAGACACTTCTGAGTTTTCCTGAAGGGCACAGGAGTTAAGAGGACGTGCCTACAAGATATTCTGCCAACTTCTCAGATCTTCCCTCTAAAAGTCCTTACTCCAGTTTCTGTATAATTACCTTGAAATCTGAATGAAGAGCAGATACATTTTTTTCCTACAAATTGTTCTCTTCACAAGTATTCTTTATTAAACAGACTTTATCTAGGCATGGTGGTGCATGCCCAGAATCACAGCTACTCTAGACTGATGGGGGAGGATTCTAAACTCAAGGTCAGTCCGGGGAAATTACAAAGAACCTGTATCAAAATAATAGGAAAAGGACTAGGGAGATAAATCAGTGGTAGATTGCCCCAAGGGTGCAATGCCCCATACAGCCAAAATAAATCTAAATAAATAAAGATACATTTTAAAGGGAACACAGAGTGCCTGCAAATCACATACCATTTTCCCTAGTGTTACATTCTTACATTATGATTATGCATTTGTCACAGCTATCAAAGCAATATTGATAAATTATTATTCAATGGCAGGTTTTATTTGCATTCTATTAACTTTTATTGATGACTCTTTCTGTTCAGGGTGCCATCCAGAACTGCATTTAGTTCCAATCACGTTTCCTTCAGGCTTCTCTGGTGTAACATTGTCTCAGATTTTCCTTTCTTTTCATGACCTTGACATTTTTAAGGAGTGCTGCTCAGGAATATTGCAGAATGATCCTTGATTTGAGTTTGGTTGGCTGGGCTGTGGAGAGACCACAGAGATGAAATGCCACTTAACACAGCATGTCAAGGGTGTGCACTGCCCTCTGGACTCATCCCTGATGCTGTGAACCTTCTTCACCTGGCCAATGTGGAGCCTCCAGATTCTCCCAAATAGCCTCCTGCTTTAGGTCCCCCTTTTTCCATACTGTAGTCTTTAGAAGTCACTATGTGCAGCCACCCACACTTATGAGGTGTTCTACTGTAAACATTGGCATGCAGAATTTTCTTGGAACAGAATTTTTCAAATTAATTGAGCAAAGAACTGGGTGTAGTTGTACAGCAGATCTATGCTTAGATTTACAAGAAAATGTCAAATATCTCCGATCATGACTGTACCATTTTACATCCCTTCCAGCAATGAACAAGGGTTTCTGTTGCTCATTAGCACATAGTATTATCAGGTTTTAAAAATTGTACCCACACTAATATGCGTGTAATGGTATACTATTGTTTCAATTTGCATTTCCCTAATGACTATTTACATTGTACATCTTTTCATGAGCTTATTTGTCATCTCTAAATCTTTCTTGGAGAAGTATCTGTTCAGACTTTTACCCATTTCTCCTCATATTTTTTTGGTGCAAAAGTACACATAATGGTGAGATTTGCTTTTATGTTGTTCATGCACATGAAATAATAATGTAATTGTTCTTTGTTATTGCTGCTCCCAGGGTCCCTGGCCCTGACCTAGACCTGGGAGGGTAAATGCAGGGTCCAGAGGGAAATGGTCTCTGCGCGGAAGGAGAGAGGGGACAGTCCTAGGAGCCGGCAGGCCCCGGGGAAGCGGCCTCCCCACTACCCTAGTGCCTCGGCTGGTCTTGACCCTCAAACTCCCGCCCCCAAGTCCTGCCCTCCCGCGTCCCACCGTCACCTTAGCGTTTCTGGGACTTGACTTCTCTCCTCTTGGCGTCCTCAACCTGGAACCTGGATCTAGCTCCTGGAGGAGGGTCGCGAAGGTCTTAATCCCTCTCGGCCCCAGGCTCCCACTCCGTGAGGTATTTGGAAACCTTCGTGTTCTGGGCTTGGCGGTGCTGCTACTAGACCCAGAGCGAAGGCGGTGAGCGACCCGGGCCTCTGTCGGAGGTCGCGATCCCTCGTGTTCCTCACCGATAGCCATAAGGGATCCCGGGGGGAGCTTCACCCCAAGGCTGAGGAACCCCCTGAGACCCTCGACCCAGAAAGCGCCTGCAGGGACTGTGACCGGGTTTCGTTCTCAGTTTAGGGACAAACCCGCCAGGTGGGCGGAGTGGGGATGCTGCTGACCGCGGGGCGGGGACAGACTCTCACACCCTCCAGGTGATGTTTGGCTGCTACCTGGGGCCAGAGGGACTACTCCTCCTCGGGTGCCAGCAGTTCGCCTAGGATGGCGCAGATTAAATCGCCCTGAAGGAGGACCTGTGCTCCTGAACTAAGGCTGATGTGGCGGCTCACATCACCCAGCGCAAGTGAGAGGCCGGCAGTGACTGTTGGGGGTGGGGTTCAGGGCCTACCTGCAGGGCACCTGTGTGGAGTGGCTCGCCAGACACCTGGAGAACGGGAAGGAGACACTGCTGATCACCTGCTTAACCTTCTGTAGATCTGTCAGCTTCCCACGGTGAGGGGAGGAAAATGGCACCCACGCGAGAACACAGCCCTGCTCCTCCTCCTGAGGGAAGTGGGTGGGCCTGGATTCCCAGGTGCTGTACTAGAGAGGAACTGAAGGATGCTTTCTGGCAGGACAATTGAGGGATACGAGCGCTTCCCCCGCACCCCCACCCCTCTCTCTCTGGTGGGAAAGACAATAAGTAACTGAGCACAGTTCCCTGGCAGCAGTCTTGGTGTCAAGAAAGATTGTCAGGTCCATTCCAGTCTAGCGTCTTCAGAGGTGTGACTCTAGCTTTTCCACATCTCTCAGCCTCTACCCAGACCAAAATCTTTAGGCCCCCTCTCAGGGACCTAAAGCCTCTTCCACTGGGCGTCTCAACCTGATTCTAGAACTTTCCAAGAAACAGATTATGCCAGAAGCCTCAGTCCAGGTTGTACCTAGGTTTTATACTTTCTCCTGACCCCAATTATGTTGTCCTTTCTCAGGATGATCATGTGGGGCTGCTTCAGTGGCTCATGAGAAGTAATGCCAAAATGTCTGAATTTCCCTGTTCTTTCTCTCAGACCCACTGAAGAAACATGTGACTCACCACACTAGCCCTGAAGGAGATGTCACTCTGAGGTGCTGGGCCCTGGGGTTCTACCCTAAGGAGATCACCCTGAACTGGCCATGCAATGGGGAGGCCCAGACCCAGGACATGGAACTTGTGGAGACCAGGCCTGCAGGGGATGGAAACTTCCAGAAATGGGCAGCTGTGGTGGTGCCTGCTGGAGAGGAGCAGAGATACACATGCCATGTGCATCATGAGGGGCTGCCTGAGACCCTCACCCTGAGATGGGGTAAGGAGAGGATGAGGGCACAGAGCCTGTTG
>JAJEJO010003356.1:91526-163279 GCA_020662805.1 Glaucomys volans | reverse complement strand
GAAATGTCCTTCTTTATCCCTTCTAACTTTGGCTTGAAGTCTGCTTTATCTGAAATGAGAATGGAAACCCCAGCTTTTTTACCCGGTCCATGTGCATGGTATGTTTTTTCACAACCTTTCACCTTTAGTCTGTGGGCATGTTTTTCTATGAGATGAGTCTCTTGAAGGCAGCATACTGTTGGGTCTTTCTTTTTAATCCAGTCTGCCAGTCTATGTCTTTTGATTGATGAGTTTAGGCCATTTACATTCAGGGTTATTATTGAGATATGACTTGTATTTCCTGTCATTTTAGCTTTTTGGGGGTTTTTAGCTTAACTTTGTTTCTCCTTTGATTGACTCTTTCTTTAGGGTAATTCCTCCCCATGATGACTGAGATTGTTATTTTTCATTTCTTCCTCTTCGAATATTTTGTTGAGAATGTTCTGTAGGGCAGGCTTTCTCTTTGTGAATTCTTTAAGCTTTTGTTTATCATGGAAGGATTTTATTCTGTCATCAAATCTGAAGGTAAGTTTTGCTGGGTATAAGATTCTTGGTTGGCATCTGTTTTCTTTCAGAGCTTGAAATATGTTGTTCCAGGCCCTTCTTGCTTTTAGGGTCTGGGCTGAGAAATCTGCTGATATCTGTATTGGTTTCCCCCTGTAGGTAATCTGATGCTTTTCTCTCACAGTCTTTAAAATTCTACCTTTGTTTTGCATGTTAGGTATTTTCATTATAATGTGCCTTGGTGTGGATCTGTTGAAATTCTGTGCGTTTTATGTCCTGTAGGCCTCTTGTAATTGATTTTCCATCTCATTCATCATATTTGGGAAATTTTCTGATATTATTTCATTGAACAGATTATTCATACCCTGTAAAGACTTAAGGTGTCCCTGCAGATTTCCAGTAACTCACCAGATGTTTGAGAGGTGCTTGATCAAGTGGTGACCCAAGATAGCTTCTGTCCCACTACCTCCAGGTTGGGAATGATCAATGCTTCTGGGCAGAGGCAACCAGGAGACACAGCACCGTGTCCCCACCGGAAGGCCTGAGCTCAGCTCCGAGGGCTCAGGCAGCTGAAGATGATCTCTCTCCACCAGGGAAGCTCAGAATGGTGCCAATGGGCCCAAACTCCCTGCTGGAGCCAGCAACCAGCTCCGCTCCCGGCCAGATCTCCCCCGGAGCCGCAGCGCCGTGTCCCCGCGGTAGGGCCTGAGCTTAGCTCCGAGAGTTCAGGAGCTGCTGGTGCTGGAGCCTGGCCAGTGACTCTGAAGCCTCTTCCGGGGACCCGCACTCACTTGCTGACTGGCTGGTCGGTGACTCTGAAGCAGCTGCGGGGTTCGGCGCTCCCGGGTGGTAGCTGCCTGCTCAGCCCAGCCCAGCAGAGTTGGTTCCAGAGCAGTGACTGGGGACCCCTTATATGTGATTTGAATATAAAATCTCATTGAGAGCCATATTCCTGCTGTTTGAATGCCAAACAAGTAGGAATCCACGGAGCAAGTAGGAATGCAGCCTTCCTCTAGCCCGCCATCTTGAATCTCCTCTGATGTGGTGATTTCTGTTGTGGATTATTGGGTAGCTAAACTGTTTCACTTAACCACACAGCACATGAGCACTACTGGGGATCAAATGAAGATACTACTTGTGCAACCTGCAAATTTGCATGAGTAACTGCTCAAAAATTTTAAGAAGCCATTTACATATAGAGAAGGGAAGAGTACTTATGTGTATTGTGCAGTTCTAGAAACATAATGAGAAATTACCGGGCTGACCAAGACCCTTTACTACTACTGGCCACGCCTCTATCTCAACACATATGCTGATTCCCCGGGATCAAGGTACAGGATCATTTTTCAGTTGGTCTTGAACCAGTTCAGTTCTTCCCACCCCTATTTTATTCTTGTAAATCTTAAGAAAAATGTGGAATGTGGACATAGAAGAATGAAAAGCAATCCCATGACACCACTAGCCACACATTATCTCTTGGAGAAGGTAAAGTGATGGAAGGGAAAACATAAGAGGTGGGAGACATGGGGAGCAGAGGAGTTGGGGATAGAGCTAACTGGCTATGCCCTTCCCTGGCTCAGCCACCAGTACAAGTGGGTTGGAATATTCAAAGGTTTTGTCTTTTGAGGCAACATCAGAGTAAATGTCTCTGTTCTCACATTCAATGAATCCCCAAGGGATAGGTGAGAATAATATTGGGATAGAGTATTGGAGGAAAATGGTTGACTTTTGAAATCTGAGGAGTAGGTGGACAGAAGGAATGAATATTATTAATATATTTGACCTGGTGTTTCAGTTTTATGATGCAATCACTGAGCTCAGGGGAATTGGGAACAATGTCCCTGAGGAAAAGACCCTTGTCCAAATCCTGAATGCTAACATTTCATACCATGGAATCTGCTTTATATGCTAACTTAATACCTATATGTTCAGAGGCAGATTACTATAATCAGAAATTACATTAGGAGATGAGCAATTAGAAATTTATATTGATTGAATAAATATGCTATATGATCACATGATTCATTCAATCAACTTTTCAATAATTTATTAATATGAAAAATGAATCATTAACTTTGAAAGAGCTAACTACTGAAGAAATAATACTTAGTTTAAGAAATTTGTAAAAGAAGTCTTAAATTTTGAGAATTTAATGTTCTTAAATCATGAGCATGTTCAGCCACAGTAATAGGACAATCCAATGGATCAGAATAGAATTCAGACAGACAAACCCACAAGGATTATCGTTCAATCCTTAATAAAAGTGTGAAAACCCTGTTGGGGAAAGGACAGCCTTTATAAAATATGGTGCTGGGAGAACAGGTTATCCATTTGTCGAAGAATGAGACAGGATCCCTGTCTGTCACCTTGCACAAAAGTCAATTCAACATGGATCAAAGGCCTATGAATTAGACAACAAACTCCAATTCTTAGGAGTAAACAGTGAACACTCCAAGGTAGCTGTGAGCAACAGTTTTCTCAGTAGAACCCCAGAGGCTCAGGAAATAATACGAAGAATTTATAAATGGAATGACATCAAATTCAGAGGATTCTGCAAGGCAAAGCAAAGAATATGTGGATAACCCATAGATTGGGAAAAAATCTTGGATAATCCACTCCTCTGACAGAGAAATAATATCCAGTATTCACAAAGAACTCAAAAAATTGCAACCAACAATACTCAGCCCAATTATTAAATAAGCAAATGAACAGACACTTATGTAAAGAAGGAATACAATTGACCAACATATGGGGAAGAAAAATTAACATCTTTAGGAATTAGGGAAATTAAAATCAAAATTACAGGGACATTTCATCTCACTGCTTAGAATGTCAGTCATCTGAACACAAACAATAATAAATATTGGAGAGGTTGTGGAAGAAAATTGATGCTTTTACACTGGTGGAATTGTAAATTAGTGTAATCATTTTGGAAGTTAGTAAGAATGTACCCAAAACAATACAAATAGAAAACCATACAACCCAGTTACACCACTCCTTAGAATTTTCCTAAAATATTGAAGTTAAGATATCATGGTGATATATGCATGCTCTGGTTTATAGCAGCACAATTTAAAATAGTCAAGTTATAGAACCGGTCTCAATGTGGACACAGAAAATGTAGGGTAAATGCACAGTAGAAACTTATTCAGTGATAAAGAACATTAAAATTGTCATTTGCAGGAGAATGTATAAACCTGAGAATAAGTGAAAGAAGTCAAATTCAGAAAGTCAAGGCTCATGTCTAGAAACTAAAAAGAAGGGAAAACAAATGTGTGTGGGGAGATATTATGACAATCAAGAAAATCAGTAGAGGAAAAGATCAGGCACAGGGAGGAGGGAAGGATAAAGAGAAAGAAGAAAAGCTGGGAAAAGAAAATGGTAAAGTTATATTGTTGTATTTGTGCTTGTCTGATGACCCAATAACATACCCCACCATTCTATATAACTGTGAATCACAAATGAAAATACAGGAAAAAAATAAAGGGTACATTCAAGCTAATCTGCAATCCCAGTGTCTGAAGTTCTCTGCATCCTCATCCTCCTCTCATGTTGGTGACAACCTTAAAGAGGAGTTTTCCTCTCATGGCCAGTGCTAACTGGGAATCAAGGCGTGCTTGGGAAGGGTTAGAGAGTGAAGGTTGCAAGTTCCTTCTGGAGTACCTTCATCCCATGGTTGCATATACCAGCTCTAGGAGAGTTACTCCCATTGTACCTGTCCTGACCTGTGCTGGGTTATGTTGGCCATCTGCTCCCTCTACTGGGCTGTGGCAACTCATGGTCATGTTATTAGCATCCAAGCAGGTGTTCCAAGCCAGTCCTCCTTACATAGGGCACCTGATTGTTTCACAAGAAATATATTCAAAAAGTGGTGACATCAAATGACAACTTTACTTGAAGGGAAATAAGAACTTACTTTGTTCTGAGGCAAATGAGGATGACTGTGGCCTCAACACATGGATTCATGTTACCTTCATGACATGTTCCACCAATGAAGCATTTTGATGAACATTTATATCCATGGAACAAAGGATGGTGAATCAGTAGATTTACTGAATTCCTCCTTGGGGCCTTAGGTAGGCAGACAAAGAGACCTGCTTTATAGTTTTCAGAAATAATCTTGTAGAATTCTTAGCTCTAAGATTGATGTAGGGAAGAAGTCAGCTAAGCTTAGTGATACATTTTCATAATAATGTCACAAGGATATAAGGTCAGATATAAAGGTTGAAAATACACAGCTTTTAAAGGCACTAAGATAGCCCAAAATAATTACGGTTCTAAACATGCAATATTTCCTCTTCTCACAGTCATGAGGGTCTGCTCCATGAAGGGCTTACAGTCTGCATGATCTTTAATATACATGCAGCTTCAGAGAGGTTCAGCTTCACAGCGGCCCCTTTGGTCTGAGCACCACAGTGTGCACACAGAGCTGGAGGGCTTGTTCATAAAGAAGCTGAGAGAAAGGAAAGTATCCTTCAGGAAAAAGAAATCATTGTGAAGCCTTATGAAAGCAATCCCTGGATCATGTTAGTGATACTAGCCATTGTGAGCTCATTCTCAGTTTTAGTCTTTCTGTCCTCTGCCTCTGACAGCATTTCCCTGCAACATAAATAGGTATATCATATCTAAAGTGGCAATGGTGAAGGTTATGCTGTGAAGGGAAAGTGGTGAATGAGTGGTTAGGCATCCCAACCAACCCCAAACCTTCTGTGTATCCTCGTACTCTAACAGAACTGACAGTATGTTTTCCCCTTGTATGTACAGTCTTGTGTACTTTATGAATTATATTATTTGATGTTTGGAGTATTTAACTCTTTATTTATTTATTTATTTATTTATTTATTTATTTATTTATTTGAACCAGGGATTGAACTCAGGGGCACTCGGCCACTGAGCCACATCCCCAGCCCTATTTTGTATTTTATTTAGAAACAGGGTCTCACTGAGTTGCTTAGGGATTCACTAAGTTACTGGGGTTGGCTTTGAACTCGTGATCCTCCTGGCTCAGCCTCCCGAGTCGCTTGGATTACAGGTGTGCACCACCTAACTCATTAATTATTAGTTCTGATTTTTTTCTCCTGGTCACTTTGAATCCATGGCCATAGAGTCATGTTCAGTAGCTGGTTCTAAGAAAGGTTCATCTTCAATGTCCAAATTATCATAACTCTTATTCCCTCTATATGTATAATTTTTATAAGATTTGATTGAAAACCTTTGGGAATCCCATATGACAGTCAATAGAGTAGAAGTGACTGTGAGGTAGGGAGAAGTCTGAATATGTCATAGGGCTCCCAAGCATTTTCTGCATCTGTTGATAGTATTCACATCATCTGGAATTTTGAGTTCACTAAATTGTTCTCATAAACAGTTTACATGGGTGATCATCAGGATTAGGTCCCAGACTTTGTGATGGCTGCCACAATGCCAAGGAGTGGATGTCAGGACAGGTTTCTTGTGCTGGAAAACAGATTCAGCTGCAATAAATTGGCCATTATATTTGTCACATGAAATTTGTCATAACTTCCTGTCTCCAGAAACATTAAAACTTATTCAATAGGCTAGCCCCACTTTAACATACTTTATTTTTCCTTTCCATAGGAAGAAAGTTTTGGCTAGAAATGTTTGGTATATGAAATAAAAGCATCCCTAAAGAGGAGTTTCTCCTGGTTTGGATCAGTGGTGTCCCCCAAGAGCTTCTGCTAATGCAGGAATATCCAGAGGTGAAATGACTAGATTATGAGAGCTGTGACCTGAACAGTTCACTCTAGTTTGGATGGACTGACTGGATGGTAAATGCAGAGAGGTGGGGTGTGGGTGGATGGGTTGGACCATTGGGAACATGTCATTCTTCCTGCAAACCCCTTTGTCTCACTCCCTCTCTACCTCTCTCTATCTCTCCCTAGCTCCCTCTCTCTCATTCCTCTGTATCCCCAACCTTCTTCCTCCCCTCCCCCTCTCCCTCTCTCTCTCATTGTTTCTTGACTCCATCATAACCAAAGCATCCCCCATCAGGTTGGATCTTCCACAAAATTATTCCAGGCGCTGCTCTAGCAGAATGCAGAGGAGGGGGTTCCTCATTCATTGATCTTTCCCAGGACTCCTCACCTACCCACATTCCTTTGAACTTTCCTTTCTTCAAACATGGCTTTCATTTGTCCATTTTTGAATATCATTTATTATTGTGAAGTGGTAGGCATGTGTTCTTATGAATTTTAATAGTAAGTATACTGAATTTTTCAATTGAGACTGGCATTATGAGAGCTCCAGATTGTAATTATTTGATTTACACAGGGGGGCTGGCCCTCCTGCCCTGCAGCTGGCATCTGTAGTGGGGAGTGCTGTGGAGCTGAGCCCTGAACTTGGGTTTGTGCTGACTCTGCTGCTGTGAGTTGAACTGCTGAGCCACCAATAGTTTGGAGAATGGATTGGTGTTGAGCAAACTCACATGGTAGGTATCAGAAGTGGTTTCAGGGAAAAGGCCTCACAGGCGGCTCACATGAGGAGCTTCATGTGCCTGCTGCTGGGTGTTTGGGTGCTTGTGTGCTAGTGAGAACTGAGGTCTTGCTGCAGAGGGAATATTCCATTCTGGGGAGAGGAGAGAACAGTATCATTACAGAATCAATGCCCAGGTGCAAAGGGTTCCTTCTTTGCCTAGGAGGAGCCACCTGGGCTGCATCCACCGTGAGAGCGGTTCCCAAGGTTGGGAATGTGTTCAGCCATCAAGTGGGGAGCCTGCAGGTGACAGGCTGCTTCCCTGAGTTGGTTTCTGTTGTTTCCTCCATCAAATCTTGCTGCCATAGAATTCAAGTTTGTCCCCAAGTATGTAGAAATTTCTTTCCTTGATTGAATGTAAGATTTTTATTTTCTTGGTTGAATGTTTGAGTGAATTGAGTGGATTCTAGACAGAATTCTCAAAACAAAGTTTTGTATGTTTCATGGTAAGTTAATAAGAATCATTTCTGGGGATGTAGCTCAGTGGTAAGAGTGTGCTTGCCTACTACAATTGAGGGTCTACATTCCATGCCTAATTCTGCCAAAATTAAATACATTAATTAGTTTGTAGTAGAAACGAGGAGGAGAAAAGTCTAAAAAGCCAAATTTCTGTCCAAAAAGAGAATGAATAGGTCCGGGACAGTTCTAGTGGCCCCTGATTTCATCTACCTTGTCTGGAGGAGAGCACAATGCTGCTTCGTCCAGCTCCCATCTGTCCTGAAGCAGGATTTACCTGCTTTGGGCATCTTAATATTACCATCAATACACCTACTACTATGCTGAAAGGGTTATGTGTGGTATCTTTGCCTCAGTTTGTAGCTCCTGTGCTGTTGTCTGAAGCTCAGGGTCACCTAGTTACTCACCTGTTTCCCTGGGAATGGGGCTTGAGTTGTTTCATGTTGCTTGACTTTACTAGCAGCTTCATTCTTGTTCCTTCCACATGTTAATGCTCGTGTTTGTGCTCACTTGAAAACATTGCCAGGTTGCTGATTAAAGGCAAATTCTAATTACTAGAAAACAGCAATGCCAAGTGTGGATCAATTCTCTGACCTTTCCCATGTCTTTCCCTTGTACCTCCTTAATTTTGCTTATATCCTTGTGGCTGTATATTGCTTTTTACTGTATAACATTTGCATGAGCAAATTTTTCTGTATAATTCCACGTACTTTTGAATGGTTTTCCGTCATTTTCTCATTTTTGATTCATTTGTTTTGTTTTGTTCTTTTTTTCCTTTTAACATACTCTGCACATCAATTCACTTACATTTCTAAAAGGTGAGGATTCTTTCCCTCAGGTAGGGCAGGCATCTTTTCACTGCATTGTAGTTTGATGCAGTGTTCTTAGTTTTTTTTGTTTTTGTTTTTTTGGTTTTTTTTTTTTGGAACCAGGGATTGAACTCAGGGACACTCGGCCACTGAGCTACATCCCCAGCCCTATTTTGTATTTTATTTAGAGACAGGGTCTCACTGAGTTGCTTAGGGCCTCGCTAAGTTGCTGAGGCTGGCTTTGAACTCGCGATCCTCCTGACTCAGCCTCCCAAGTCACTTGGATTACAGGCGTGCGCCACCACGCCCGGCCTGTTCTTAGTTTTGATGAATTCATCACTCTCTTCCTTTTGACCTTATTTTCTTGTATAGGAAAGCCTATAGGACAGGGGCACATCTGACTCCCAGAGGTAAATCTTTAGCTGTACCCTCCTGGCCACTGGGGACTGAGCCCTCCGGGGGCCACATTTCAGCAGTTAGAGTCTGGCTCCAGTTTGGGAATGTGTTTGCCTCTCTGCAAGTGGGTTTTCATTCTGAACTGTGAGTGAAGCAGGCTCCTTACCTGAGCTGGCTCAATGGCATGGCTTTGGAGTACATATTTGTATCTGGCCAGTGGAGACCTCTCTCTCTGCTTTCTGATCATCATGTGAGCTGCTTCCCTCTGCCGCACTCTTCTGTATGATGTCTGGCCTCACCTCGAGCCCCCAGGAATGATGCTTCCTGTCTATGGACTGAGACCTCTGAAACCATGAGCCCCCAAATAAATTTTTCCTCCTCTGTGGTTGTGCTGGTCAAGTCTTTCAGGAACAGCAGAGAAAACGCTTATTAGGACAGACAGTTTGGTGGGGATTGCCTTGACTTTGTAGCAGATTTGAAGCAATTGTTTACAGTCTTGATTCTTTGAGGTCATGAGCACTAGGTCTCTTTCCATTAATGGATCTTTTAAATTTAAGTAACATTTCATAATTTGGGGGTATAATCCTTTCATCTATTTTTCTTATGTCCTGAACATTTCTTTTATGCATGGAATTATTTTCTTAATATCTTTTCCATATTATTAATTTTTAGTGTATATAAATTTAACCATTTTGCATGTTTATTTTTCTTCTGTAACTTTGAGGAATTCCTTTATTAGTTCCAAGTGTTTACATTTTTTCCCACTTGTGTAAGCACTCCTCAGATTTTTTACTTGCAAATATGAGGAGAGGTCATTTTATTTTTTCTTTTCCACACTGGGTGCATGTCTTCCACCATACACTTTCCCTTCTCTCTTTTCCTTGTTTTTATTTTATTTTATTTTGTTTTATTTTATTTTATTTTATTTTATTTTTTATCTTAGTGTGTGTGTGTGTGTGTGTGTGTGTGTGTGTGTGTTACTGTTGTTCTTGAGAGACTTTTCTGGCTAAGGTTTCCATTTGTGTATTGAAAGCGATAAAAGGAGCAGGTCTCATGTTCCCATCCGAGGAGAAAGACTTTCTTGATTTCACCAGAGGTCATGAGGCTCCTCTGTGCTTTTCCCCTATTGCTTAATTATGTTGAAGTAATCCCCTTCCAGACCAAGTTTGTTGTGTTTTTATTGTAAATGTGTTTTGTGTTTGCCAAATTTTTTTTTCCAGCAAATAAGATGGCTGTGTGTTTTAATCATGTTGCTAATTCTGTTTCAGATCAGTTGATTTTGAATGCCAGACCATCTTGCAGTTCAGGAGTACAGTTCCTTGGTCTTCACTCTTCATGTTTATTTCTTAAATGAACCTGTTCAGATAGTTTGTTGGTATTTATTGGATTTTTGTATAGGCACTCATAAAGGATGTTTATTTGCAGTTTTGTTTTTTTGTATAATCTGTGTATTTTATGTCAGAATAAATTTAACCTCATAGAGTGAGTTTGTCAGTAATTCCTCCTCTTCCATTTTTAAAAAGTATTTAAGGGGATAAATATAAATAATTTTGAATGGAAGATTTCAGCAGTGAAACATTTGGTCCTGGGTATTAATTTGTTCAAGTAATTCACTCTGTTAATCTCAAGAACTGCTCAGATTTCCTCTTTCTTCCATGCGAGCTATTTCTGGATATCTGTCCACTCCCTCAGTGTTACTGTCTGTTGTACCCTGGGAACTTGTTAGCTGAGCTGTGACTCCGAGAGTTCCTTCAGCCTGCAGTTGTGATGCAGGTCTTCTGCTGTGGATGCAGTGTCTTGTGGGGGCATTCTGTTCACTGTGCCTTGGCTCAGTGTTCAGGACACTCAGGCCTCCTGGGTCCATTCCTCATGAGCACTTCTTAGCCCTCCTCCTCCCTGATTAGAAAGGAAGATCAGGTGGAGATGAAGCTGGTGCTTCCCCTTCCCCAGAAGGTTTGGTTCATAATGTCTTGGGTGTTTCAGCTTTTGGGAAATAGTTTCTTCTGAAAGTAGGGCTCAGGAAGGAGGAAGGATGGAGTTCTCTGAGCACACTGGAAAATGCTTATTTCCCCCTGTGCTTTAAGCAGTGTGTGTGTGTGTGTGTGTGTGTGTGTGTGTGAGAGAGAGAGAGAGAGAGGGAGGGAGGGAGAGAGAGGGAGAAAGAGGTCTTCACTGTAATATCCTGGCAGTTGTAAGCGCACAAAGGAAAAAATGGGAGGCAGACCTCGACGGATTCAGAGAAGCCTTTATTCCTTAGCAGAGTCGGGTCCACTTTCATTCGGGTCCACTTTCCTGATGGAAAATGGCCCCATTCGGGTCCACTTTCCTGATGGAAAATGGCCGTCAGTTACAGGGGGGACCCTGATTTTATAGGGAAGGAGGAGGAGGATGTAATCATTGTGCACGTGCAGTTTTGACCATCAGGGGCCAGCTGTACAGGTTAAAATTAGATGTTGAAGGATGAGTGTTCAAATCTTGCCCAATGTCATTCAGGATTAGGTTGACCTGGGGAAGGTCAAGGTTTAGGGTCTAGCATTCCATATCCGCCCTTTTTCCCAGGGCCCATTGTTATCAGGAATGCACTGGGAGAGGTTTAATGGTTGATCAGTCTCCTTTCCTGCTTCTCAAGCCACACCGTCCCTTCATTTTTCTTGGGGAGTTATTTTATAGGAATATTATTTTCCATAACCCTTCAGTTGTTGTGGAGATACAACATGGGAATTATATAGGAACGGTCAGAAAAATCTCTGGGCTGCAGGTCATCGTCAAGTTTATGTAAGAAGCAATATCGCAGCAGTGGCAGCTGCCCTACTGTCCCCACTGCTACTCCCTTGACTGGAGGGTTCTGGGCCTGCAGTGGGTGTCAGGGCTCACCTGCTTGGCATCCCCTGGGCTTTCCTGTTCACTGGGAGGTGGTCCTTTTCCATAGGCAGCTTTCCCCTCTGTTCTATGTCCTGGCTAATCCCTATTTCAGTCCTGTGTTTATTCCTCTCACTCTGAGCCCTGGTTCTGTGGGGGCCCATTTAGTGCAGGGCTCTCCTCCACTGCTGTCATCTATTAATTCCTTTAATTTTACTGTATTTGAATTTTTCATTCTTCATTATTGTTTACTCACCTTATGTAAAATTGTTCTTCCTATTCCTCTTGAAAACAATGTCCTCTTAACTTCTGAAAGTGCTTTGATTTTCTTTGACATGAGAATTGGTGGTATTTTCTGGGAAGGAGGATGGAAGTGCATTGTTGCAATTAGGTTAGTCTTGGCCCAGGGTTTACATTGCTGGTGGTTTCCCCCTCTACTCTACAATACCTGTTTGTTTATTATCAGCTTTCCTTATTAAGGCCAGCTCACTGGAAACTTTTTTCTCTCTTTGTTCATTATTCCTCTGACTGCTAGTCCTGTGCTGTTTGGAGTATCGTTACTGGAAAGTCCTGTATGTTCTGTCATGTGTCACCTAAATACAGGGATACCTTCTGGAAGAGCATTATGCTGCCTCATGATTGCACAAATGTCATTTTCTATTCTCATGATCCTGGATGCCACAGCCTCTTACACACCTAGGTTCCATTGTGTCACTGGTTCCTGAGATAGAAACCTCCACAGAGGTTGTTTTACAAAACTCTGCGTTGACAGTGCATTAGCTGTGTGTACCAGGGCCACTGCACACAGAATGTATGCCTTTCCTACCTACAAATATGTATGGGTGGCCTATGGGACCAAAAATATCCTTGAATGAAATGCTGTTATGTGGAACATGACTGTATATTAGACAAGGCAGAAGTCTCCTGCCATTACACATTGATTATTCCTATTAGACTTGGAAAAGTAGCTTCCTCTGACTACTAGTGTGTTTTTGAGGTATAAAAAATTTTGTAGGGATATCATGTGGAAGAATGACATCTTAGGGACATTGAGGAGAACTAAGCACATCACCTAGTCATTGAGCAGGCAAGAGTAGTGACCTTGCCTGTCTCTTGTGTGCTGATTCCCCTACAACAGTAGGGTGCGCCCTCCTGTTGAGGGCACATCCATGATGCCCAATGGCCCAAGTGCTGATGAGGAAAGAATGAGAGATTAGCCTCTCGAGAGGCATGGGAGAAGTAGCTCAACTGTCCATGCAGTGTGAAAACCCTAGCCAGTGTGTGAGCTTTCCCAAGCACTAATGCTCCTCAGCATGCCAAAGTTTCATGAGAATAAGGTTTGTTTGCCTTAGACAAAATGATTTACTGCAGGTGGATATTAACCCACACAGAAATACATCACATTTCAGGAAGGCCGAGGTGGTGTCTTCCAGTGTGGGTGACAGGGCTACTGAACTCCTCCCTTAGCCACATACTTGATGATCAGATGGAGATGGTACTGGTGAAACCTACAAGTTTGCATGAGTGGAAATTCAAAGAATCCTAAAGCACTGTTAGTAGAGAGGAGACAAGGAGTTGAAAGACCCTCAGTCCCCCTGTCCAAGGAAGATCACGCGAAGACACTGCTGGCTGCAAAAGCAGGAGGAGTTTATTGGTACTCAGGCGCCTGTGGGTGCTCAGCAAAACCTCAGCCGGAGCTTCGATGAACTGGCACACCGGGCTTTGGGGTACAGGGTTTTTATAGGGTAAAGGGGCAGGTTTCGCGCGCGCGGTACACAACAGGTATTTTATTGGCTAATTTGAATCCAGCACATAGGTCACCTAAAGGGTGGGGTTGTTTCTCGCTGCTTGTTCAGGCATGCCCTGGACTTGTTCAGGCATGCCTTGGGACCCGATGATCTGTGCTTTCCTAACCGCCCTGTTCTTTCTCAACCTGTCTATCAGTTAAACGACCCTCGGGCAGTTCCTGAAACCAGTTCCCGAAACCTTCCTAGGGGGTTGGGTGAAGCGACCTATGTCATGGGTTTAAGACATAGAGCTGGGGTCTTTCAGAGTCATGTGCAGCGATCAGATCTAGGAACCCAACACCTGAGAGTTTGGCTCCCCAAGACCCATGAGTTAAATGGCTACTGTCACTATGGCTTGTGCCTCTGTCTCTGCAAGTGTCCTGATCCCTGTGTCACATGCAGATGGCTCTCCAGCTGTTGTTGGGCCACCCTGTTCTTCCCTTTCTCACCTGTTCTCAGAATTAACTAGAAATTGGAAACAGAAGAAGGAAGACCAGTCTCAAGAGCCTCTGGCCAAGACTCCTGTCTCAGTGAAGGTAATGAGAGGGAGGACAAAATGCAAGGGGGGCAGAAGTGAGATAGAGTGGAAGAAGGCATGTTGGCAGTACCCCTCCTGGTCAGGGGCCAGTTAATGGGTTGGGTTTAAAACTTTTGTCTTTAGAAGCAACAGCAGAGTAGAATCCCTTGTTCTCACTTCCAATCTTACCCGAGGGGTGAGAGCAACGGTGGGACACAGCATTTGAAGAAAAATGTAGACCTTCCTAAAGGTGGAAAAGAGAGGGAAAAAGGGAATCAAAGTTCCCTTTAGAATGCATATATTTGACCTGATGCTGAATTTTCTTGGCATGGTCACTGAGCTGAGGGTGATGGGGCAGAATGTCCTGGAAATGGAGATACCACTTCCCTGCCAAATTCTGGGTGTGGATTCCTCAATCTCCAGGATCAGTTGCACACTTCCATTAACCCCCACTATCAGAGCTAGGCTCCTGTGATCAGAATGTACAGGGAGCATTGTGCCATTAGAAATTCCTGTTCATATTGAGGGAACATACTGTGTAATCAGATGCCTCATTATGGCCATATTTGAGTAAATACGACACATCATGGAGTTTGAATCATTTAAAAGAGGAACTCAGGCCAGGCGTGGTGGCCCACGCCTGTAATCCAAGTGACTTGGGAGGCTGAGTCAGGAGGATTGTGAGTTCAAAGCCAGCCTCAGCAACTTAGTGAGGCCCTAAGCAACTCAGTGAGACCCTGTCTCTAAATAAAATACAAAATAGGGCTGGGGATGTGGTTCAGTGGCTGAGTGTCCCTGAGTTCAATCCCTGGTTCCAAAATAAATAAATAAATAAATAAGGAACTCAGATTCAAACAGGAGTCATTCTATTACTGTAAGAAATTTGTAAATAAATTTCAGAATTGAGATCCAGTGCCTTTAAAACAAGAATGGTTTTAATGAGAGAAAATGAGTTTTTATTTTAAATAACAAATTTTCCTATGAATTTAAAAAGAAGGAAAAACAACAGATTAGTTGAAATTGGCACAAATTCTTAAGCAGTAGAAAGATAAACTGAGAGGATTCAAGAAAGCAGTCCCAAAGCAGAAAGTGAAGGATAAAAGAAAATATTCATGGAGAGTGGAAGTCATTTTCATTTTAGAATGTTCTGGGCATGATCAGGATATGCTGAACTTTGTAGACTGTGGGGATTCATGACTTTATAACCTCCTGAAAACTGAGCCTGGGTGAGTCTTCAAAGTTGCTGTAAAATGGGGATTGTGATGCCATCCTGTAGAACAGCTGTTAGAAGTGTTCCAACTGATGCTCATATCATTCTCAGAACAGTGTTGTGCTTACAGAAAGTGCTGTGTTGCTCTGCCAGAAGCATTATCATCATGTACCATGTCATATTATATTATTAGAACCTAACTAAGGGGTTCCCAAAGAGGCAAGGGAAGTATCACAACTTGTATTTGTAGAACCTGTACAATCCAAGAGAGTCAATGGTTATGAAGGTTCAGCATGGGCTCAGATATAAACTTAAGAATCAGTTGTCTACCTTCTTGAAATACCATGTCACAGTCATCAGGGTGCCTGGTGGTCAGCTGAAGTCTTCACATTCCCCTGTCCTTTTCTTGCTGTGTGATCTCTGGGAGGGGTTGTGCCATCACTAAGGAGCAGGTGGGAAGCTGTGGTCAACATTTGGAGATAGTTTGCCTGCAGCCCCATTTCTTTCCTGGTGCTGTGATTCTGTGTTCCTTGGAGAGCAGGAGAGCTTCTGGCAGAGAATCAATGTTCCCCCATTGAAGTATGAAACGAGGTGGGTGTTTCAGTTCTTTTCTGCTGACAGATATGGGGGGGTCACAAACCTCAGAGATGCACCTGTTAGCACAAAAAGGAAACAGGAAGCAGACCTTGATGGATTCAGAGATGCCTTTATTCCTTTGCAGATTCAGTCATCAATTGAGTCCACTTTCTGGATGGAGAAATGGCCGTCAGTTTTGTTGGACAGGCTGGTCAGTCTCCTTTCTCCAGAGAAACTCCATATGGCCAGCTGCTGAATGTACTTCTTCAACCAGCTAGGGCCTTCCAGTCTACCTTCCGCCAATCGCAACCCAAGCTTTTCCCACTGGCCCTTAACCAACCCCCCAAGTATACTAGCTAGTCTCCCAGATACACAATCCCGCACAGGGAGCACCCCAGCCAATGAATTTAAAGTTGCCGATGCAGCCAATCCCAGCTCAACACCTACCTCTAAGAAGGTACTTAATCTCAGGGCCATTGTCCCTCTCCCCTTTTTTCTGCTGCTTCATTTTTTTCACCCAGAGTGACCACTGTGCCACTCCAAATAAAATCTGTTGGCTGAAACATGTTTTTGTGTGTGGTCCTTTTGCCTAACATTTGGCGCCAAGACTCGGATCCCCCAGTGGACTTGCTCCCCTAATTGTAAGGGTCTGAGCTGCCCTGGGCCCCAAGTCCACAAGGAAAAAACCCACCAAAACCATCTAAGCCTTTGCCCATTTTCTCCATCACCCCTTTGCAGCCACCACCAGCCAATTTAATTGGTAAGTCCCTTCACCCCTTTTCCCCGGGACTCCTAAACCTGTTGGATCTTCTTTGGGGGAAACTGACCATTGATCATCCAATAGGCTCTCCAGTGATCCATACAGGGAGGAATGCACCCCACCTAGACCTTCACAGTCACAGCCATGGCCCTTGTGGAGTCCCTGTAAGCGCAAAAAGGAAAAAACGGGCTGCAGACCTCGACGGATTCAGAGAAGCCTTTATTCCTTCACAGAGTCGGGTGTCTTTCGGGTCCACTTTCCTGATGGAAAATGGCCCTCAGTTACAGGGGGATCCTGATTTTATAGGGTAGGAGGAGGAGGATGTAATCATTGTGTACGTGCAGTTTTGACCATCAGGGGCCAGCTGTACAGGTTAAAATTAGGTGCTGAGGGATGAGTGTTCAAATCTTGCCCAATGTCATTCAGGATTAGGTTGACCTTGGGAAGGTCAAGGTTTAGGGCCTAGCATTCCATATCCACCCTTTTCCCCAGGGCCCATTGTTATCAGGAATGCACTGGGAGAGGTTTAATGGTTGATCAGTCTCCTTTCCCATTTCTCAAGCCACACCTTCCCTTCATTTTTCTTGGGGAGTTATTTTATAGGAATATTATTTTCCACAGCCCTTCAGGTTTGCCTGTTCTTTAAACGCTCTTATGCGTCAGAAAATTTAAAGATACTTAAAAGATGCACATTTCATTGCGATTGAACATGGCCTTTTTATATCTCAGACCTCCCCACCCCCAAAAGAACACAGGTGTGGAGGTCATGCAATTTGAAATTCTAATGTAATTCTCATATTGCTTCCAATCGTGAACAGCACACTTATTTTCACACATCGCTGAATCTGTTCCTCCCATTTAGACATTGCCTGGTACACCAGGAGAACTAGAAACGTTCCCGCCAGGGTCGGGTCCAACAGGGTGAGGGAATCCTGCCTGCAAAGGGCTGGGCGGAGCTCCTGTCACTCTGGCCGAGTTCAGCCAGGGATTGGATGAGATTAGCTGTCATTCTGGGCTGGGGCCCTGTGTGGAGAATCACTCAGGGCGCTGGGCCTGAACTATCCAATCAGGCGCGCGGAGGGCGGGCGCCCGGGTTTTGCGATCTTGCAGGCTTTCCTTGTTCAGCGCTCAGCTCCTTCCTCCCCAGGTCAGGCGGCCTGTGCTCGGGAGTCTCCGCTGAGTCTGAGCAACCTGTGCGCCTGGGAGCCCCGGAGGTCCTTCAGGAGGACGGAGGGTCACGCCGGAGGCCCTCGACAGTGAGTGTGCAGCCAGGGCTGGCGGGACGCGGTCATCACCTGCCGTGGGGTCCCGGGGTGCGTGTGAGCTGCGGAGCGTGGCCCTGAGGGCTGATCCCCGGGACCGCATGCTGGGCTGGGCTGGGCGCGCGTCCCGGAGGTCGGCCCGCAGTTATGGCCGGTACCTACTAGCGAGTGACCCTGAACCCCTGACTCCTGGTCCCGCGCGGTGGACTGAGAGCGGACCCCGAGCTCAGTTTCAGACGGTGGGACCGAGTCCCAGCTTGTGAGGTCGCCCTGAGCCCCTGTCCAGGGGTGGGCTGGGCAGCTCTGCAGCCTGAAGCTTCCGGGTTGGGTGAGCAGGGGAAGGTGTCAGGAAATCTGGACTAGGGTGTGTTCTGAGTGCGACAGTTGACCCCAGGGGTCCCCATCTGTCCCCTTTTCACCTGGGATTAATCTGTGCGCCCCACGGACACATAATTCTAAATGTGCAGGAAATAGGGTATCAAATCCATTTTCCATTTGGAAGTCTCACCTCTCCTAGAGTTAGCAGCAGACCCCTAACAGTCCAGGTCCCTCCCCGCATTCCCAGGTGGCAACTGCACCCTCTAGTGAACACTCTATCAACTATTTGTTCCACAGTGTACATTCAAGTAGACAGTGTTTTAAATGCAGTTTCACAACATTGGATGGCACTTTTAAATAACTTTTTTTTTTTTTTTTAATGTGGGCAAACATTTGCCATGAGTGTCAAGCAGAGAGGAATGACCTGGAAATTGTGTTTAAAAGTACTAAAGACTAAATTGAAGCTATTACACCTGACAAGGAATGTAGATTTTTGTGTGTTGACATTTAATTATTCCATGAAAAAAAATTATACAAGAGTACTATTGGTTACAATTCTGAGACTGTCAATCTCCTGCTGACCCGTACAAGAGCAGGCAAGCTCTTGCACATTGAATGTAAAGAAAGTAATTCCTGGTTCTAAAGGGGGGTGGCCCTGAGGCTACCTCTGAAACAACAAGGACCAGGTTATTCTGTGAAAAGCAAGATCCATTGCTTATTGATTCTGCTAGAGCTGGTTGCAGAGACAGCACCTGATTAAAGAGAGGCCTTTGAAACTCAAGTGTGCATGTGGGCACTTTGTAGATGATATTGGCCATTTGGGTGGAAAACACCACCATGGTTTTCTTGTTGAATTTCCAGGATGCACAGGCAAGGACATGACCTCTGGAACCTTCACTGGTCAGGAACACATAGGAAACTACACTCTCTTCCCAAGATCTTGAAACCAGTTTATTTAAAAGCCTGGAAACTTTTCTTTCACAATAGGTGCTTTCTTCACACAGAATGTTTCTTTCCTTTAGTCAGTCAAACTCTGTCATTGCTGAGGAATTGAAAATGAATTCATCGAGGGAAAATAATGATATTAAAGTCATCCTTAGGGCCTCCTACTGGTCCAGCCCACAGGCCCTTGCTCAAAGTAGCACATTACTTCATTAATGTGATAAAAGGTATTGGATGATGGTATCAATTTTTTACAAAAGTTTCAGGTTTTTGTCCTTTGAAACAGCTGTGAAGCTGTCTTTTAGTATAACCATGGCTAAATAGGCTTTCTGGGGTCAAAAGGCCATCTTGATTGGTAATCCTTGCCATTATATTGTATGTATTTCGAAGGCTTGGAAATATTTTACTAAACTCCCTTTTAATAATGTATCTGAATCCATTAATTTTAAGGAGAGAAGATACCCATAAATTATTTAAAAACTTGTAGTAAGATGTTACCTTGAAATATTCAGTTTGTTTTACTTTTTCCCAGCTTGTTTATGCATGATCTTTCCTCCACATTAACTCAGGAAGTAAGGTTCAAGCTGGATGCAGTTCATGCTTAGAGTGTGGCTTAAGTACTTATACCTCTAGCTTTCCCAGGCAGTCATTCTGTGCAGTATCTTTTGGTGGAGGTGCTATTGGTCACTACACAGGGTTCTGTTTTCTCTGCTGCTGACCTTCCTTTCCTGGAGCTGTATTGTATCCTGCAAGGTGCAAAGAATTTCAGGCCCTGGGTCAGCTCCTCCTTGAGGGCAGCCTGAGAAGTGGGGTGCAGCCTTTCAGGGGAGCAGCTGGAGATACCTAGGTCAGGCAGTGAGATGCTGGTATTGAGGGAACATGACAGACATGGTTCCTGCCCTCTGGATTCTCTGAGAGTTGGAAAGGGAGAACAATTTTCATGAAGAGCAAGGAAAACTGCCCCTAGCAAGGTTGAGGGAAGCCCTCCAAAGCTCCTCAGCAGCAGGAGGGGTGGGAGAATGTTCCTGGTGACTGATGACCTGACCTGAAGCTGGAGTGTGACATGTCAGTGTCCAGTGGTGCTGCACCTCCTGGGTTAGTTGCCTTGAAAAGACTTGCTCACTTACTTTAGCTTCAGTTTTTCATTAATTGTGAAATGTTTATTTATTTATTTATTTATTTATTTATTTTTGTGGTGCTGGGGATTGAACCCAGGGCCTTGTATTTGCAACGCAGCCACTCTAACAACTGAGCTATATCCCCAGTCCCAAAATGTAATTTATTAGTAGAGCTGAAGATGAGAAAATATTCCTAAGGGGCAAGATAGAGGTACAGTCAGGGGAGAAAAGAAAGAAAGAGAAACAGAAACATTTGGTCTTATATTTTGTTCTTTAAAAATTCTTGCCTACTGTTTTTCTTCTCTAGAGTGACTTCACTGAATTGCTCAGATATGTTCCCTTTGTGTGGTGGGGGGATGGGGAGGGCAGGGGTTGCTAATTTCATATAGAATTCCAAGGCTTTGCTTTGGGAATACTACATGGGAATAGAAATAGGAAAGGTCTTTTTCCAGTATGGTTGCAGAGAGTGAGTACATTTCCTCAGTACGTTTTGATAGATATATTGGTTCATGGCAAAGATTCACCGAAGCATCAGCTCCTGTATTTTGCAGGGTTTTAGCACTGGGTGGTTGTGTTCTGTGTCCTGTGGATTTCAGGTGATCGTTTAACGCTGATTTTATTGACCAGAACTACAAATTCCAAATAGTAGTCACCTGTGATGATTGATCACCAAATATGGCATCTTGGAAATACCAAATAAATAAATAACATGCTTATTTTCTGAAAGGGAATACATTTCATTTTCCTCTTGACGTATTAAATGGTAAGTGTCTTAAAAATTTTTCCTCCTGTAAACATAAACACAGTTTGATTTTTCTGGGTTCTTTAAACACTGATTGAAAACTTGACTGAGAAGCAGAGATCCTTGATCCCAGTGACTGTAATCCAAAGCCAGACTTGATCCTGGGAAAGGAGGCCATTGAAGGTCCAGTCAGAGCTTTCTGGGCAGCTTCCCCTGCAGAGGCCCAGGCTTCACACCAACCCTGGAAGGAGCGCTTTAGACTGAAGCTACAGAGCTCTGGGAAGATGGGGATCCTCAGGCAGATGTTGCAGTGGACTGAATGGGAAGGCTAAGGGGATGCCCTTTCTGAGGGTGCGATTGATATTGTCCAATGCTGCTCCCAGGAGCAGCAATATAGAATATAGAATTGGAATTTTATATGAAATTAGCAACCCCTGCCCTCCCCATCCCCCCACCACACAAAGGGAACATATCTGTCCAATGCTGCTCCCAGGTGCAATGAAAGAAGTGTATATTTGGGGGAGCAGTGCCCTTATTCTAAAGGAGCAGAGCAGTAGGGGGAGAGATCCCAGGTAAGCTCTGCAGGCACCCACAGCTCCTGCAGAACAGGGCTGCTTCCCTAGGGAGGGGCAGACAGGGTGAGGGAGAAGCTGGACAGGAGGACAGCAAGGAGGGGGCAGGGCCAGATCCCAGGTCAGAGAGTGTTTCACCAGAAGTCAGCCTGTTCTCAGGAAGGGCAGGAAGAGCGTCCTGTGTTGGCTCCAGGGGCCAGTGGGTCAGAGTTCAGGGTCCTGGAGGAAGGAGAGAACCTGGAGCCAAGTTTGATTAACAAGTATTTGTTCTGATCACTGAAGGGAAATCTGTTCAGCTGATGCTCATGAGGGAACAAAGAGGGGAGGGATTTCAGGATCAGGGTGTGTCTGCCTGGAGGTGAGCCTGGTGCCAGTCCCTTGTCACGCCCTGCAGTTTAAGCATCTGTGAGGAAGCAGATGTCACTTGGTTCTGTCTTATTGGAGTTCAGTAACTTAGTGCTCCATTGGTGCTCTGTCACTGTGGTGCTGTGAGCTGTGTTGTGGGGTTCCTCTGCCTCAGTAGTTAGAGTGGTTTTGCTCTCTGAGGCTGTGGGCCTCCCAGTTCTCTCACCCATTCTTCCTTCAGGAGCCTGACTTATTTCCCACTTTTTTATGTTCTTGACAATTTCATTCTTTTTTTAATAATTTGGTCCCCAAGTGCACACACTTCATATGTCTTATAAGTGTTGACAGATCGTTTTCAGGTAAAGATAATGGATAAATTCAAATTACTGGAAAATTCCAGTGCATTGTATGGATGAGCACTGCCTGTTCATCCATGTGTTTTTAGCTCATACACAGATTTATTCTGTTCACTTCCATGTGGCTACGTAATGCTTTTCACTCAGTACCATTGGTATGAGCAGTTTTCTATGTGGTTCCTTATTCTTTGAAAAGGTGTTCCTTTTCCCATGTCTAATTCACTTGTGAGGTTATTTCCTTCTCCTCCAACATACCCTGCACATGAATTCCTTTTCCTTTGTAAGAGTGCAGACATTGCCCCTGAGGTAGGGCAGCCTTCCCTGCACCCTATTGCAGGTTGATGGAGTAGACTTGGGTTTATCAGTCTCTTCCTTTGGACTTTCTTTTCTTATTAAGAAAACCTATAGGATGGGGGCATTTTGGGCTCCAAGAGGTGAATCCTGAGGTGTCCCCCCTGGTCACCCAGGGACTAAGCCCTCCTGGGGTTGTATTTCATCAGTCAGAGTCTGGCTCCCAACCTGGGAATGTGTTTATCTCTGCTAGTAGGTTTCCTTCCCTTCCCTTCCCTTCCCTTCCCTTTCCCTTTCCCTGTCCTTTTCCTGTCCTTTTCCTGTCCTTTCCCTTTCCCTTTCCCTGTCCTTTTCCTGTCCTTTCCCTGTCCTTTTCCTGTCCTTTCCCTTTTCTTCTCTTCTTTTTCCAGGGATTAAACTTGTGTCATTCCACCACTAGCCACATTCCTAGCCCTATTTTGTATTTTATTCAGAGACAGGGTCTCACTGAGTTGCTTAGCGTTTTGCTTTTGTTGAGTCTGGGTCCAAACTCAAAATCCTCCTGTTTTAGCTTCCTAAGCCACTGGGATTATAGGTGTGCACCATCATGCCTTGCTCAAAGAGGGTTTTCATTCTGTTTGTAAATCAGGCTCCTTACCTGAGGTGGTCCAAATGTTTGCTCTTCTTTCTTTTTATTTCCTTTTATTGCTATGTAATGCATTTGATAATTGTGTTCCCTTGTGGTTTTTTTATTTTCTTGCCTGGAAATGAGTTGACTGAGCGGAAAAGTATGAGGAGGTTCTGGCCATGTAGTTGCAACCTTTTCCCAAATGATGGATACTTATCTCCCTTCTTTCCAGTCTGTCCTGACCTGAATCCTACCCTCTCTGGGGTCAGGATCAGCTGCCTTGGACACCAAGTGTGTAATTCCTCACACATGCTTATGACTCTGTATCCCAGCAGAAGATGCAAGAAGGGCTTCCTGAGAGCAGGAAGATGACAGGGACTAATTGGTAAAGGCCCTAAATCTTTCTGAGTGGAAAAGTCCCGTGGTGGGGCAGGTTCCATTGTAGAGAAGAAACCCTGCCTGATATGGTTTTTGCCAAGAACATTTACTCTACCCTCACTTATCCAGGAGTCTGATACACAACCTCTTTCAGAGCCCCCAAGTGTACATATGTGGGCTGGGGTAAGAGAGGAGTCTTCTGGAGCCCTAACCAGTCAGCAGGCAACTGGTGGGATGCAGTGGGCTTCCACAGTCTCACAAGCCTTGATCTTTCACCCTGTGCAGCTCAGAATGCATTTGCAGGACTCTGTTGAGCTGAAGTGGCTCTAGCTGAAATTCTGTCTCCCTGTGAACTGCAGGTGCTATGAGATCCATAAGAAGGATGTCTGAACTCCCCAGAAGGCAGGAAATGGTGAGTATATGGGGCCAGGACTGCTCTTCGATGAGGTGGACTGGTTAGAACTTGCGGGAGCTGGCTGTGGTGCTGGACTCTGGCCTCGAGTCAGCCAACTGAGACCAGAATCAGATGCTGCTGCAGCTCAGCCCTGATGCCTTCAGGCCATGGTGTGGGCTGGTCCAGGTGGGTTCCCAGTGTGCTGTCTGGCCTGCAGCCACTTTGGCAGAACCCTCTGCACACTGGACCCCTGCCCTAGGCTCTCACTGTGGAGTGAAGGCAGAGGGTCTCAGGGGATCCTGACTGAGGTGTGAGCCTCCTGTGTGGAGGATGCTGGTCTGAGGGGTCCCTGTCCCTCTGTTTCCTGTAGTTTCACCTTGCTTTCCCCGACCTGGCCTCTGCTAGTCTGTCAATTGATCCTTAAGATTCCAGCTCTTCACATTTCCTGATTTTCCCTTCAGTTCACAGCATTACCAACCCCTTAGCCTCACACTGCATTCAATCAGGGAGAACATCAAAGATTTGTTTTCTGTTTGTGAATTTGCCATGATGGGAAAAAGGAGAGCAGTCACCTGGAACAATAATATTACAACTCTTGTGCCTCTCTTCCTTTATATTCCCTAGACACAGACACCTCGTCAGAATAACTTGTGCAGAGGTTTCCATTGCACACCTCACAGGGTCCTGTGTCCTCAGCTACTGTCCTTTCCTGGGTTGTCACAGGTGCCCAAGGCTCTCTTTGTCCTGTAGATTGCAGGGAATTTTAGGCCCTGGGTCAGCTACTTGTAGAGGAGAACCTTAGGTGTGGGTGGGCAGGCTCTCAGGGGAGCACCTGGAGGCCCTGGTGCTGAGGAATCTCCTGGAACAGGCATCATCTAGACAATTGCCTCATTGGGACATGGTCTCCCCCAAGCCCTGCTCCCATTACTTGGAGACAGGTGGGAAGCCAGCCTGTGGATGCTGGTGCTGAGGGGCAAAATCAGCAGCGACTCCTGCCCCTTGCCTTCTCTCTCAGTTGTGAAGGAGAAAAACTCACCCAGAGCATGAGAACCCCCCACCGCAGTGCAGAGCTGTGAAAACCTGAAAAGCCTCCTAGACTGGAGGCATGGTCCAGGCTTCCTGGGAGGGTGACCATGGAGCATTTCAGTGAGCAGGACAGGTGGGAGGATGCCCAGCTAGCAGGGACCTTCCCTGGCCCTGGTTCCTAACATGTCATTGCTCCCTCAGCACCAGCCCTTTCTGTTTCTCACTTTGAAATGATCTGCTTACTGATTTGAGGACAAGATTTCCTTCAATGTAAAGTATATTTATTCAAACATGAACAAAGTAAAATATTCTAAAAGAGTAAAAAGAAATAGCTTTCAAAAAACTACCTAGTTTCTCTTGTTTTTCCATTTGAAAACAGTTCTTATTTATCTTCCTGATTCCTCTGAACATGTGTAGAACATTTCTGAATCCTCACCTTTTTAAAAAGTTTGATTTCAAATGAATTTACATGTGTTAGGTCAATCGAGCTGCTAGTGAAAGGAGAAAAATCAATCTGTCATTGTTGCTGCACAAAAGGATTACATTTTCACAAAATGTGTGGTAGGTAATTTTGGACTCCAAGGGTTCATGACAATATAAACAGTCCATGACACTGTCACTATCCATGACAGTGGATAACTCCTTTTTGTTTCCTGTTTTCTGAACTAGGAAGATTACCACCACCTTTCATAGGACAAACATGGCATTTGCCACAAATATCAAAATATGGTCATTTGCTTCCAAATTGATTTAGTATCCTGGAAATGGTTATTAAATGACAACTCTATCATGTGAACAGAACAGGTTTTCATGCAATTACTAATAATTCATTTGCATCTTTCACAATCTCATCTAAATCCAGTTCCCTCCAAGATGCCCTATCCAAATGGCATCCCACTGGAAGTTCACCTTGTACCTGTGAATTTGGGGGTTTACATATACCTTCAGGTAGTGTGTATTGCTACTTGATAGTGTTCTTTTCATGCTGTTGGAGAGTCCTGGATGTTTTGTCTACTCTTAGATATTTGTCTACTAGTAATTTCCACTTGTAGAAGTATTTTTCTGAAATTCCTTAACAAAACAGTCCTGGTCTTGGGTTTCACAGAATTTAAGAAATGAAGACAGAGAACAGCTGAGCTGCCTCTCCGCCAATTTGATCAAACTGCATGCAGCTCATTTCTCCTGTTTTCATGTTGATTATTTCCCATTGAGCCAGGGTGCGGAATCCAGCCGTCTGTGGTCCAGGCAGGTTCCCTGGCTTGGCTGCAAGAAACTGTTCACATCACAGCATATCATACAGGCTACGCCTGGAGGAATGAATTGCACGTGTTACCTGCTTCCTTTTAGAGGAGATTAAGGAGAGTTTTCTTTTCCTCCTTAGTGTGGTGCAGAATCCACCAGGACACCTCTGGGCCATCCTTTCCTTTATTGATGGTTATTATAACTTCATTAGCCTGTTCACAGCGTGTGTTCCTCCTTGTGTGTGAGTTGTGCTAGATTGTTTGTCTCCAAGAGTTGGTCCAGTTCATCTGAGTTCTCAAATTGTGACCAGTTATTCATAATATTCCTCCTCTTTGTAGGATTAATAATGGTGTCTTTCATTTCTGCTGAGTAAGTTTTCTGTCTTTTCTTAACTGAACTGTGGTGAATCTGTTACAAGCATGTCCATGAAGAAGAAGCTCCTTTTTTTCAGTGCTGGGATTGAACGCAGAGCCTTGTGTTTGTGAGGCACGCACTCTACAAACTGAGCTATATCCCCAGTCCCATGAAGAACCTGCTTTTGATTTTGATTACCTGTTGATTTCCTGGTCACAGTTTCATTGATGTCCTTAATTCTATGGCTGTGTCAGGTGTAGGTTCTCCTTGCTCTTCATTCTTTAGTTTCTGTAATGGATGTTTTAATGGGTGGTTTTCATCCTTGTTTCTCTTGTAAGCAAGCATTCAGCACATTTGATTCCCCTCAGCACTGCCTGTGCTCTATTCTACAGTTTCTTAGGATGCAGTTTCAGATCTTTTCCTCTGAAATATTCAGCCCCATCTTGAGACATACTTGGCCCGTGTGCTGTGTGGAACTCTGGGATGTGACCTGAACTTACATGGAGGTGGCCCAGCTGTGCTTCTGGTATTGACGTCTGTGGTGACTCCCGTGTTCCTGGTGCACGTGTTGGAATTGGCCAGCCTTTTACACTCAGGCCTGTCGTGGGTGCACGTGGCTGGTTTTCACACCTTCCCTGTGATGTGGAGAAGGGTGTGTGATGTGCAGCTGTTGACTAATATGCCTGGAAGTCTCCATGACGTCCCTGTGGTGGGTGTTCTCTTGAGTTAGATGGTCACCTTGTGCGCTCCTCTTGGTGCTCCATCTGTCATTCACTATTAGATGATTGCTGCTGTCTCCTGGTCACTGGAGTGTCAGTTGTTGGTCAGGTGTTCTCACCTGTTTTAGGTCATGCATCTTAAAGATTCAGGCAATAGATTTAAGTTTTGTTAGTGAGTTTAGTGCCTGTGTTTTCTCAGTGGTGCTTGAAGTCAAGTGTTTTTCCATTGATGACCTGCATTTCCCTGTTTCTGTGCATTCTTTATTTGTTGCTTTTGAGAAGTGGGTATTTGAATATTATAATGGGTTCCTCTGAAACCAGTTCCTCCTCTATTGAAAGTTTTTTTGTGTGTGTTGAAGTCCATAGCTGCTGTGTGTTGACTTTCCAGAGTAAGTTTGGAGACAGTAGTTTGGCTGTTTAGTGTACTCACTGGGTCTCTCTTAGCTGGGTTGAGCCAGTTTTGACTGAGTCTGATGGGGAAATAGCAGAAAGTAAACAAACAATAGTGACAGCTCAGCTCCTCCAGTTTCTGTGGGTAATTGTTCTGGGGCTGATGTGTTAACTCATGGTTGTGCTGTTGAAACTCTGCTTCAGCCCCAGATCTCTGCAGATGTGAGCAGAATCATCCTGGTACACCTGGGTGATTTGAATGCTCTCATTTCTTCTTTTCTTCTGTACTAAGGATTGAATTCAGGGATGCTGTACCTCTGAGCTACATCCCCAGGTCTTTGTATGTTTTATTTGAGACAGATTCTTACTATGTATGCCAGGAGAGATTGCTATGTGTGATTGTCCCATCTCAGCCGCCTAAATCCTTGGGATTTGAAGCATGCACCACTGTGCCCTGCTGAATACTTTTTTTTTTTTTTTTATTTTTTATTCCAGGGATTGAACCTGGTGACACATAACCACTAAGCCACATCCACAGCTCTCTTTATTTTTTAGAGACTTGTTCCCACTAAGTTGCTCAGGGCCTATGTAGGTTCTAAGGTTGGCTTTGAGCTTCTGGTCCTCCTACAAATCACTGGTATTGGAACCATGTGCCACCATGCTGGTCCTGAATACTGTAATTTCTGGGAACAGTTTATATTGTAACTTTTTGGGTCATACTTCACATTGTGACTTTTTGGTTTAGACATCCAGGCAGATGTAGGAGTTTTTTTCCTTAATACATGTTTAAGCATTTTGTGCTAATTTTCTATACCAGTTGTCTTCTGATGTAGGCAAAATTGTCAGAAACTTTTTACAGATTTTCAGATAGCACTACATCCACTGTGATGTGCACATGCAGTAATCTACGGGTAAGTCCTTCCGTGTTCCCTTGGTAGTCAGTGACCAGGGCCCACAGTGGACCCTCAGGCCACTGTCTTATATATTGTTATGAATATATTACTTATATATGTTTTGCATTATATATTATGTTGGGGATCCATTGTAGATGTACTTTTAATTGCATTTCAGTATTTCATATCATATATATAGAAGTTGATTATTCATGAGTAATTTATTTTTATTTAGTTTTTAAACATATCTATATATACCTATATCTATCTATCTATATATATCTATTAGATGTTGATAGACCTTTATTTTATTCATTTATTTATGTGTGGTACTGAGAATCCAATCCAGTGTCTCGCACATACTAGGCCAGAATCTACCACTGAACCACAACTTGCCCCTGATTTTCATTTAGTTTTCTGTACTAATGTTTCACTGCTGACCTTGGGAACACATCTTCCTCTTGAGGGCTTTCAGGTTTTGAAAATCATGGATACTGCTGCTGGAAACATTGCAGTGCAGACTTCACATGAACCACCATTTCCATTACCCCAATTTTGAGGAATGACTTGGGGTCCTGGAGCCACTGCTGTGACACAAGAGATGGAGTTGATCACTTCAGCCTGCGAACATTGAGTGGTCCCGGGCCTGTGAGGAGGTGTGTGAGACCTGTGTGTATCCATGTGTGTTAGAGCCCATGACTTCCCAGGTGTTGATCTCCCCTGTAGTAGGCTTTCTGGTAGGTGCAGCCATGAGAAACCCCATCAAATGCCCTGTCCACTTGCAGTAGACTCTAGGGAGCAGGAAGCTAGAAATTCAAATCAAATGTGCACCATGTGAAGTGGTCACTGTGGCTGGGGGGAGAGGGGGTGGAGGTGCAGAGGCTGTGCTGTCTCCTGCTGTCTTGGTGCCTGTGCCTGCTGTCTCTGCAGGTGAGTGAGTCTGAGTCTGTGTTTCTTGCATCTACCTGTATCTGCTTGGTGAAGTCCTTGATTTTGCCTTAATGTCTGGGGCTGTGTGAGTTTGCCCTGGGTTCTGGAGTACCATGACTTTCTTGGTTTTCCTAATAGCATCCTCTTGTTATGGTGTTTAGAAGTGATGAGAGCAGGCATCCTTGACTCATTTTTGTTGTCATGGAGAGAGTCTTTCATCCTTGAGCACAGCCTCAGGTTTTGTAGATTCATGTGGCATTTTAGGGTGTTTCATTCTTTTCCACCTTTGTGGGTACTTGTGTTGTGAAGATGGGGTTAACCATTGTCAGCTTCTTTTTCTTCATTCTTTCCAGGTATGAATATCTCTCCAGAAGCCTGATGCACAAGTATTTTCTGCAGTTCTTTGGGGTTAAATTTCACTCTGCTGATGGTGTCCCATGAAGGACAAGGTTTTCACTTTTTGGTGTTGATTCACTTTTAAATTTCACATGCTGATGAGGTGCAGTGAGCTAGTTGCACACCTGTTCCAGTGTGTCTTGATCAGATCAGGGCATCAGCTCTTCTGTCTCCTAACATTTATCCTTTCTTGGTGTCTGTGGACTGCACCCCCAGCTTCATTATGAAATGCACAGTGACATGCTATGCACTGTGGTCCCTCTGTTGTGCTGGAGGACAGCACTGCTGACTCTTCCTGAGTGCTTATTGGTCCCTGATACCCAACTTCCTCCCCAGCCCCACCTTTTCCTCCCTCCCCTCTCCTCTCTCCCCTCTCTTCCTTACCTCTGGTGACTACTCTATACTTACTGTGAAATCCACTTGCAGCTCCCCATGTGAGTGAGATCACACAGCGTGTCTCTCTGTGTCTGGCTTATTTCACTTAGCATGGTGTCCTCAGTTCCAGACTCATTGCTGCAGATGACAGGACTGAAAACTGTTTTTGTTAAAATCATGTTTCTTTATTTTTCTCCTGAATCTTGAGGAAGGTATCATGTCCTAGAAATCATTCCCAAATCCAGTGTTGTGAGACTTGTGTCTGCATTTTGTTCTATGAATTGGCTAGGTTTACATCTTACTTCAGGACTTTGATCCCTGTGGATTTCCTGTGTTTGAGTGCTGGAAGGTGAGGGTTTGCCTTCAGGTGTCGACATAAAATTCAGTTTCCCAGTCACTCATTCCCCAGAGGTTCAGTTCCTGTGGAATGACCTTGCCCCATTGTGGCACATCATTTCCTTCTGTGGGTCAGCCTGGTCCTGGTCACCCATTCTCCTCCACTGTTGCACGTGTTTGCCTTTAAACCAGAGCTGCACTGTCACTGTTACTATATTTTGAGCCAGATATGAAATCAGGAAATGTGATTCTTTTCACTTTATTTTTTTCCTTCCATTTTTGAGTCCTTGCAATTCCATGTGAACATTAGAATGATAGTTCTTATTTTTGTATAAAAATATCCTTGGTTGTGAGCATGGTGGCACACACCTGAATCCCAGCAACTCAGGACGCTGAGGCATGAGGATCCAAATTCAATGGCAGTGTAGGCAAAAGTGAGGCACCAAGCCACTCAGTGAGACCCTTTCTCTAAATAAAATTCAATGTAGGGCTGGGGATGTGGGTCAGTGGCCAAGTGCACTTGAGTTCAATCCCTGGTAACCTCCTCCCATAAAAATGTTGTCATTGGTAATTTGAAAGTGATTGAACTGATTTCATGGTTAATTTGGGTAGATTTACAATTCCTTATGCTCACAAATATCAGATAACTCTATATATATCATTTCTTTCCAATGTTTTTGTAGTTTTCTTCTGTAAGGCTTGGAAAATAGTTTCTATACATTTAAGTGCAGTTTTCACCCTCTATTCTATGTCCTGGCTATTTTCTGTTTCAATTGTGCATTTATTCATCTCACTCATTGCCCTGGCTGAATGATGTCTTGTGTATTGCAAGTTTCTCCTCCACTTGTTTTCATCTTTTAATTCCCCTAATTTTTATATATTTGAATCTCTTTTTCTTTTTCATGATTGCTTACTGTGTTTATGTAAAAAAAATGCTTTTCTATTCCTCTGAAAAAAAATTCTCTGCAAACTTCTGAAACTGTTTTAGCTTTGTTTTTCACATTGGAATCTATAATGAATTAATATTTGTTCCTGGAATTGAGGGAAATTATGCATTTTTTTAATTAGACACTGTATCTCATGACTCATCTTTCAAATTGCATATGAATGTTTCCATTCATCTACAATGCTTTTAATCCCATTATTCAATTTTCCATATGTATTTCAAGCCACTAAAATTTTTCTTCTCTTGTTCTGTGGATCACTTAAGCATTCTGGACATGCATTTTTAGGCTACCTCCCCATTACACAAATACCATAGTGTATTTATACAATCCTAGAAGGAATAGCCTGTTATGTAGCTAGGTTCTATGGTATCCATGCTTCCTTGGCTACAGCCCTGCACAGCATTTAACTTACAAGACATTAAAGTGATCATGCATTAGGTTTCTTTGTAAAACCATCCCTACATATCCATTAATAATCCCTTTACTATGGATAACCATGTATCCCATTGTTAATCAAAAGTGTCTTTGAACAAAACATTGTTTTTTTAATATTTTTTATTTGTTGATAGACTGTTATTTTATTTATATGTGGTGCTGAGAATTGAACCCAGTGCCTCACACATGCTAAGCAAGTGCTCTACCATTAAGCCACATCCCCAGCCTGAACAAAGCATTATTATATGGTACATGACTGTATATTGGATTAGTCAACAGTCTGCTGTCTAGAACATACTGGTAGGTGTTACACATGTCTTAATCCTCATTGGACTTACACAAGTACTTTCTGTTGATGACTGGAATTCTTTCTGTTAAATGTCAGAAGAGGTATTTGACACTCAATCAATTGCATGTTGATATTAGTTGGAAGATATCAAATTGTTTATTTATTTATTTATTTATTTATTTATTTTTGAATCAGGAATTGAACTCAGGGACACTTGGCCACAGGGCCACATCCCCAGCCCTATTTTGTATTTTATTTAGAGACAGGGTCTCACTAAGTTGTTTAGCACCTTGCCCATGCTGAGACTGCTTTGAACCTGCAATCCTCCTGCCTCAGCCTCCCGAGCTGCTGGGATTATAGGCTTGAATTGTTTCTTGATGATTGTACTTGTTTATTAGTTGGTTAAATTTGATCTGGAGTGAAGTGCCTACAAATTCTACTTGTTCTCTTGGTGTAGTCACACAGGATGAGCTCAATCCCCAGTTAACATTTGACCACATCAATGAAATGTTGTCTACTAGGCAAGCACTTAGACTCCTTGCTGAGAGGATTCTTTCTCATTCCCTTTTTTTTTAGGACATGGGGGTACTTGATCCTTTAGGTTGTAACATAAGAGTGGAATAAAATAATAGGATTTCCAAACCAAATCAAATGTTTAGTAAATACAATTTTGTTTCCATATACTCTCAATCACTATGACTCAGTGTAAATGCTTAGTTTTGTGGGATCCCTCCCAAATCCTTAGCTCCTCCTATCAGCTAATGTCCAACTTCATCAACAGGGATTTCTGAGGATAGCTAGTGTCAGGAGAACTAATAATAGATCTCTTCTGCACATAAGGTAGTAGGGCTTCATGACTCCATGTATTAAACATGCACTCTGTGGAGACGTTAATGATAATCCGGGAGCATATCTTACTCCCTGGACTCAACAGTTAGAAGGGTGTTTTTACTCTACTGATACTTTTCTGGATAGTTCCAGCCTTATATTGGAATGCCTCTGTTTTAGGAGGTGAGTGCACAGAAGGGCACAAGTTCCTTTTTTTTTTTTAATTTAAAAAAAATTGCAGATTTACACAAAGTTGTACAAATAATATAGGAAAATCTCATGTACTAATCATTCAGATTCCCCCAAGAGATACATCTTAGTAACTATAGCACCTTAAAACCAGAAAATATTTTTTAAAAATATTTTCATACATGTGTATAGGGTAAGAATGTCTGTCTCATTCAGTCCTTCCCATCCCCACCACCCAACTCCTCCCCTCACTCCCCTCTGCATTATCCAAAGTTCCTTAATTCTTCCATACCCACCCCATACTGTAGATCAGCATCCACTTATCAGTGAAAACATTAAGCCCTTAGTTTTTTGGGATTGCCTTATTTCACCTAATGTGATAATCTCTAGTTTCATCTATTTACCTGCAAATGCCATAACTAATTTTTCTTCAAAGTTGAGTAGTGTTCCATTGTGTATATTTACCACCTTTTCATATCCACTCTTCTATTGAAGTGACGCTAGGTTGGTTCCATACTTTAGCTATTGAGAATTGAGCCGCTATAAACATTGATGTGGTTGTGTCACTATAATGTGCTGATTTTAAGTCCTTTAGGTGTAAACTGAGGAGTGGAGTAGCTGGGTCAGGTGGTGGTTCCATTCCAACTTTTCCTGGGGATCTCCATACAGCTTTCCAAAGCAGTTGCACTAATCTGCAGTTCCATCAAAATGTATGAGTGTACATTTTCCCTCACATCCTCACCAACACTTCTTTTTGCTTGTATTCTTGATAATTGCCATTCTGACTGGAGTGGGATAAAATCTTACAGTCATTTTGATTTGCATTTCTCTAATTGCAAGAAATGATGAACATTTTTTTTCATATGTTTGTTGTTTACATATATTTGTTTTCTGAGGTGTCTATTCAGTTCCTTAGCCCTTTTATTGATTGGGTTATTTGCTTTTTTTTTTTTTTTTTTAAGTTTTTTGAGTTCTTTATATATTGTGGAGATCAGTGCTCTATCTGAAGTGTATGTGGTAGAGATTTTCTCCCATTCTTTACACTTTCTCTTCATGTTATTGATTGTTTCCTTTGCTGAGGACATTTTTAGTTTGAATCCATTCCATTTATTAAAATTAATTTAACTTTTGCACTTTAGGAATTTTGTTGAGGAAGTCAGGTCCTAAGCTGACATGAAGATTTGGGCCTGATTTTTCTTCTATTCACATGCTCCTTGTTTTACTGCCTAAGTCTTTGATCCACATTGAGTTGAGTTTTGTGCATGGTGAGAGAGATGTTTAACTTCATTTTGTTACATATAGATTTCCAGTTTTCCCAACACCATATGTTGAATAAGCTCTCTTTTTTCCAACATATATTTTTGGAATCTTTGTCTAGTGTGAGATAACCATATTTATGTAGGTTTATCTCTGTATCTTCCAATTTGTACCATTGGTGTACATGTCTATTTTAGGGCCAATATTACTCATGAGAGTTCTTGTCTGTGTCCTCTACTTTGTACCATTGGTCTACATGTCTATTTTAGTGCCAAAACCACACTGATTTTGTTACTATTGCTCTGTAATATAGTTTAATGTCTGGTGTTGTGATGCATTCTGCTTCACTTTTCTTACTAAGAATTGCCTTGGCTATTCGTTGTCTCTTATTTTTCCAAATGAATTTTATGATAGCTTTCACTTTTTTTTTTTTTTTTTTTTTTTATGAAGAATGTCATTGGGGTTGTAGTAGGAATTGCATTGAATCTGTATAGCACTTTTTGTAATATGACCATTTTGACAATATTAATTCTGCCTGTCCAAGAGCATGAAAGATCTTTCTTCTAAGGTGTTATTTAGTTTCTTTCTTTAGTGTTCTGTAGTTTTCATTGTAGAGGTCTTTCACCTCTTTTGTTAGACTGACTCCCAAGTATTTTATTGTTCAGTTTATTATGAATGTGGTTTTCCACATAATTTCTCTTGCAGTAGGATCATCACTTATGTATAGAAATGCAGTCGATTTATGGGCAATTTTTATATCCTGCTACTTTGCTGAATTCATTCATGAGTTCTAGAAGTTTCCTGGTATAATTTTTTGGATTTTCTAAATATAGAATCTTGGCATCAGCAGATAGTGATAGTTTGAGTTCTTCTTCTCCTATTTGTATCCCTTTAATTTCTTTTACCAGTGTGATTGCTCTGGTTAAGAGTACAAGTTTTGCCGGGCGTGGTGGCACACACCTGTAATCCAAGCGACTTGGGAGGCTGAGTCAGGAGGATCACGAGTTCAAAGCCAGCCTCAGCAACTTAGTGAGGCCCTTAGCAACTCAGTGAGACCCTGTCTCTAAATAAAATACAAAACAGGCCTGGGGATGTGGCTCAGTGACCGAGTGTCCCTGAGTTCAATCCCTGGTTCCAAAAAAAAGAGTACAAGTTTTAGCCAGGCGCAGTGGCGCACGCCTGTAATCCCAGCACCTGGGAGGCCGAGGCAGGAGGATCGCAAGTTCAAAGCCAGCCTCAGCAACTTAGCGAGGCCCTAAGCAACTCAGTGAGACCCTGTCTCTAAATAAAATACAAAAAAGGACTGGGGATGCAGCTCAGTGGTAGAGTGCCCCTGGGTTCAGCCTCTGGTACCAAAAAAAAAAAAAAAAAGAGTACAAGTTTTACTTGCACAGCCACTCTAGTGCTTGAGTTTCACCTTCTCCCTGTGGAAAGTCACTGTCAAGTGGGCACTGGGGTTTTGGGTCATCGTGGCTGGTCATGAATACATGAGCCTGGAGCTGGCTGGCTTTGATAAATACAAGTACAGTGCTGTGGATACCCACCCACTCTCTGTCCATCATGCATCCATTCTGGAAAACTATAGTGAAGCACCAGGTCTCAAGCATGTACCTGATTGGGTTTGGATTGTTGTGGGCATCCTCAGCTTTATAGCCTACACTCTTGGTTGTGCATTATTATGACTCTTCCAATGAGTTTGTTACACTTTTTTTCAGAAGCTATAAATGTCACACCTTGAAACACACTTCAGTCTATGAAGTTATGGTTCTCTTCTTTTCTACATGATTGCTTTTCAGTTTGTCTACAGCCCGAATCCTTCAGTCACCTGTAGATATTTTAGAACTACATCCTAGAGGATTCTACTTTATGATTGGAACAGCTTTTGCCAACATCACATGTCAGCTGGTTGTCAAATGAGCAGCACACAGTGCCCAACTTTGAATTGGTTGCTGGCTCCTCTCTTCCTTGTTGTTATAGCAGTGAACCTGGGAGGAGCCTCTTACCTTGAGAGTCTTCTCCTGTGTGTATTAACAGCTGTCTTTACTCTGGCCCACATCCATTATGGAGGATGAGTGGTTAAGCAACTCAGCAGTCATTTTCATATTTACCCCTTCTCCTTGAAGAAACCCAACTCAGATTGACTAGGAATGGAAGACAAGAACATTGGCCTGTCATCTTCAGAAACAAATACTGTAATTAGATGCTTGTAAATATTTCATCCATCACCATTGAACTAAACTGATCTGCTTGACAGACATGGGATCTCAGTGTGTGTGGTACTTGGACAGCAGGAATGAAACATGATCTGAACTTGTGGAATTTTGGACCTTCTAACTTCAAGCTTATGTTATTTTTTATAAAACCATGTGATTTTTTGGTTAAGCATAATGTTCATTGGACCAAACTCTTCCTATTGATTTTACCTTCATGAGTCCATAATATTTTGACTCATACAGAGTTAAAGATATTTTGTTTTTATTTTTAATATCCCCAGATTGGTTGAGGAGCAGTGATTCAGAAAACCACAGCTTGTTTTCATATTTGCTATTTCAAAATAGGTATTAGCTGTGGAAATAATCAATAAATCAAGTGTAATATAGGGGAAAAAAAGTTTCCTTTAGCCAGAGATGCCAACTATTATAAAGCAGTATCCAGTTGCCAAATCTTGGTTTCTTTCCCATGGAAATGATTTTTGTCCTCAGAGGCAGAGATTCTCTAGTATTCTGGCTATCTTTATTATGGAGTAGATCTTGATTAATGGTTTAATTTTCTTTTAAAGATTAATATTCTGTTTATACTTAGTAGAGAATGGGTTATAATTCTAGCTCATCCATTGGTGTGGTTCCTTGTTTAAATGTGGCATTTTCTCTCTCAGCTGAGTTGCTGAGATTTGATGCCTGTGAGCTATGATTGTAAGAATGTGTGTGACAGTCCCCAGTCTTGTGATAATTACTTGTGAGAAATGCAGGTAAAGTACCTTCTACGAGATTTAATTTGGAGTTAGGAATCTCATGAACCTCACTATGAACAAAGTTAGTTTTCTGACTCAATTTGTCTGCTATCCTTCCTTGCTTTTTCACACTCTCCTTTTGTGGTTGAGAGGCTGTGATTTCATTGCATATGGGATAAAGGAGAGAGAAATACTGTCTTCCTGAACTTGCCCACTACTCCCCTTGAACACTTTGGATATATATGCCTTCCCCAGTACCTATACTCTTAATATGACTTGGAGTAATTTTTAGGGTTTACTGATAACAAAAAACCTCTTTACCTTTATTGTGGTCATTTTATAAATCATGTCTCTTCACAAATGTGAATATTTTATTCTCAAAAAAAATTCAAGTTTTGATGACCAAATCATGGACTAAATATTTGGAAATCACAGAAACATGAGAACATCTCACATGTAGAGAATACAGTCCTCATGTTGTCAGTCTCTTCTGGCATGCACTACATTTTTGTGGGATATTTTAGAACACAGTGACCTTTAAGGATGTGGCTGTGAACTTCACCAAGGAAGAGTGGGACTTGCTGGATCCATCCCAGAAGAATCTCTACAGAGATGTGATGCAGGAAGTCCTTAGAAATCTGGCTTCTATAGGTAAGGATGATGTTTCATTACATAACCAACCATAGAGCACCTGGGAGGATTTTTTCCCTCATGAATTTGGAATGAGGAAAGGGAATACTTTGTACAATAAATTGGGCCTTATGTCATTGCACTGTGCAGCATAAATACCAGAATTTTTCCCCTTTTTAGTCTTTTTTTAGTGGTGCATCATAGTTGTCTGAATTATCAATCTCACAATTCTTTCTGAAATCTTGATGATTCATAATGACTGATCTGGGTCTACATTTTAGGAGACAGATGGGTGATCCAGAATGTTGAAGATCAGAACTCAATTCCCATCAGTGATGTAAGGTAATTTGTAGTCATAAGAGGAAACAGAGTGCCTTAAGGGAATTTAGCATGTCTTATAATTTTACAAACAAGAAAAGAAAACATACATGATATGAATTTTATTTATATTCTTTTTTTCACCAGATATGAGCTTTAAGTAAGACACATGTTTCATGTTTTCAAAATAGTGGATTTTTGACAGTACTAACAAACTGCATTCTTGATAGCACTGTTTTTGTAGTAACTATGGAGAAGCATTGTTGCAAAGTGATCATGATATTGTCTTTCAGTTTCGATATGACAGCAAGGCAGTAGTTTCCCTGACCTTGGTTATATTGTAATTCTGATGCCTATTAATAAATGCAAAAGTATAATTAGCCAACCACAAATTCTGGTTGCTTTTTTCTTTTTTTTTTTTTTTTCAGAAGTTATGTGGCAGCTCTGTAAGAATATAAAAAGATACTCAGTGTGGGTAAACCTTCTGTCAGATTTCAAGTCCAGTCTTTAAAGGACATTACTTCTTGAAAGTCCATGTGAAACAGTATGTGTGGGCAGATCTTCATATATCATTTTTTCTTTGATAGGTCCATTAAATCTCACTCTGCAAAAAAGTCATCTGAGAATAAGGAGTGTGGAGGGAAATCATATGAACTTCAGAACAGAAACTCCTTCATTCCTCTCACAAGTGTTCAAAGACAAGCATCAGAGCATATTGTAAATGGACCTTATGGATATTTGACATGGGAAAGAGAGTTCAGTTCCAGGTGTTCTCAAGAATATGGAGGTTCTCATGCTGGGGAGGATCCATGTGGATGTAAGGAACATGGAAAAGCCTTCTCTGATTCAAGTTACTTTCAAATACATGTACGAACTCTTACTGGAGAGAGGGCTAACAGATGGAAACAATGTAGGGAAGCTTTCAATAGTTCAGATAACCTTCAATTACATGAACAAACTCATACAGAGAAGAAACCCTATGAATGTAAACAATGTGGAAAAGCCTTCACTACTTCCTCTTCCCTTGAAATACACAAGCAAACTCATACTGGAGAGAAGCCCTATGAGTGTAAAGAATGTAGAAAAGCCTTCACTACTTTGTCTGACCTTCAAAAACATAATCGAATTCATACTAGAGAGAAACCCTATGAATGTGAACAGTGTGGGAAAGCCTTTACTTCTTCTTCTGACCTTCAAAAACATAATCGATCTCATACTGGGGAGAGGCCCTATGAATGTAAGCAGTGTGGGAAAGCCTTTACTTTATCCAGTCACCTTCACGCACATGAAAGAACTCATACAGGAAAGAGGCCCTATCAATGCAAACAATGTGGGAAAGCCTTCACTGTTTCCTCTTACCTTAAAATACATAAACGAACTCATACTGGAGAAAAGCCTTATGAATGCAAGGAGTGTGGGAAAGCTTTTGCTTCATCTAGTCACCTTCATTCACATGAAAGAATTCATACAGGAATGAAGCCCTATGAATGTAAACAATGTGGGAAAGCCTTCACTTCTTCCTCTTACCTTAAAATACATAAACGAACTCATACAGGAGAGAAGCCCTATGAATGTAAGCAATGTGGGAAAGCCTTCTCTACTTCATCCAGTCTTCAAATACATAATCGAACTCACACTGGAGAGAAGCCCTATGAATGTAAGCAGTGTAGAAAATCCTTTGCTTCATTCAGTCACCTTCACTCACATGAAAGAACTCATACAGGAAAGAAGCCCTATGAATGTAAACAATGTGGGAAAGCCTTCACTACTTCCTCTTATCTTCAATTACATAAACGAATTCATACTGGAGAGAAGCCCTGTAAATGTGAACATTGTGGGAAAGCCTTTGCTAGCGTCAGTGGCCTTTCCGCACACAAAAGATCTCATATAGGACAGAAGCCTTATGAATGTAATCAATGTGGGAAGGCCTTCACTACTTCCTCTTACCTTCAAGTACATAAACGAATTCATACTGGAGAGAAGCCCTATGAATGTAAACAATGTGGGAAAGCCTTCACTACTTCCTTTAGCCTTAGGCTACATAATCGAATTCATACTGGAGAGAAGCCCTATGAATGTAAAGTATGTGGGAAAGCCTTCAGTGCTCCCATGTACCTTCAAATGCATAAACGAATTCATACTGGAGAGAAGCCCTATGAATGTGAACAATGTGGGAAAAGTTTTAGTAGAATCAGTGAGCTTTCCTCACACAAAAGGTCTCATACAGGACAGAAGCCTTATGAATGTAAACAATGTGGGAAAACCTTTGCTTCTTCATCTTACCTTAAAATACATAAGCGAACACATACTGGAGAGAAGCCTTATGAATGTAAACAATGTGGAAAAGCCTTCACTGCCTCCTCTTACCTTCAAAAACATGAACAAACTCATACTGGAGAGAAACCCTATGAATGTGCACAATGTGGGAAAGCCTTTGCTTCAGCCAGTAGCCTTTACTCACACAAAAGTTCTCATACAGGAAAGAAGCCATATGAATGTAAACAATGTGGGAAAGCCTTCAGTCGTTCCTCTCACCTTCAAATACATAAACGAATTCATGCTGGAGAGAAGCCCTATGAATGTAAACAATGTGGAAAACCTTTCACTACTTCATCAAACCTTCAAGCACATAATCGAACTCATACTGGAGAGAAGCCCTATGAATGTAAACAATGTGGAAAAGCCTTCACTGCTTCCTCTTACCTTCAAAAACATGAACGAACTCATACTGGAGAGAAACCCTATGAATGTGAACAATGTGGGAAAGCATTTGCTTCAGCCGGTGACCTTTCTTCACATAAGAGATCTCATACAGGAAAGAAGCCATATGAATGTAAACAATGTGGGAAAGCCTTCAGTCATTCCTCTCACCTTCAAACTCACCTTCAAATACATAATGGAACTCATGCTGGAGAGAAGTCCTAAGAATGTAAACAATGTGGAAAAGTATTCATGTGTTCCTCTCATCTTCAAATATATAAATGAACTCATGCTGGAGAATAGCTCTATGAAGGTAAGCAATGTGATTAAGCCTTCACTCACCCCAGCCTTCTTCAAATTCAAAAATGAACCCCTACTGGAGAGAAACCCTGTGAATGTAAACAATTTGGGAAAACCTTCAGTGTCTCCTCTAACCTTGAAATACATAAATGAACTAGAGACAAGCTCTGTTGTGGTTTGTATTTGAGGTGACATTCAAAAGGTCAAGTGTAAAACAATGCAACAGGGTTCAGAGGAGTTATGATTAGGTTATAAGAGTCATTACCAAATCAGTGAATTAACCCCCTTATAGGAATTAACTGAGTGGTAACGAAAGTGGTGTGTTGTAGCTGAAGATGGTGGGAATTAGGGGTGTGGCTTTGGGGTAGGTGTGCTTGGCCATTGGAGACCTCTCACTCTACTTCCTGCTTCATCATGTGACCTACAGTCCTTTGTCACACTCTTCCAGCATGATGTTTTGCCTCACTTCAAGTGCCTAAGGAATGGAACTTGCTTTCTGTGGATGGAGCCCTTAAATAAACTTTCCCTCCTCTACAATTGTCCTTGATAACTCTTTTAGACACAGCAGTGAAAAACCTAAGTCAAATAGAAATTGGTACTGAGAGTTGGGTCCTTGGTGTGACTAACATGATCATGTGGTTCATAAGCATTTGGAGCATTTTGAAATTGGTTGGAAGAATTTTGAGATGTTGAACAGTGTAAGCTGGGAAATGGTTTAGGTTGTATGGGAACGTGAAGGGCCGATACCAGTGAGAGTTCAGAAGACCAGAATGCCTATAGGACTGTGGACAGTGAAGACAGGAATCAAGAGGGTTTAAGGGAAAAGGAGAACCCTATTAATAATTGGACTAGAGGCATGTTATGTTCTGGCTAAGAGGGTGTCTGCATTTTGCCTGTGTCCTGCTACTTTTTGTGAGACTGATTTTAAAGGTGATGGACTTCTTAATCTGTCAGAAGAAATTTCTAGGGTGCGTAGCATTCAAAATTTATTGTGATAATCAGAGCAGAAAGCAGAGCACAGCAGGATTTGGAAAACATGGACTTGAAAGGCTGGAGTAAAATTGGGGCTAAGGAAGTTGCAGTTGTTAAAGACTTTACTGACACTAAAGAAATGCTAAAGACTGACCAGAGACAATAAGAAAGATGACCTGAGGGCATCTCAGTAGCTGGCCAGACCACACCATTCTCATGAAGCTCAAGGGAGTAAGAGTGAAAATTCTCTAGAGAGCAGTGGGGCACCCTTCTTACACAAGAGGGCCTAGGAAGTTTTCAACATGCTCAGCCATCCACACACTGAGAGGCTGCTTCAGCCAGGATCCCTGGAGGCTGAGCGACTTCTTGAGATGGTGATAGTCCTTGGTGCTAGCCCTGTGCTGCTCTCTCTACAGGAATGCAGGATGCTGGAGTTAAGGTGTTTCCATAAAGATTTCAAAGGTAGACCAGGTAGGACAGGCAGCATGAAGAGAGTCAGAGTTCCCTTGGGCACTCCCTGACAATGCAAGGTGTGCAGATTTGAGGAAGAAACTGAAGATGCAGTGGAGACTCTGGGGATTAAAAAATGCCAGCAATGTGAGACATCATCCTAGGAAAGCTGCAGGAACAAAGCAGAGACAACTTCACAGAAAGGTCACTTGGGCTGCAACCCACAAGGCACGACGGCAGAGCTACACAAGCCCTTTGAAGAAAATATCAATGCCATGTGCCCCAGGTGCTGGACATGGAACTGCAGGACCTGTTTGCCCAGCAGGATTTTGGTTTAGCTATGGTCTTGTCCCTTTTTTCTATGCCCCTACCTTTGTAAATTGCTTATTGTGTACCTTTATAAATTAGTTGTAAATAGCTTTTGATTTTTACAGGAGCTCATAATGTGAGTTTGCCCTGAGTCTGAGAGGACTGAGACTTTGGAGTTGAACTTTTGGGAAGTTTTGGAATTGGACAAAATATACTTTGGATTGGAAATTGTTGTGGACTTTTGTGGGCCAGGGTCAGAATGTTATGGTTTGCATGTGAGGTGTCCCCCACATCTTCATGTGTGAGTCAATGCAAGATGCTTCAGTGTAGGAGTACCTGAGGATACAGAGCTCAGGCATTTTCTCTTCCCTTAATTGGTCTGATCATGAGCCTAGCATGAGCATGATCAGGAGCGTGGCAGGGGGTGTTAACAGCTATTGGCAAGTTGTAATTAGTGAATGTCTATTATATATGTTTGCTTGTTCCACATTGAACCAAGCCTGGTCTTCAGAACTTGAGCTCGAGCTCCCGGCGTGGTGGTAGCGCCATCGTACTCACCCTCCTTACCCCCACAGGCCGCTCCTGTTCCACTTTACAACATTTTTGCACCCGAACGTGGGGCCCCTGCGAGACGGCAAGGTAAGCCTAAGTCAGGTGAGTGATCTGCACTCATCTTCCTCACTCCAGCAGAGGGTGAGGCAATCCCGGGTGAGTGACCTGCACAGCATAAACTACATGGGTAATTCACCCTCGGCTTCGCAGACAAACCAAGTGGCCAGTCTGCAGGCCTTGCTGTGCAGTAGGTGATAAAGAACTCGGTCATATTTGGGATCTAATGATCTGTCCTTGTCCATGAATGAATTCTAAGGGCATATGGGACCCTGAGTGCTGACCACAAGTATTACACCAGGCACAAAAATGGGAAGCACAAATGGGGGACCAACCTCCGTGTACTTTCTACCCAGTGATATCAGCCCTTCTGGGTTGCTTGCAAGGGGTTTCGTTGTATGATCTTGGTTATACGGGCCTAACAGGGTAAGGTTAGCCCCTCTCTTCACCCATTCTTTGTATGTCTTGTATCATCTTTGTATGTCTTGTATCGTCTTTGTATGTCTTGTATCATTCCCTAGTTTTTCACTTGTGAGCTGCAACACTTCCTGGTTCGTCCGGACCACTCATTTTGCACTGATCATGCCTGAGCGGTGAACCCACCCTGCTTTTGGGTTTTCCGAGACAGTCACAGGTATATGGCCAATGCCTAACAAGCGCTGGAAGTCCCCTGTGAAAGCACCAACACTGATCCATAACAGTTCTAGGGTCTCCTATTTGTCTTTCGCTTTTGTTTTACAATTATTCCTGAATAATGGGGAACCTTCCTTCTGTGCAGTGTGCCCCACAATTAGCCAATCTTAAGGTCCTACTTTCACAATGTGGTCCTAAGGTCAAAGCCCAACACCTTGATAAATTTTGGAATGAGGTTCTAGTTTGGCCCCTTGGATTAATCCTGAAAACATTTGGGATCTATTAAGGCAGGGCTCTCACCCGTCTTCAAAAATACCACTTACACCTGAGGCCACATCCTGCAGCGAGAGGGGGCGGAGCGAGCATGAGTGGCGGGCACTCGCAGGCTCCAAGACTGATCCTGGAGCCGCCAGTGTAGGGCAGCGTCCATGGGGCTGCTGCAGAGCACTGGAGCAAGCCCGAATACTCCATCAAAGGCTTCATTTATCTGCCCAAAAAACTCCCACAGGTGTTTCTTGTTAATGTTAATCCAACACCCCCCAGACCTATGTCCTGGTATCCAGTTGAAATTGAAGCCATACAGCAGCTTTGCAAGGCAGTGAGAGGATGGCTCGAGCTCTCCTTAGGCCATGCAATTGCTAGAAAATCAGTCTGTGCTGCTAATGTGCCCCACTGATTTCAGGGACTTAGCTAAAGCTGTTTTGTCTCCAGAACAACTTTTACTGTGGAATGCCGCTTTCCATGATGGCTGCCTAGAGCAAGCTGAAAGAATTTAACATCAGGTCAGCAACTATATGTACAATGAACAGCTGAAGCCCTTAATGGCTCAGGCCCCGTCATAAGCCCGGTGGTGCAGGCAACAGGACCGCCCATCTATTTTGATCAAGTGAGAATCATTGCAATGCAGGCCTTCAAGAGAGTAGGAGATATAAAAGGAAAAGGACAAAAATTAGCAAATCTAGTGCAAGGTCCTCAAGAGCCATTCCTTACATTCCTCCTGAGGGTCCGGGAAGCTGTGGATAGGAGGGTAGATAACCCCAAGGCTGCTGAAGTGTTAGCAAGGGACCTTATATGGGAGGGATGCAAAAAGGAATTCAGGCAAGCTCTTGCCCCATTTAGAAGCAGCACCTTGGATGATTGGGTATTAGCAACTAAAGACATTACTGGAGATGAGGGAAAACACCAGCGAATGGCTGCTGCGATAGTGCAGGGAATAGTTCAAGCATGTGCGGTTACTCCAAAAAGGCACTGTGGACAACAGGGCCATTTTAGACATCAATGTCCTAACTTAGGAGTTTCCACAGGAGCCCCTAAGGGCCTCCCTCCCTCTAAATGTCCTAAATGCAAAAGGGGATTTCACTGGACCAAAGATTGTAAATCCAAATTTGATGTTGATGGAAAGTCTTTAAACTCCCAATGGGGCACCCTCCCGCCCCAGTAAGGAGGGATCATTTACCTAAAGTTCATTGGACCATCCTTGTCCTAGCCCAACAGTGGATGCTGTCTTAAGATCAATGGCAAATTATTCAAAGGAATGATAGATTCCAGAGCAGAAGTGACCCTATTACGAGCAGAGGAAATCCACAGGACTGGAAAACCATTGTGGGTCCTAACGTGCAAGGGGTAGGAGGACTCCAACCCTCCAGGAACTTAAGAGACCCTGCCACATGGGTAGACCCAGGTGGGGAAACAGGGCATTTTCAACCCCTGGTAGTGGAAGGTATTGCTAACAATTTATGGGGAATGGATCTATTGAAACAAATGAGGACCTATGTAACTACAGAAGGTCCAGAAATTTTTGAAGACATATTTGAGCATAAGAACTCATACAAATCTTCCAGGACCCTTAGCATTTGGCAAAAATGAAATTCACCTTTCAGTACAAACTACAAATCAAGCCATCACTTTTACAGCAGGCATGTGAGTTACATGCCAAATTTCATTGTACACCACATACATCAAAGCATCCTTTTCCTGAGTTAACTATTGAACAATGTAAATATCTATCAAGAGATTGTGTTAATTGTGCCCCCTACTGCCTTTAGGGCCTTTACAAGCCCCAGAAGTAAGCCCTCAGGGTCTTCTCTCTAATGCCTTATGGCAAATGGATGTTACCAACTTTCCACCTTTTGGGAAACTCAAATATCTACATGTAATTATAGATACTTACTCAGGAAATATCCATCCTATTTCATTATCAGGGGAAAAGGCTAAGCATGTCATATAAGCTGTTATGAGTGCTATTATGATTTTAGGAATGCCTTGGAAAATAAAAACAGACAACGGTCCTGCATACATTTCTAAACAATTCTCAGACTGATGCCAATCCTGGCACATTCAACACAGTACAGGCATGCCCTATAATCCCACTGGACAAGCAATCATTGGAAGATGAACCCCCTTAAAAAACATCATCATATGTTATGAATAAAGTTCTTTTCATTTTAAATTTTTAGACTTTTGACAAAAATGGACTTACTCCTGTTGAGAAGCACTGGGCACCCTATAACAAACTTACAGAGGTGCCATTGATGCATTGGAGAGACTTGCCCTCACGTGGAAAGCCCCCATCCCCTCTTAACCCAAGGGCGAGGGTTTGCTTGTGTTTTTCCACAGAATTCATCAACACCTATTTGGGCGCCTGCAAGGAATGTCCGACTGCTCCTCAGAAGCAGGCCCCTTAACACCTTTGAGGACTCCAAGAGGGTCCCAGCCTTTTGGGACCAGGAGTTCAAATGAGGAGACACAACCATCCAAATGGCCGTCTTGATGATGGCGTGGCCCTAGACGGGGCAATACCCCCCTTTTATCAATTAAAAGAGCTTGTAATCAAGCTCAAACTCTCGTTCCTCCTGGGGAACAAAATAATCCAGCTATGCTCAAATGTGGTTTTGCTGTTTGGGGGCCCTGCTCTAAAAAGATAATTCTTCCCAGCCAGTCCTCTAACTCACAATGAAAATGCTGGCTTTTCTCCTAATTCTGGTACAAGAAAGTATTTTTTCTTCCCAATATCAAAGGTTATATAATCCTAGTTCATGGCTCACTACCCTAAGTTTACTGATTCTTGGGTCATTAATATTTGTTCTTATCTGTTTTTTGCCATTTCTCACAAAATGTTGCAAGTCTTCCTTACAGGTTCATATAGACAGTTTGAGCAGATCTGTAGCTGTTTGTGAGCACGGAGCCCCAGCATACCCCCCTGCAGGACAGAAACCCTGTGTGCTTGGAGGCTCGACCATACCAGCCTCCTCCAGACAAGCAAGAAAGACCAAACGGAGTAATAAAACTCCCAGACCTACCCCCTTCTTACATTAATATGTCACCATTGGAACATCACTGATAATGGCTAGTAGTCAATGGTGGGTAAGATCCCCAGAGGAGACAACCTAAGACAGGCACAGCCATGACCCCCTTTTGCCTCCATGAGGATTGGCCACCCCGTGGTAGCATGCTGTCACTCCTGGCCGGTGGACACATGCCTGCACAAATAAAAGGGGGAATTGTAGGAGTGCCTGAGGATACAGAACTCAGGCATTTTCTCTTCCCTTAATTGGTCTGATCATGAGCCTAGCACGAGCATGATCAGGAGCGTGGCATGGGAGTGTTAACAGTTATTGGCAATTTGTAATTAGTGAATGTCTGTTATATATGTTTGCTTGTTCTGCATTAAACCGAGCCTGGTCTTCAGAACTCGAGCTCCCAGCATGGTGTTAGTGCTGTTGCACTCATTCTCCTTACCCCCACAGGCCGCTCCTGTTCCACTTTACAACACTTCAGAGGAGAAATGATTGCATTGTGAGTCTCATCCTAAGCAGTGAATTAGTCCCCTGATAGGGATTAAGTGAGTGATAACTTTCCAAGTTTAACACGGAACCTGTGCTTCTGGTGAGGGGCAATGGGGAAAAAGAAAAATAAGACTCAAATGCAGATTTTAAAGCAGGTGGAGTGCTGCATTTTGATGGAGAAGCAGCTCTAAAGAGTTACACCAGCAATCTTCATTTGTATATGTCTCACAGTCAGGTTAAAGACCGTGCAAGCATTATTGTTTGTACTCAGGAAAGTTGCAGAAACAAGGACATCTGTGTAGCCTTTCCACAGTTGCATTCCACAGTTGCAAAGTGCAATGCTGGAAGCTTTGTGCAGCTCTCCGGAAAGCCCATTGTTTAAAGTTACTGCTAAGCTGGCAGGAGCAGAAGTGGAGGTGGTGGAGCACTGTGGTCGTCCAGCATGAGAATTCCTCTGTTCCCATACGTATAGCAGGAAATTGAATTAAGAAAAATTCATAAAAGAAAACCCAATACTAGTGCCGAAATCGCAAAGGTTACATAGAAATAAATGTGTGGAAGCCTCTAGAAGGTATGAGAGGCAGGAATCCTCCCAAACTCAACAACAAACTGGTGCAGTCTCTGTGAGGCTCTCTGAGGTTGTCTTCATCCTTTTGCTTCTCCTCTTCCTCCTCTAGGTCTATATATTTTTCTTGTACCTTGCTAAGTTGGCTTGAACTCATCCACAAAGACTTCTCCAGAGGCCCACAGATGACTAGCAAGGAGTGAGAATGGAAAGCTTGTTGTCATCTTGGGGCTGGCAGTTGAGCTCCAGGTGGCCTTCTCACGCCAGTCCTCTCCACCTCTCAAAATGCAGGGGTCATCTGCTTCACCATCTTCTGCCTCTTGGCTGACTTCAGGGAGCCTCTGTCCTAGCAGATAGAAGACACGGTGCTTCCTGGAGGACAGCGCCACTGCGGTCCCGCACGCAGTCTGCTTTCCACTTTTGAGATAGGGGCTGACCAAGCTTCCAGGCTGGACTAGGGTACAGCTAAGTGCCTGAGGCTGGCTTCTAACCTGTGATCCTCATACCTCAGCCTTCCAAGTTACTAGAATTACAGGCCTGTGCCACCACACCGGCTTCAATTTTGTTTTAATCAGATACTTTAAACCTGTTTCAGCATCTTTGTCAAGCCTCTGCAGGATCAGAGTTCTAAATTAAATTTCTTCAAACTGAAGGTAAATTTTGGATATTTCAAAGAACTCTAGAAATTTTCAAATGTTTATTTTACAGAAAGGAGATATGAAGCTCTTCAGGCTAATTTGCTATGTTGAATTCTATGGGAACATTGACAATTAACAGTAATTCTAAATTCTTTAAAAGTTATATTGGTATGGGTGTCATTGTATGTTAGAGAGCATATGGAATTTGTAACTGTCCTGATATGATGCCATCAGTCATGATTTGGATATCTTAAAATGCTGTCTGATATAATTGAATTTTTCAGTTACTAAAATTTCATGAGATTTTTAACCGTATGTATTCTAAGTTATTGTTACACATAAACAATGACAATTTTGACTTTTCTCTGAAGCTTCACAGTTGGATGCATGAAAATGATTCTGGCAAATATCCTTGAATACTGGTTTCTAATCATTTTACAGTGTTGGGGTGATTACATCTTCCATGTGGGACCCTGGACAGTGCTCATGAGGACATTACTGCAGAAGCTAGAATCCATTTTCACTTTAAACTTTGAATAAATTTTAAAAATTTCACTTATGAGTTCCTCTGTGACCCACTGTTTATGCAAATATCTTATTCAGTCTCTCTCAATAATGTCTACATTTTTTGGTGTTATGGCTGGGATCTGGAATGAAAGCATGGTCCCAGAGCAGTAGGGCTTGATTTGGGGTCTTTCAGGAATGCCTGGGTCATGAGGGCTCTGACCTCATCTGGGAATTAATCCCCAGCTGACTGAATAGGCCACAGGAGGAGGGACTGAGCTGAGGGAGTAGGTCAGTGATGGTGTGTCCTGGAGTCACTTTTCCCTTCCTTTCTCTCTGTCTCTGTTTCCCTGCTGCCAGAGCTCAGCAGTGTACCTCCACTGTGTCCTGCCATGCCCGTTCTGCCTTGGAGCTAGCCAACCATGGACTGAGCTTCTGAAACCATGAGCCAAAATATCCCTTTCCTCTTTTAAGATTTTCTTGACAGGTGTTTTAGCCACAAGTGAAAAACTGACTAACACAGTGGTTGAATTCTTGGTTTATTTAACTGTGATCAGAAAATATAGAGAATATGATTTCAGCATTTTTGTATTTAAGACTTGTCCATGGCCAAATATATGTTATAGAGAAAGTTTCATGTCATAATAAAAAAAAAAGAAATATTCTGCAGCTGTCAGATATAATGTTTTCGTAAACATCTGTTAAGTTCTTACAATTTGTAATATAGTTTGTTTTATTTCTTTCTTTATGTTTCTCTCTAAGTGATTTGTTGATCAGTGAAAAAGTGGGCCATTAGGTCTCCAGGTGCGACCATTCTGGATCGTGTAATATGGTAGTTGTTGTCTGAGAGAAGGGTGTACACTCTCAGTAGGCACATATGAAGTCAGGAGCACTGTGTCTTCCTGCTGAATGGGGCCCTCCCACTGCATACGGACCTTTTCTTCTCTTTATAGTTCTGGTCTTTAAGTCTGTCCATTTTGATTAAAGAGCAGCTCTTTCTGCCGTTCTGCTCTCTGTGGGTATGGAATGCCTGTCTCCACCCTTCCACTGTCAGTCTGTGTCTTAAGCAGTTGAAGTGAATTTCTCCTAGGCATCATGCTGTTGTGTTGAGTGTTTTTTTATCCATGCAACCAATCTGTGTCTTTTAGTTAGGGAATTTAGCCCTCTTATTTCTAAAATTATTCTTGTTAGTTAAGAACTCTGTCCTGTAATTTTACTTTTTATTTCCAAGTTGTTTTGAATATTTTTCTCACTTCTTTCCATCTTGTTCATTCTTGAAGTTTGGTGATTTACTGAATTCATAGTACTGGATTTTTTTGCTTTTTTATTTTTAAAATTTTCTCTGCATATTTACTCTTCTAGTGGGATGTATGATTTTCCAGTGGTTTCTTGATGATAGCTACTATTCATGGACTTCTTGATGTATGACTCCCTTAAGTGTCTTTTGTAAGACAGGCATGGTTGTCAAAAATGTCCTCAGTTTATGGTTGTCATGGAACTCTTTATTTTCCATCCCTGAAGGAAATACACTTTGTTCTTGCTGGGTGTAGTCATCTTTATTCCTAGTTATTTTCTTCCCAGTCCTTGAATACTTCATTTTCTCTTGGCATACAGCATTTCTGCTGGGAAATCTATTAGTTTTGTGGGAGTACAATTAAACGTGACAGCTGCTTTTCACTTACAGATTTCAAAATTCTTTCTTTGGCTGTGCACAGTGGCACATGCTTGTCATCCCAGCGACTTAGGAGGCTGAGGCAAGAGAGTCACAAGTTTAAAGTCAGCCTCAGCAACCTCATGAGGTCCTGAACAACTCAGAGTGATCCTCTCTCTAATTAAAAAAAGAAAGAAAGACCAAGGATGTGGCTCAGTAGTTGAGCACCCTGGGCTCAATTTCTGGTGCCAAAAGAAAAAAAAAATGTACTCATTTACTGGTCCAATAAATAAATTTTTTACTGTTTCTTTCTTTTCTCTCTTACTTGTGTGTGTGTGTGTATATGTGTGTGTGTGTGCAAACATTTGGTTCATGTTTTACCACAGAGTTACACCTTACCAATTAATCTTATCTAAAAATGATAACTAACACTCATATTCATATATTGGTGGTTTTGAGAAAACTGTGTGTGACACTTTTAATGTCACCTAATAAAATAGCAAGTACACAAGTTTATCCATTTCTATGAATCTTTGTTACATGTTTAAAATGTACGAAGTCTACATGTGCAAATTCTTTGGAAAATATATAACATGTTGTGTGTAGTACGTAGTACTCTGACATCAAAATGTCAATCATTAATAACATTTTTACTTCAAAATGCTCTCCTGAATTTTTTATTTTAAGTTTCATTTCTGGGTGACCTAAGTTTTAGCACAAAAGATATGGGCCAGTCTGCCATCTTCATAATCCTGAAGTCAAATCACAATCTCTGAATTAACTTTGGATATGATGCCTCATGTTGCCACAATAATATGTCCAAGTATTAGGTAAAGCAGTTGTAGCCATTTTCTCCTCCTTACTGAAGAGAACACTGAGATTGGGTATCCACAGAGTGTCTCAAAGTCTCATTTTTTATACTATTTTAAAAAATAAACTACCAAGAACATTTAGAAACACAAACTACTGCAATTATAAAATTATAATATACAGAATTACCAAACCCTTAAGAAAATTATGTTAATAGACTTATTTATGTCCAGTAAACAGCTAAAATTATTTACATTTTTTTTTACTCAACTAAATACCCCATATCTACATAGTCTGAAGGAGGCACTCTATCATTTTTTAAAGATGATTATTGATTGTAAGTTCAAGGATGGTTGCATGGAGGCACTCAGCACCAAGTGACCCCTCTATTAGAAATAACAGAAGCAGAAGGTGCATTGCTGCATATTGAGGTAAGAGACCCTTGGAGAGCACCAGAATTCAATAGGAGAAAAATGAAAACCTTGGAAAATTCAGAGACTCTGGACAGCAACAAGGCAAGAGAAATAAAATATCCACAACCTGCTGCCTAGTTCCACCTTAAAGGGAGGGAGAGTCTCTCCTATGTGGGTGTAAATGTGAGAAAAAGAAAGTCCCTGCAAACTGTATCAGCAGACCTGGCCTTCTTAAGAGTAGGAAAGGTTCAGCATCCTCCTGGGATTCCAGTCTAACTAGATAAGTAACCTGGAATCTGCATAATAGCCATGCTTTGGAAGAGGATTTCACATGACTACACAGTGGACCCTCAGGGTGCTTTAGCCATGAGGAGCTATTCAGAAGGGATCTATCATATTACTTGGGACTGCTTTAAGTGACATAAACCCACCTCAGGGGCCCAAAACAGTCCACATCACTGGCTCATGGATATACACCTCATGTACCATAGTTTAGTAAGCTACTCTGACTCAAGCGTACTGTGCACTCTGCTGTGGTGAGGAGGGACAGAAGAGAATGGAGGGCACCACCTTCTAGGATCAGGAGATGTGGGAACTGACCATCCAAGACCAGGATGTGACCAGCTTCGTGTTGATTTATGCCAATGTCACCACTAAAGGCAGTCACCAAGGCAATTCCCACTACCCTTCCTCCCAGTCCTGCCACTGAATTGGTGGGGAAATTATTCCATGGTCCCATGCCTACACTGCCCAGAGCAGCATGCTCAGGCCTGTCACCCTGCCTCAGGACACATGGCCTATGATGCTCAGAGATGATCTTCACCCAGACCAGCCTAGTTGTTGGTGCTCAGTCCCACAAGCACTTCAGTTGAGAGACTATTTACCTGTCTCCAGCCATGACTCACTCCTGCTTGCTTTTTGGTGGGAACTGTAGCTTGAATATTGAGAAAAGAAAAGTCTTGGCTCTGACCTGGTTATGCATGGCTAGGAGGGCCTAAATCCCTGCCTGGTTCCCACCACCATGGAACCCCACCGTGGCTGAGCCTTCACTGCTGACAAGATTGGGAGTTAGTGCCACAGAGGGGGTTGTGATTCCTGACTCCACCTCTCCCTCTGAAGCATCTGTACATGAACCATTGTCTTTATGGAGGACAAGTGCCCAAGGCTCTCACAAGTTACAGTCAACACTGACATATGGAGCTGTCCCTCAGAACATGATGAAGACCACCATTACCATTGCAGGAGAGTCAGAGTGTGCACCCCACACCCTGGGGTTTCCACCACTCCTGCTGAACTGCTGGTGTCCCCACTTATGAGTGCCTACAAAGCCAATGGTTCTCTCTGATTCCAATACACTGTGCAGTATGCCCAAGTTCACTGATCACAGGCAAAGAAGCTACAGGTAGATTGTATTATGATGCCCAGCTGGAAATGAGGAACTTGTAAAATGATACTTTTTAAGTGAAGCAAAGATCAACTTCAGAAAATATATTTTAAATGTAAAGTTTACTTTCATTTACAGTTATATACCATGATCAATATCTGTACCTATTAAGTCAGGTCATAATAAAGTGATTTAAGAAAAAAACATTCTTGAAGAGGCCACCTCACCTGAATTAAGGCTCTGTACTCATTCTTTTCCATGTTAGAATGGCTCCAAAATAGGTTAGAATTAAGCTTATCTAAAATTGTCTTCAAAAGAGTTTTTTATCATAAAGATTACTATGATCTCAAAGTAAACAGGATGCAATGGACAAAAGTTTAACTTCCAACACTAATTCTGACACCAATTCATTTAAAACTAAAATTATTAACATTGAAGATATAACTGGTGAACCTGGCATGCTGCATGCTTAAAACCAATACTTGGAATCTAAATTCAAGGAAGTAAACAGGCCAAGAAAAGATTAGCCTTCATTTTGGTACTTGCCCTGTATGGTCAGCTAGGACCTAGGGAAAGACAGTATCCCTCTAAGGGCCCTGCAAGTCTATGTGAGTCACCCTACCTGCCTATTATTGTGATCAAGAGGACCCTAGATATTAGAAAGCCAACTGACACACATTCCACCAAGAGATGAGTCATCAGTGAGAGAAATGTCCCTGATGCTTCCAAGGGAAATAATGTGTGGTCAGCAAGACCCTAACCATCCTGGAAGATGGCTCTACTGCTGGAGGAAGAGAAAAGGAGTCAAGAGGCTGCATATGTGTTCTCAAGAGTGACCCCCTGAGGAATCTCACTTGACTATAAGAGTAGGTAGGAAAAAGGTTAATTTTGACCAACTTGGTCTAAAGTCGTTGGCAGGAGAATATGACCTAAGGACAGTCACAAATGGACACTAAAGGAAAAGGCAATGACTTTTAATGTAACTTGAGATGTAAGCTCACATCAGTCTTCCCACACATAAACAAAACTGGGAGTTTAGAAAGCAAGGGTTCTAAAAGTCATTGCCAGAGTCACGAGTTTGTTCTAAGTCAAATTGAGACCTTCAAGTTTTCCTCTCCTCCTGCACAGATAGACTCAATCAGTTTTCCACTGGTATGATTATTTAGTTCTAGATGATCTATAAGATGTAATGTGCCCCATAAAAGACCTAACTGACTTGCAAGAGTCCTATGTGACAGAGCTAAAGGGATCCTTCCAGTAGCACAGAGGTAATCCCCCCCAGAAGAGGCTACTTTACAAGATTCAGATGTCAATCCACAGTTCAAAGGGATACACTGTTCCATTATGAAAATTAAATGTAATTTTTCTAGTCACTTTCCTAAAGTTTCTATGGCCTTGAATGGCATAAACTCACAAATAAATGACATGTCAGACCACACCTTAAGCCAGATCTCAAGCCTTACAAGTTCATTTTCTATTGGAACACAGCCTGGACCCCAGAAATTAAATAATGACTTCTTGGCTGGAGAACGAGTTTTCGATCCCACCATTATACAGGACTTCTAAACTGTCACTGCAGTGGAAAGGGGCAGGCCTTTCCTGTGCTTGAGCCTTCTCTTTTCTTTACTCTCACCCCTATTTGTGTCAATCCTGCTCCCTGCACAGGTCCTCCTAGCTGCTGTCCCTTAACCCTTTCACCTCCCAATCCTATCAATTTTCCATCTTAATCCACAGATCACTCTTCACTTCCTCAACATCCACCCTATGCTTCTTCCTCTGCTCACCCAAGCCACAGCTTCATCATCTCACTTGGACACACCTTCACTAAATAGGGAACTGTCTTCCCTGTCTGGTCTCTCCTTCATCTCCCTTCCCCTTCTCTTTACCTGAACACCACACCCCCATTCCCATCTCTCCTTTTCCTTCTTTCTCTCCTCCTCATATCTGCTCTCATGGGCCCCACTGGTTGCTCCAAAAGCCCCCTTCCACCATTTCAGAGGTACTGGAGCCCAAGGAATTCTGCATGGTTACTTTCCATTTTCACTCCCTGACCTCTCCCAGATTGAGAAACATTTAGGTTTCTATTCAACTGATCTTGATTCCTATACTAAAGAATTCCAATACCTTACTGAGTCCTATGATCTGACATGTCATGACATCTATATCATTCTCTCTTATACAATCCCTGTGAAGAGACAGAGGATTTGGGCCACCATCCAAGCACATGCAGATGAAACACACAAAACCTAATGAGAACCCAGCCCAATTTCTCTCACATCTTAGAAAGGCTTCTCAACACTATGCTAAAATGGACCCACAATCGCCAGACAGCACTATTATCCTAGTGATTCATTTTATTCCCTAATCTGCCCCAGATATTCAGAGACATCAAGAAGTTAGAGGAAGGCCCCCAAATGTCACAATTGACCATTTTTAACCTGTCTTTAAGGTTTTCACTTATAGAGAAGAACAGCAAAAAATAGATGAAGACAAAAAAATAAATCCAAATTTCAACTTTTGACAGAGACCCTGCAAGGCAAGCCCTGGGGTACAGCTCCTAACAAAGGGCACTACAGGGTACCTCCTGGACCTTGTTTCAAGTGTAAACAGGAAGGACACTGGCCCCATGTGTGCCCTAATCCCAGATTACCACCTGGCCAATGCCCTAAATGCAAATGGGAGTTGATTTTCCCTCCATCCAATGAGGTGAGGGGACAAACCTTCTCTCTTCATCCTCCCTAGCTAACCTCATAGGGCTCACCTCCAAGGATTGACAGTGCCCAGGACTCTCTGCCCCAACAAGCATCACCCACTGGGGTCCAAGGAAACTGCCTTGCAGCTGGCATCTAAAATGAGGCAGTATTGTGGAGCTGAGCCCTGAACTAGGGTATTCCACTGTTCCCCTGCTCAGGGGACTTAAGTTGTTCGTTTCTAATGTTGACAGTTTCATGCATTTTTGTCCCCATGTGCTAACACTTTATTAATTTTTTTACATATAGGGAATTGTCCAGGCAGCATGCAGATGGAGTGGTACAGAAATCTCAGGCCTTGTCCCACTGCCAATCCAATAACGAAGACATAGAAAAAGAGGATTTATTGCTTTCCCAGCATTGGAGAAACAGGGGATCCCTGTCCTAGAGACTGTGATTCTGTCATGCACTGGGAAGAGAAGGTTTTAAAGAAGTGATTCAGAGGCTGCTTTCCAGGTGTGCCCTGTCAGGTGTCATAATTCACTCACGGACTTGGGAGATAGTGGTTTCTTAGATATTTTAGCACAATTGCAGGTCTGAATTACTTCATTCCTCTGGTGTGTGAGCTCAAGGGCAACTGACTAGTGGTAGGAAGGGAAAAATGGCAATCTTGCTTCCTTCAAGTTTTGGGAGGCAGGGAAGAAGAAGATAAAGGGTAAAAATATGTCTGATATAAAATCAGCCATAGGGTTATGTTCACAGAATGAAATGGATCCCTGTTATATTTATCCACTGTCAATTTCCAACTTCCATTTCTATGGCTATATGGGTGACAACATCTGTATGTCATCATCTCCATGTGTTTTTTATTAATTTTACTTTGAGACAGGGTCTCCCTGAGTTGCTGAAGCTCACTTTGAAGTTGTGATTTTCCTGCCTCAGCATCCTGAGTCTATGGAATTCTAGATGTGTGCCACCATGCCCAGATTTACTGTTTTTTTTTCCTCTTTTTTATTTCTTGTACACCTGTGTTGGATTTTATTCATCTGTTGGGATGGATTTCTATTCCACTCTTACCTGTCATCTTTTTAGTACAGTCTTTCAAAAATGTCTAATTTTTCAATATTCCTGTGTGGATTTTGTGGGATGATTTCCCTGCTAGTTCTTTGGTGGTGATCAGTGTTTACTGATATAGCGTGCACTGTTCATATCTTGAGAATTTGACATTTTGTGTAGGTCTCAAAACAGTGGGTTCCTCCTTGGGTATATGGCAGATGTGTTGTGGGCCACGGGTGTGGAAATGATTCCTTTGGTGGGGCAGGTCCCCTTGCTTTGTACCTCTGCCCTCATGTATCCAGGAGTGTGATCCATCTCCTGTCCCTCAGGGCCCCAAAGTGTGCACATGTGGTCTGGGGTAAGTGAGGGGTCTTGTGGAGTCCATGACAGTCATCAGGAAGCAGGTGGGATGAGGTGGCCTCCACTATCTCAAAGGCCTTTATCTCTCACCCTGTGAAGCTCAGAGTCCATCTCCAGGACTGTGTTTTCTCTGCTGTTTGAGGTCCAAGTGACTCTGGTTGAGACTCTGTCTCCCTGTAACCAGCAGGTGCTGTGAGATCCATAGGAAGCAAATCTGAACTCTCTGAAAGGCAGGAAATGGTGAGTGTGCATGACCTGAACTCTTAGGAGGAGGTGGGCTGGTTAGAACTGGTGGGAACAAGGGGTGGCTGCAGCCAACCCAGACCTGAGTCAGATGCTGCTACAGCTCAGCCCTTCAGGCCATGGTGTGGGCTGGTCCAGGTGGGTTCCCAGTGTGCTGTCTGGTCTGCAGCCTCTTTGAGACAACATTCTCTGCACAGCATAATCTGCAGTCCTAGTCTCTCAGTGTGCAGTGAAGGCAGGCCACTTTCAGGGGATATGGACTTGGAGATAGGGTTCCTGTTTGGAAGGCTATTGGTCTAAGAGTCACCATCACTTAGAAGCCCCTCCCCTTCTTTGGCCTGTTTGGGAAACTGGGTCTCAATTTCCTCTTCCTTTCCCAGCCTAGCCCTTCCTTGGGCTGGCAGTAAACCCCTAAACATGCACCTCTCCCACATTCCTGAAATCAACTCCCCTCCAGTTCACAGCATTATCAACTCTATGTTCCTGTCACTGCCTTCAACTGGGCACAGTGTTTAATTATCATGTTTTTATTGAGTAATGGATGATGCTTTTTAAAAGATTTGTTTTCTGTTTGTAAATTTGTCATGTGGTGAAAGAACACTCACCTGGAACTCCTCTTAAAACTCTTGGACCTGTCTTCTTTCATCTTCCCCAAACACAGATGCCTTAATGTCTTTGGTGGGAGTTTTCTGAACCCTTCACAGGATCCTGTGTCCTCAGCCACTGTCCTGTCCTTCCCTGGGGCCACCACAATGTGCCCACAGCTGCCCTGTGCCCTGATGGATGCAGGGAATTTCAGGTTCTGGGTCAGCTCCTTCTAGTGGACAGCCAGAAGTTTTGGGTACAACCTGTCAGAGGAGAAGCAGGTGGCCCTTTTCCTGAGGAATCTTCTGGAACAGGCCTCATCTAGACAGCTGCCTCCCTGGTACATGGACTCCCCCAAGCCCTGTTCCCATTCCTTGGAGACAGGTGGCCTGTCAGCCTGTGATGCTGGTGCTGAGGGGCCAGGTCAGCAGTGACTCCTGCCCATTGCCTTCTCTCTCAGTTGTGAAGGGGCAGAAACTCTCCCAGAGCATGAGACCCACCCATCCCAGTGCAGTGCTGTGCAAACCTGAAAAGCCTCCTAGACTGGAGTCATGCTCCAGGTCTTCTGGGGGTGGGGGGTGACCATGGAGTATTTCATTCAGCAGGACAAGTGGGAGGATGCCCAGCTGACAGGAAACTTTCCTGGCCCTTTACCCTGACATCTGTGCTCCCTCAGTACTTGTCCTTTCTATGGTTATCACTTTGAAATGATCTGCTCACTTATTTGAGTCCCAAGTTTTCCTGAAATGTGAAATTCATTTATCATAGCTGAACAAGGTTAATTATTCCATTCACCAAAATATTTTTTTTTTTGGTACCTGGATTTGAACTCAGTGGCATTTGAACACTGAGCCACATCCCCAGCCCTATTTTGTATTTTGTTTAGAGACAGGGTGTCACTAGGTTGCTTAGAGCCTCACTTTTCCTGAGTCTGGCTTTGAACTTGCAATCCTCCTGCCTCAGACTCTGGAATTGCTGGGATTACAGTCTTGCTCCTCTGTGATCAAGTGATATTTTCAATTTTGACAAAGAAATCATCACCTACAATTCTGATTGATATTAAATAGAATCTGTAGATTTGTTTAAGTATCACCTCCTTAATAATATTAAACCATTGGAACATGAGCATGGGATGTTTTTTCATTTATTTGAGACTTCAGATTTTCCCAACAAACATAGTTTAGAAAATATGTTTTATAATTTTCTATTGTTATTTATTATATATTTTATGCTTGTTATACATTATTATTTTATTTATTCTTCTATATTCTTGGGTGACATTGTAAATGAACTTTGGTGTTAATTGCCTTTCAGTGTTTCATGTGTACAGAAGGAAATTCTTGATTATTAGTTCTTGATTATTGATAGCTGTGTATTGATTATTTTCACTGCTGACCTGGGGAAAGAATCGTCCTCTTGGGAATTTTTAGGTTTTGAATATCATGCATACTGCTGCTGTGAACTTTGCAGTGCAGAATTTCATGTGGACCAACATTGTGAACTCATTTCTGTTACCCCAACTTTGGAAATGACTTGGGGTCCAGGAGCCACCACTGTGACACATGAGATGGGGTTGATCACTTCAGCCTATGTCAGGAGTTGAATGACCCTTGGCCTGTGAGGAGGTGTGTGTGAGACCCGTGTGTATTTGTGTGAGCCCAAGACTTCCCAGGTGTTGATCTCCCCTGTAGCAGGCTTTCTGGTAGGTGCAGCCATGAGGGAACCCCACCAATTACCCTGTCCTTTTGCAGTAGACTCTAGGGAGCAGAAAACCAGAAATTCAAGTCAAATGTGCACCATGTGAGGTGGTCGCTGTTGGTGGGGAGAGAGGGTGTGAAGTCCCAGAGGCTGTGCTGCCTCCTGCTGTCTTGGTGGCTGTGGCTGCTGTCTCTGCAGGTGAGTGAGGCTGAGTCTCTGTTTCTAGTGCCCATCTGTGTCTGTGTGCCATTTCACTCTGCTGATGGTGTCACATGAAGGACAAAGTTTTAATTGGTGTTGATTCACATTTATTTATTTATTTATTTATTGTTTGTTTGTTTGTTTGTTTGTTTGAACCAGGGATTGAACTCAGGGATACTCGGCCACTGAGCCACATCCCCAGCCCTATTTTGTATTTTATTTAGAGACAGGGTCTCACTGAGTCGCTTAGGGCCTCCCTAAGTTGCTGAGGCTGGCTTTGAACTCATGATCCTCCTGACTCAGCCTCTCGAATCACTTGGATTACAGGCGTGCACCACCACGCCCGGCTCACTTTTAATTTCACATGCTGATGAGGTGCAGTTAGCTAGTTGCATACCTCTTCCAGTGTGTCTTGATCAGATCAGGGCATCAGCTCTTCTGTCTCCTAACATTGATCCTTTCTTGGTGTCTGTGGACTGCTCCCTCAGCTTCACTATGAAATGCACAGTGACATGCTGTGCACTGTGGTCCCCCTGCTGTGCTGGATGGCAGCACTGCTGGCTCCTCCTGAGGGCATTCTGGTCCCTGATGCCCAGCCTCCTCCCCAGCCCTACCCTCTCCATCCTTCCCTCTCTTCCTTACCTCTGGTGACTACTCTGTACTTACTGTGAAATCCACTTGCAGCTCCCCATGTGAGTGAGATCACACAGCGTGTCTCTCTGTGCCTGGCTCATTTCACTTAGCATGGTGTCCTCAGTTCCAGACTCATTGCTGCAGATGACAGGACTGAAAGCTATTTTTTTGGTAAAATCATGTTTGTTTATTATTCTCCCGAATCTTGAGGAAGGTATCATATCCCAAAAACCATTCCCAAATCCAGTGTTGTGAAACTTTTGTCTGCATTTTATTCTAGGGATTGATGATGTTTACATCTTACTTCAGGACTTTGGTCCCTGTGGATTTCCTGTGTGTATGTGCTGTGAGTTAAGGGTCTGACTTCAGAGGTCAACATCCATGAACATCCAGTTTTCCAGTCATTCATTCCTCAGAGTTCCTGTTCCCCATGAATGACTCTGGCCCATTGTAGCACATCATCTCCTTCTGAGGGTCAGCCTTGACCTGGGTCCCCATTCTCCTCCACTGATGTATGTGTCTGCCTTTAAACCAAAGCTGTACTGTCACTTTTTCTATAGTTTGAGAAGGTGTTGAAATCAGGGAATGTGATGCTTTCCATTGTATTTTTCTTCTTCCATTATTGAGTTTCTTGTAATTACATGTGAATATTAGATTGATACTTCTTATTATTGCATATTAATGCCATTGGTAATTTTAAAGTGAGCAAATTGAACTCATGGTTAATATTTGGGTAGATGTACCATTCCTGCTCTTGCAAACACCAGCTATCATCACATATATTATTTCTTTCAAAGTATGTTGTAGTTTTTGTCTGGTAAGACTTTATGGATAATTCCTAAACATATTTACATGGCCTTCATCTCCTGTTCCACATCCTGGCTATTCTCCATTTTATTGTGCATTTATTCATCTCACTCTGTGCCCTGGCTCTCTGATGTCCCATGGATTGCAGGTTTCTCCTCCACTTCTTTTCAGTTTTTAATTCCCCTAAGGTTAATATATATGCATTTGTCATTCTTGTTCCTTATTGCTTGCTCTCCTTATATAAAATTATTTTTCCTAGAAAAAAAATTCTCTAAAAATGTTTTTAGAAAGACATTCTGTAATGAATTCATATTTTTATAAACAGTCTGTAATGAATTAATATTTTTTCTATGGAATGAGGATAATATTGCATTTTTTCAGTTAGATACCAGTTTGCCTTGACAAATGTTCTAAATTGCATGTGAATGTTTCCATCCCTCCGCAGTATTTTTTATATCTCTATTTACATTTCCATATGAATTTCAAACCACTGAAAATTTCCTTTTCTCTCGGTTCAGCTCTTGTTTTATCTCTCAGCTAATTTTATGTTGTGTCTAACAAAATAGTTTAAATGTTAGTTATTTACAGTCTTGTGTCACTTCAACATTGTGGAAGTTCATTTCTATGCTGCCTCACCACTACACAGACCCCATGATGTATTTCACGGTCCTAGAAGGAATAGCCTATTATATGTCTCGACTCTACGGTGTCAGTGTTTCCTAGGGTACATCCCTGCACAGCAGTTACTTTACAAGATACAAAAGTGATCATGCATTAGGTTGGTTTGTCCCACTATCCCAACAAACCTGATAGTAGCCCTTACTTCTCATAATCATGTATATGTAACCCATTATTAACCAAATCTTTGACTTAAACATTGTTATGTGGCACATGACTATATATTGGATAAGCCAAAATCTGCTGTCCAGAAAATATGGATAGGTGTTCCAAATTTCTTAATTCTTATTGGACTTGGATAAGTACTTTATGTGTGTGTGTGTGTGTGTGTGTGTGGTGCTGGGGATCGAACCCAGGGCCTTTTGCATATGAGGCAAGCATTTTACTACTGAGCTATATCCCCAGACCAGTAGTTTCTATTGATGACTAGGAGTTCTGTTTGTGAAATGTCAGAAAAAGGTATTTAAAACTCAACCCATTGTAATTTTTTTTCATTTAAAGAGTTCTGTATCTGTTTCTTTGGGAACTTACATAAATTCACTCCACCCAAATGTAATAGTGAGTCAGTCAAATGCAAAATCACTTTGTAACACCTTACTCAAGCAAAGAGTATATGATTCCCATTTTTTAATGAAGAGGTTTCTAAATAATCATAGTGAGGCAGATTGGTCTTTGCATTGTTCCTTGAGATATTTTCTTCAGTCTTTATTTATTTATTTACTCATTTATTTAATAAAATTTTCATACATGTATATAGGAAAATAATGTCTGTCTCATTCTACTGTCCTTTCCATTCCCACTGCCCCACCCCTCCTCTCACTCCCCTCTGCATAATCTAAAATTCCTTCATTCTTCCCTATTCACTCCCCACTATGGATCAGCATCCACTTATCAGAGAAAATGTTTCACTTTCAGTTTTATGGGACTGGATTATTTCACTTAGCATGATGTTCTCTCATTCCATCCATTTACCTGCAATGTCATAACTTCATTCTTCATTAAGACTGAGCAGTGGGCTGGGGATATAGCTCAGTTGGTAGAGTGCTTGCCTGTCAAGCACAAGGCCCCGGGGTTCCATCCCCAGCACCGCACAAAGTCAAAAAAAAAAAAAGACTGAGCAGTATTCCATTGTGTATATGCACCACATTTTCTTCATCCATTCATCTGTTGAAGGGCACCTAGGTTGGTTCCATACTTTAGCTATTGTGAGTTGAGCTGCTGTAAACATTGATGTGGCTGCATCACTGTAGGATGCTGATTTTAAGTCCTTTGTATATAAACCAAGGTGTGGAAGTGCTCGACCAAATTGTGGTTGCATTCCAAGTTTTCTTAAGGATCTCCATTCTGCTTTCCAAAGTGGTTTTCCAATCTGCAGTTCTACCAAGAATGGACGAGTGTACCTTTGTCCCCACATCCTTGCCAACACTTATTATTGCTTGTATTCTTGATAATTGCCATTCTGACTGGAGTGAGATGAAATCCAACAGTAGTTTTTTGTTGTTGTTGTTGTTGTTGTTGTTTTTAATTTTTTCTTTGACCAGGGATTGAACTCAGAGGCACTCGACCACTGAGTCACATCCCCAGCCCTATTTTGTATTTTACTTAGAGACAGGGTCTCACTGAGTTGCTTAGGGCCTTGCAAAGTTGCTGAGGCTAACTTTGAATTCGTGATCCTCCTGCCTCAGCCTCCCGAGTTGCTGGATTTCTGGGCGTGGGCCACTGCGCTCGGCAATCCACCTACTGGAGGTGGATTTGCTTTGGAGAGCCAACAGAATGGGAGTAAATCTTTACCACACTCATCTCAGATTGAGTAATCTCAATGTTTTTTTGCATATGTGTGTGTTAAGTTTTTTCAGTTCTTTATATCCTGGAGATTACTCAATCTGAGATGAGTGTGCTCTGTAGTATAGTTTAAGGTGTGCTATTGTGATTCCTTAATGCTCACTCTTCCTGCTCAGGATTGCTTTGGCTGTTCTGGCTCTCTTGTTCTTCCAGATGAATTTTATGATTGCTTTTCTATATCTCTGAGGAACGTCATCAGAATTTTAATTGGAAGTTCATTAAATCTGTGTAACAACTTTGGTAATATGGTCATTTTGAAAATATTAATTTTGCCTATCCAAGAACATGAGAGATCTTTCCATATTCTAAGAATTTTGTTAATTTCTTTCTTTAGTGTTCTGTAATTTTCATTGTAGAGGTCTTTCACCTTTTTTGTTAAATTTATTCCCAAGTATTTTATTTTTGTTGAGGCTATTGTGAATGTGGTAGTTTTCCTAGTTTTTCTTAGAGTGGATTCATCGCTTATGTATAGGAATATATTTGATTTATGGGTATTGGTTTTATATCCTGCTACTTTGCTGAATTCATTTATTAGTTCTAGAATTTTTCTGGTGAAATGCTTTAGATCTTCTAATTATAGAATCATATCCTTGGGAAATAGGGATAGTTTGAGTTCTTCTTTTCCTATTTGTATCTCTTTAACTTCTTTTATCTGTTTGCTTGCTCTGGCTAGAGTGTCAAAGACAATCTTGAAAAGAAGTGGTGGAAGAGGCATCCCTGCCTTGTTCAGTTTTTCTCCGTCCAGGATGATTTTGACCTTCAGCGTAACATAGACAGCTTTACAATGTTGAGGTGTGTTCCTACTGTCCCTAGTTTATCTAGTGTTTTGAACATGAGGGGGTGTTGTATTTTGTCAAATGCTTTTTCTGCAACTAATGAGATGATCATATGGTTTGTGTCCTTAAGTCTGTTGATGTGATGTATTTTGTATCCCATCTGACTACTTTGGTTTGAAGTCCACATTGTCTGTTATAAGTATGGAAACTCTTGCTTGTTTACACAGTTCATATGAGTGACATGGTTTTTTGACAACCTTTCACCTTCAGTCTGGCAATGTTTTTCCTAGGAGGTTCATCTCTTGAAGACAGCATATTGTTTGGTCCTTTTTTAAAATCCAGTATTCCAGTCTATGCCTTTTGATTGATGAGTTTAGGCCATTAACATTCAGGGTTATTATCAAGATATGAGAGGAGATCCAAGATGGCAGAGTAGAGGGAGGTTCCATTCCTTTTTGCTGTGTAATTTGGTTTCAAGCAGAGGAACATCTGTTTCTCTGTGAGGCACTCTTTGCTTCTCTTTGATCCTCTGCTGTTTACCCCATTTGGCCACTCAATCACCTCTAGTCTGTGAGCACATCAACTACATTTTGAGTACAGATCATGCAGATTGCTGCCTATTATTTGCCATTATTGAGATATAATTTATAATCCCAGAGATTTTGGATTATTTCTGGTTTTAAACTTGACTTACTTTCTTTGATTGATCTTTCCTTTAGTGTAGTTTCTTCCTTTGCTAGTTTTTTTTTTTTTCATTTCTTCCTCATGCAATATTTCGATGAGAATGTTCTGTAGTTCAGGCTTTCTAGTTCTGAATTCTTTTAACTTTTGTTTATCATGGATGGCTTATATGTTGACTTCAAATCTGAAGCTTAATTTTGCTAGATATAGAATTTTTGGTTGGCATTCATTTTCTTTTAGAGGTTGATATATGTTATTACAGGATTTCCTGGCACTGAGGGTCTGGATTGAGAAATTGAGATCTGAACTGGTTTCCCCCATATGTAATTTGATCTTTTTCTCTCACAGGCCTTAAAATTCTCTCTTTATTCTGTGTGTTAGTTATTCTCATTATAATGTTCCTTGGTGTTTGTCTTTGTAATTTTGGACATTTTGGGTCCTGTAAGCATCTTGTATTTGATTTTCCATTTCATTCTTTAGATTATGGAAGTTGTCTGATATTATGCCATTGAAACGATTGTGCATTCTTTAAGTTTTATCTCCATGCCTTTGTCTACTTTGATAAATCATAAATTTGATCTTTTCATGTTATCCCATATTTCTAGGATGTTCTCTTCATGGTTTCTTATCATCTTATCTGTGTGGTAGACTTCATTTGGAATAGTGCATATTATGTTTTTATTGTCTAAGTTCTGTCTTCCAATGGTCTAATCTATTGGTGATACTTTCCATTGGATTTTTAATTTGATTTATTGTTTCCTTCATTTCAAGGATTTCTGCTTGATTTCTTTCTTTAATCTCTGCCCTTTATTGAAGTGATCTTTCACTTTCTGTATTTTCTTTCCTATAGCATCTTTTATTTCAAAGATTCTAGCTATGAACCTTCTGAACTTCTCTGACATTTCTTCTACTATGTCGTCTATGGATTCTATTGTTGGAACATCTTGGTTTGTTTGGGGTGCTTCGTTTCATTTTTTTTTTTTTTCATGTTGTTAGTGTGTCTTCTCATATAGCAGTTTGGAGATAAGGCATTATAGATTATAAGACTACCCTGTAGTCTTAGAGTGTCCCTGAAGACTTCCAGTACCTCACCTTTAAGGCAGAGACCAAGATTAACAGCACCCAATGCAAATAATGCTCAGCCTTAAACCAAAATGTGTCTTATTAAGGCATTTACAGTTTTGTCACAATACACAGAAATGAAGTGTTCAATTATTGTTTACAATATAAACAATAAGCTTGCAGAAATGGTTTACCATTTCAAATGAACAATAAGGGAGCAGAAGTAGTGTAAAATGTGATTTTTAAAAAAATATTGAGTTGTTGGTGGACCTTTTTTTTAATTCATTTATTTATATGCAGCCCTGAGAATCAAAACTAGTGCCTCACACATGGTAGGAAAGTGCTCTACCACTGAACCCCAACCCTAACCCAATATGTGATGTTTATGAGGAACAGGAAGAGAAGATGGGGTGAAAATTTAGAGTAAGTGTGAGGAAGGAATTTATAGAGGCTGTTAGTATGAGATAAATGAGAAAGAGAATCCAGGGAGATAGGTAGGTGAGAGAAAATAATGTCCAGATTTAAAAAGTCAAAATATAAGAATATACAACAAAACTGACATATACTAAGAGACATCTCTTTCCCCAAAAAATTGATGCATGAAAAATATTTGAATTCAAAGGTATAGAGGTGTGAGAGAAAGGGCAAAAAAATGTAGAAATAAAAAGGAGTAAAATCTTAATGTAAAATTGATTGCTTCTGATGGCTTTCCAAAAATTTCTCAACTTCCCTTCTCCACCGATAGGTGGGGTTGCCTGAAGTTTGATGTAATAAGCTCCACTCCAGTGGGTGCTGGACCAGTTGGGTGGGTGAGCTGAGAGCAAGATGCCCTCACACCCTCTTACACTCTTCCCACCTTTTTAAGTTGGCCCCTTCTATCCCTGCACACTTACAGACTCCCTGAGCTGGAGAAAGCCTAGTTTTCTCCAGTTTCTTCAACCTCTCCTGTCCCTGGGAACTGTCTCTAGTCTCTAGCTTTCCACAGGCTTGTCAGACTCATACTGGCCCAAGCAAACCCTGTTGCAATCTGATGGACCTAGGCCTCAGCTTCTCTGGCCCTGGATGCTGCAGTCCTAAGAACTAAGTGCCCTTTCAACTTGCAAAGAAACCACCAGGGATGCACTCATACAAAGGAGAGGGCCTGCAATGAGGCAGTCAAATGGCAGCCACTATCACACTGAGCAGAAAGACCTCAGGGGAAACCAGAACTGCAGGTATCCCAATATATCCCAGGCCCTGACCTGAGTCCCCAGAATGAGGTGGTCATGCTCCAAGATGGCAGAGGCCATGGTGGCAAACCTGCAGGTCCTGGCTGTGGTCCCAAGATGGTGACAGCTGGGTGTAACGAAATCTGCGGGTATTGTGACAGTGGACTTCCAGGCAGCATGGGGCAGCAATTGATCCACTGGGGTCTGTGGTCATTCTGCAGCCTAATGGTGGATGATTAGCAGGTGGATGTCAATCAGTGGGTGATGGGTAAGTGAAAGATGGGCAATGGGAAGGCAAGAGGTGGGCAAATGGGCAAATGGAGAATGATAGGAGACAGTGAGAATCCACACTCAATAGGCAGGTGATATGCTGGCAGACACAGGATGATCGTGGTGGACTAATGAGGTAAATAGCAGGAGATTTGTGAGCAGGAACATCTGCCTTGCAGAGAAACAGTATTTCACTTCCTTGGAAACTGAGTTATGGAGCGATAAAGAATGCAGCCTCTCTAGTCCATCATCTTAGGTCTCCCTTCCCATTGATTTTGATTTTAATTGTAAGACATTATCAAATTGTTTATTGATGATTGCTCTTGTTTATCAGTTCATTAAATTTGATCTGGAGTGAAGCACCTCTAAATTCTATTTCTTCTCTTGGTATAGTTGAACAGGATAAGCTCAATCCCCAGTTACTATGTTGCGACCCATCAGTGCAACGTTGTCTACTAGGCAAGCTCTTACACTCTTTGCTCAGAGGGTTTATTTTTTTATTTGAGGGGTGGGATGACTTGAATCCTGAGGTTTTAACATAAGAGTGAAAAAATAACAATTTCTGAGGGACAGCAAACATTCAGTAAATACTATGTTGCTTACCTACACTTCAAGCACTGAGATTCAGTGAAAATGCTTAGTTTAGTGGGATCCCTCCCAAATCCTTTGCTCCTTCTACCAGGTAAAATGTCATATTGTCAGCAGGGATTTCTGAGAATACATACTGTCAGGAAGACTAATACTAGCTCTCTTCTACACAGGAGATAGTAGGTTTTCATTATTCTATGTATTAGACATTTATCCTACAGAAACCTTCAGATTGACCCAGGAACATCCCTTCCTGCCTGGACTCCACAATGAGATGGGTGCTGTTGCACTGCTGATGCTCTTCTGGATAGTTCAGGTCTTATATTGGAATTCCTGTTTGGGGAAGGAGTGCAGACAGAGAGTGCAAATTTTAATAACCAACTCATGGCATGAATATTTGGAGACCACAAAAGTGTGAGGACATCTCACTGGTGATTATAGAGCCCTCATGTTGTCAGTGTCTGTCCTACATTTTTGGGGGATATTTTAGAACTCAGTGGCCTTTGAGGATGTGGCTGTGGATTTCACTGAGGAAGAGTGGGCTTTGCTGGATCCATTCCAGAAGAATCTCTACAGAGATGTGATGCAGGAAGTCCTTAGAAATTTGGTTTCTATAGTAAGGATGTTTCATTACATATAGAAAGACAGAGCACCTGGGAGGTGTTTTTTCTCCTCATGAATTTAGAATGTGCAAAGGAAGTATTTGGGGAATAAAGTGGAACTAATTTCATTGCAGTCTGAAGCATAAATACCATAATTCTTTCTTGCTTCATTTCGTTTTGTTTTTTCCATCTTTTTTTTCTTGGTACAATACAGTTTTCCAGATTGGAAATTGCATAATATATTCTGAAATGATGATGATTTAAAATCTATGTTCTGGATCTGCATTTAGGAAGCAAATGAGAGGACCAGAATGTTGAAGATCAGAACATAAATTCCAGGATAGATGTAAGGTAATTTGTAGTGATAAGGGGAAACATAGTGTTTGGAGGGAAATCTTGCGAGCCCTATAATTTTACAAATAAACAAAGAAACCAAACATGATATGAATTATATTTATTCTTTTTTCACCAAGCATGAATTTTAATGTAAGGTACATATTTAGCATTTTTGAAATACTTGAGTTGTTGAAATCGATACAAAACTGCATTTGTGATACCTCTGTTTTAGCTAGCTATGGAGAAGCAGTGTTCCATAGTAATTGTTCCTTTGACTTTCAATCAGTATTCAGTGTAGACATGGCAGCAAACCAGTACTTCTGTGACTTTGATAATAGTGTATGTCCAATGCCCGTTGATAAATGTAAAAGTATTAATGTGTCTCCTATAAATTGTGCCTGTAATATTTTCACAAATGTCATATGGTAGGCTCTGATAACTTTTTAAAATACTAAGTCTGTAAAATCCTTCAGTGAGATTCAAATCTTAGTCTTAAAAGGACATTCCTGCTAGACTGTCCATGTGAAAGCTGGATGTGTGCAGAAGTCCTCATCCATCAGGTTTTCCTTAATAGGTACGTCATATCTCACTCTGAAAACAAACCATCCAAGAGTGAGGAGTGTGGAGGTAAGTAATATCAACTTGAAGGGAACAGAAGATCTTCATTTCTCTCACAAGTTCCAAGACAAAAGTCAGTGAACACTGTCAGTGGAGCTTTTGGGTGTTTGACATGTGAAATAAAGGTCAGTTGTTCCAAATATTTTCAAAAGTATGGACAATCTCATACTGAAAGAAGACATATGGAGGTAAGCAATGTGGGAAAACCTTCCCTGTTCCAGTTCATTTCAAAAACATGAAAGAACTCCTAACAGAGACAGTCCTTATCGATGTGAAAAGTTTGGGAATTCCTTTGCTATATCCCATCAGTTAGGCACACATGAAAAAATTCATACAGGAAAAAAGTGCTATGAATGCAAACAATGTATGAATGCCTTACTAGGTCCTCCTACTTTCACATACATAAATGAACTCATGCTGGAGAGAAGCCTTATGAATGTAAACAATGTGGGAAAGCTTTTGTTTCATCTAACGTCCTTCACTCACGTGAACAAATTCATACAGGAGAGAAGCCCTATGAATGTAAACAGGGTGGGAAAGCCTTTGCTTCATCCCATAATCTTCACTCTCATGAAAATAACTCATACTGGATAGAAGTCCATGTAGGTAAATATTGTGGTGAAACCTTTAGCCGTTCCACTCATCTTCATTTGCACGAACAGACTCACACTTGAGAGAAACTCTATGAATATGAACAATGTGTTGAAACTGTTGTACCCAATGAAAATAGGAAATAAGATCATCCAAGCCATTCACGTAAAGTCAAAAGAAGCCTTTATTTTAGCTGGCCAGCAACGATCACCCTAACCCTAAAAGCAGTGCGCAGGGAATAGTGTGTTAGTTCTTCTGTTGCAGCATTTATAGGGAGCGGGAACGGATCAGGGCAGGGCTATGGGGAGCGGGAAGGGATCAGGGCAGGGCT
>JAJEJO010003356.1:68456-86526 GCA_020662805.1 Glaucomys volans | reverse complement strand
CCATTGTTTGGTGCATAAATATTTATGATTGTTATGTCTTGCTGATTTATGCTTCCTTTAAGCAGTATGAAATGTCCTTCTTTATCCCTTCTAACTTTGGCTTGAAGTCTGCTTTATCTGAAATGAGGATGGAAACTCCTGCTTTTTTACTCGGTCCATGTGCATGGTATGTTTTTCCCCAACCTTTCACCTTTAGTCTGTAGCCATGTTTTTCTATGAGATGAGTCTCTTGAAGGCAGCATATTGTTGGGTCTTTCTTTTTAATCCAATCTGCCAGTCTATGTTTTTTGATTGATGAGTTTAGGCCATTTACATTCAGGTTATTATTGAGATATGACTTGTATTTCCTGCCATTTTAGCTTTTTTGGGGTGTTTAGCTTAACTTTGTTTCTCCTTTGATTGACTCTTTCTTTAGGGTAATTCCTCCCCATGTTGACTGAGATTGTTGTTTTTCGTTTCTTCCTCTTCAAATATTTTGTTGAGAATGTTCTGTAGGGCAGGCTTTCTCTTTGTGAATTCTTTAAGCTTTTGTTTATCATGGAAGGATTTTATTTCATCATCAAATCTGAAGGTAAGTTTTGCTGGGTATAAGATTCTTGATTGGCATCTGTTTTCTTTCAGAGCTTGAAATATGTTGTTCCAGGCCCTTCTTGCTTTTAGGGTCTGGGCTGAGAAATCTGCTGATATCCGTATTGGTTTCCCCCTGTAGGTAATCTGATGTTTTTCTCTCGCCACCTTTAAAATTCTATCTTTGTTTTGTATGTTAGGTATTTTCATTATAATGTGCCTTGGTGTGGATCTGTTGTAATTCTGTGTGTTTGGTGTCCTGTAAGCCTCTTGTAATTGATTTTCCATCTCATTCATCATATTTGGGAAATTTTCTGATATTATTTTATTGAAGAGATTATTCATACACTTGGTTTGTATCTCTGTGCCTTCCTCAATCCCAGTAACTCTTAAATTTGGTCTTTTCATGATGTCCCATATTTCTTCGAGGTTTCATTCATGATTCCTAACCATCTTCTCTGTTTGTTTGACTTTGTTTTCAAGATTAAATATTTTGTCTTCATTGTCTGAGGTTCTGTCTTCCAAGTGATCTATTCTGTTAATTATGCTTTCTATTGAGTTTTTAACTTGGTTGATTGTTTCCTTCATTTCCTTGTTTCCTTCAAGGATTTCTGATTGTTTTTTTCTCAGAACTTCTATCTCTTTATTGACGTGATATTTTGCTTCCTGCAATTGCTCTATTAGCTGATTATTCATAGCCTGAATTGCTCTCTCATCACATCATTCTCTTCTCGGATCATTTTAATTATGAACATTCTGAACTCCCTTTCTGTCATTCCTTCTACCATGCCGTCTTTGGGTTCTCTTGATATATCATCTAGATTTGTTTGGGACACTTTCTTCCTGTGTTTTCTCATGTTGCTCATGTATCTTCCCCTCTAGTAGTGCGAATCAGAGGGATTGCGATTTTTCTGTAAAGACTTAAAGTGTCCCTGCAGATTTCCAGTAACTCACCTGATGCTTGAGAGGTGCTTGATCAAGTGGTGACCCAAGAAAGCTGCTGTCCCACTTCCTCCAGGTTGGGAATAATCAATGCTTCTGGGCAGAGGCATCCTGGTGTTGATAGACAATCAGATACAGCAAGGTGCTAGACCCCGGGCCAGGGTGTGGACCTGGGAACTAGACCAATTTGGGGTGAGGGCACAAAACTGTGCTCAGTGATGGAGACACTGCGCTTGAGAGCCCAGGCTGGCCTGAGCTCCTCGCTGGGGGCTCAGTCGGTGGCGGGTGGTCACTCTCTGCCAGGGAATCTGTAAAATAGTGCTGAAGGGCCCAAACTCCCTGCTGGAACCAGTGATTCCCTCCGCTCCAGGCCAGACCTCCCCAGGAGACGCCTCGCAGTGGCGGGGAAGACCGGAGCTCAGCTCTGTGGACTCAGGTAGTCCCAGATGGTCTGGAGGCCATTTTGGCTATTGCTTAAAATGTACTGGAGCCAGGCCACCGTTGAGTAAAGGCCAGTCACTCATAGCATAAGTCTTGGGCAAGTCCTAATTTAGTGAAATTAAGGTACAGACAGCCCCAGGGAATCTTGGTGTCTAGGGAGGACCTGGCACTTCCCATAGCCTTCCAGTATTACCTGGGGGGAGAACAGGAGCAGAAAGAGGCATCCCAAGTCCTAATCATGATCACCCGAGAAATGGAAAGTGGGTGAGTTGTGGCCAGGACATCTCCTCGGCCTACAGGGGCCCAGAATGGAAAAAAGAGGGGCTAACTGGAGGCTGGAATGTATCCACAGTCTACCGGGACCCAAATGAAATGGATGGGGTATGCATGTGACTTACGGACAGAGATCCCTTAATGGAGGGTGTCACCAGAAGGCCAAGGGAAATGCAAGGGAACTTACCTCACTTCTTTTGGCTCAGATGAAGAGAAACAGAACAATGCAGGAATCTCCTGGTTCATCTAAGGGAGACCTGAGGACCCTCTCAGGTTTTGGCACCTAATGTAAGACCAGACTGGGGTAACCCGATCAGACAATGGAACAGACACGCCAGATGTGGATCAAGAAGAAAATCTTTATTGAGGGACGGCTATCAGGCGAGTTTCTCTGGTCCATCAAGGTGTTGGATTGAAGAAGTCCCATGTTGCCCCAATGAGGCTGCAGTTTTCTAACCCCACAGTGGGGGAGGGGAAGTTTGAGGTGTCCATGTCTTCCTGGGATTGGCTGAGGTCATTTTCAGCCCCTGATTGGTTGCTGCTTTGGGGATACGCAGGTTACATTGCTTCTCTGTGCATGGGCAGGATGCTTGATGCCCTGCCCCCATCTAGCTGCCATGAACTGCCCTGGTCTGCACTGAGCTACTGAAAGATTAGAATAGAGCAAAATTTTGAAGTAGTATCATAAAGACAAGTAGTTAATTAATAGTAATGTGCCATTGTGTTGATTGCATAATAAAAATGGTATTTTGCATATATTGCATTAAAGAAATTACAATCAATTTCACTGGTGACTTTCTCTCTGGTTTGTTGAATCATTGTTTTTTGCTGGGGATGTAACACAGGGCCTGGCTTTTGGTAGAAATGCATTCTATCACAGAGGTATGCCTGAGGTATGCTTACCTGTTCTTAAAATGCTTTTATGTGGCTTTCAGGAAATTTAAAGGTACTTAAAAGATGCACATTTAATTGTGAGTGAACATGGCCTTTTCATAGCTCAGGCCTTCCCCTCAAAAGAACACAAGTTAGGAGGTCATGCAATTTGAAATTTTAATGTAATTCTCATACTGCTTCCAATGGTGAACAGCACATTTATTTCCACACATTGCTGACATCTGTCACTCCCATTTAGACATTGCCTTCTACACCAGGAGAAATACAAACATTTTCTACCAGGATCAGGTCCCAGCAGGGCAAGGAAGTCCTGCTTGCAAAGGGATGGACCAAGCTCCTGTCACTCCGGGCGATTTCAGCCAGGGGTTGGATGCATTAGCTGTGTTTCAGGGCTGGGATGGTGCCCAGATGTGGTGCATCAGGGTGCTGGGGTTGGACTGTTCAATCAGGCATGCAGGCAGAGGGATGGGACAGGCTTCCATGATCATGGGCTCTCTTGCTGACTACTCAACGCCTTCCTCCTCAGGTCAGGCATCCTGTGCTCAAGTGTCTCCATTGGCTCTGCACATCCTGTGAGCCCCCGAGGTCCCTTGGGAGGTTAACAGGTCACCCTTGAGGCCCTCAACTATAAGTGCATAACCAGGACTTGGAGGACCTGATCAGCACCTGCCATGGGGACCCAGGGTGCATGTGAGCTGTGGAGCATGACCAAGTCCCTGCTGCAGGTGACCCTGGTGCTGGTTCCAGGTGGGCTGGGTGCAGATCACTGAAGTCAGTTACAGAGCATGGCCTCACAGGTGGAGAATTTCATGTGCCTGCTGGTGGGTGCTTGGGTGCTAATGAGAACTGAGGTCTGACAGGAGGAAGCACTCCACTCTGGGGAGAGAAGACCACAGTGGCATTCCAGAATCAATGCCCCAGATGCTGAGTTTTCCCTCTTTGCCTAGGGGGAGCCTCCTGGGCTGCATGCAGTGTGAGATTGGTCCCCAAGGTTGGGAGTGTGTTTAGGCCCCAAAAGGAGTTCCTGGTGAACAATGGGTAACAGGCTCCTTCACTGAGCTTGTTACCTCTCTTATTGTTACCTCTCTCAAATCTTGCTGCCATAAAATTCCAGTTTGTCCCCAAGTAGGTAGAAATTTTATTTCTTAATTGAATGTAAGAATTTTATGTTCTTGTTTAACATTTACGTGGATAGAGTAATGTGATATAAAGGAAAAGAGAGTTCGTGAAATAATTTCAATGCTCAGTATGGTGAGAATGTAAACACCTGTATGCATCCCTTCCAAATAGAGGTGAATGGACCCTGGGCAGCCTGTCCTCTCTCCCTGCTCTGCCCTACCTGTGCCAGGAGTTGAGCACCTTGCCAGTTCTTTCTGTCATTCCTTGTTGTGTAACCATCTGTGAGGAAGCAGAATGTTATCTGGTTCTGTCTCATTGGAGTTTTTAGTAATTTAGTGTTATATTCGTACCCTATCACTGTGGTGCTGTAATATGTATTGCATGGTTTGTCTGTCTTAATATGTCAGACTGGTATTGCTTTCTGAGGCTGTGGGTCTCCCAGTTCCCTCCCCTGCTCCTGCTTCAGGAACATGACTGGTTTCCACTTTAGCTTTTATGTTCTTGACAAATTCATTCTTTCAATTTTGTCCCCAAGTGTACACACTTTGTAAGTTTTGTACACATTTGAAAATCAGTGTATGTTTGTAGATTGTGGATTATCTCAAATTATTAGAAAATTCCAGTGCATAGTATGGATGTGCTCTGCCTGCTCATTCATGTATGTTTATCCCCTACACACATCTGTCCTCTTACTTTCATGTATCTACATATTGCTTTTCATTGAACACCCTTTGCATGAACAATTTTCTGTGCAGTTGCTTATTCTTTGAAATGGTATTCAGTCATTTTCTCATGATTAATTCACTTGTGAGGTTATTTCCTTCTCCTCCAACATACCCTGCACACGAATTCCTTTTCCTTTGTAAGAGTGCAGACATTGCCCCTGAGGTCGGGCAGCCTTCCCTGCACCCTATTGCAGGTTGATGGAGTAGACTTGGGCTTATCAGTCTCTTCCTTTCTATTTCATCATCTCATATAAGAAAACTTGTTGAACATGGGACATTTTGGGCTATCAGATGTAAATCCTTAGGTGTCCCCCTTCATGGCCACTGGATACTCAGCCCTCCTGGGGCTGCTTTTCATCGGAGTCTGGTTCATAACTTGGGAATGTGTTCAACTCTCTGCAAATGGGTTTTCATTCTGAACTGTGGGTAAAGCGGGATCCTTACCTGAAATGGTTCAATTGTTTGCTTTTCTTTTATTTAAAATATCATTTATTGTCATATAATTAGATTTTATGCATTTTATATTTGCATTCCCTTGTTGTCTTTTTATATCCTTGGCTAAAAATGAATTGAGAGTTCAAGTGTGAGGAGGTCTTGGCCATGCATCCCTGACATCCTTCAAAGTGATGGATGCCTTTTCCATCCATTCCAATATGGCCTGACCTGGAACCCACATTCTCTGAGATCAGGTTTGACTTCCATAGACACTGAGTGCATAATTCTTCACACATCCTTGTGACTTTGCTCAGCTAGAATATGCAGGAAGAACCTCCGGAGAGCAGGAAAAAAAACAGGGCCTTCTTCAGACATGGCTTAACTACTTGAGTGGAAATGTTCCCCTAATGGGCAGGTCCCCTTGGAGGGGGGAAATACTGATTAAAAGTGCTTTTGCCAAGAACCTTTCCCTCTGGTCTCATTTACCCAGGAGTATGATCCATCTCTTCTCACTCATGGCCCCAAAATGTGCATATCAGGGCTGGGGTGAGAAATGTTCTTCTGGATCCTTGGAAAGTGAGCAGGCAACTGGTGGGATGAGGTGGCATTCCACAGTCTCACAGGCCTTTGTCTTTCACCTGGTGCTGCCCAAAATCCATCTCTAGGACTGTGTCTTCTTCTTCTTCTGTGTTGTTTCTAGGCCCAAGTGACTGTGGCAGAGATTCTGTCTCCCTATGAGCTGAGGGGCTATGAGACCAATGGAAGGCAGGAAATGGTAAATTTGTGGGGCTAGGACTGCTTTGGGGGGCAATGGGCTGCTTATAATGAGTGGGAACTAGGTGTGGCTGACCCTCCCACTGTCAGCTCCAGAGTCAGCCAACCCAGATCAGAGTCAGATGCAGAGAGAGCTCAGCCCTGATGCCTTCAGGCCATGGTGTGGGCTGGTCCAGGGTGGTTCCCAGTGTGCTGTCTGGTGGCAGCCACTTTGGCACAATCATTTCTGAACAACTGGACCCCAGCCATAGTCTCTGAGTGCAGCAAAGACAGCGGAGCTTTGCGGATCCTGCCTCAGGTATGGGATCCCGTGTGGAGGATGCCGGTCTGAGGTCTCTGTGTCCCCCCTCCTCCCCAGGAGTCATTTTCCTTTCCTCACCTAGCCCCTGCTAGTGCTATCAGTATGTACTTAATGTTCCAGCTCTGTATTCACACTTTTCAGACTCTGACTCCCCTTTCACTTCACAGCATTATCAACTCTTTGCTCCTCACACTGTACTCAATGGGCACAGCATCAGAGATTTGTTTTCTGTATGTGAATTTGCCATGTTGTAAAAACAGAGAACAGCTGCCTGGAACTCCACTGTGAAAACCCCTTTTTCCTCTCTTCCTTTAATTTCCCAGGTACAGATGACTCATCGGAATAACTTGTGCAGACATTTACTTTGGACTCTTCACAGGGTCCTGTGTCCTCAGCCACTGTCATTTCTTTGCGATGTCACAAGGTGACCACAACTGCCTTGTGTCCTGAAAAGTGCAGGCAATTTCAAGCCCTGGAGTCAGCTCTGCCTAGCAGACAGGCTGAGGTTTGGGGTGCAGCCTCTCAGGGGAGTAGATGGAGGCCATGGGGCTGAGGAATCTTCTGGAACAGGCCTCATCTAGACAGCTGCCTCCTTGGGATTTGGTCTCCCCCAAACCCTGTATCCATTCCTTGGAAACAGGTGAACAGCCAGCCTGTAGAGGCTGGTGCTGGGGGGCCAGGTCAGCACTGATTCCTGCCCTTTGTATTCTCTCATAGTTGTGAAGGAACAAAAGCCTCCCAGAACATAAGAATCACCCATTCCATTGCAGTGCTGTCCAATCCTGAAAAGAGTCCTAGACTGGAGTTGTGGTCCAGGTTTCCTGGGAGGACGATCATAGAATATTTCATTGAGCAAGATCTGGTGGAATGATGCCCAATTAGCAGGTACCTTCCATGCCCCAGGATCCTAACATGTTTGTGGTCCCTCAGCACCAGCCCATTGTATGTTTCGTACTTTAAATGATCTGCTCACTTATTTGAGACCCAGGTTTCCACAAATATGAAATATACATATTCAGAGTTTAGCAAGGTAAAATATTCTAAAAGAGGTGAAGAGAAACAGATTTCAAAAAAACCTAGATTTTTCTCCTTTTGATAACAATTCCTATTACTTTTCTGAATCCTCTGAGAATGAGTAGAGAATTTCTGAGACCTCCCTTTTTTAAAATTTGATTTCAAGTGGAGGTACATTGTTGTTGGGCACAGTTTTAAGAACAGATTGATCACCAATGAGAAGTCCAAATCTGAGAGTCTTATTTCACACCATGCTAGCATTTTCTTATATTAGTCTTTCAGATGCAGATATTTTCCATTTTGATTTTAAAAGAATTCCCCACAGTAAATATTCTGAGTAACACTCACTTCAGGTCAACAAGTCCATGTCATTTTCTCAGGGTGAGATTTTCACAAGCAAAGTTTACCTTTCTATTTCTCAATCTTTCCTAACCCATCATTTTCCCATCCCAGCCTTCAGAGCTGCTAGACCCTTTAGTGTGCTTTTGTTCCTCTGGTGTTCCATGCAGAGCTATGCTGAGTGGTGATCATGGTGCAAGAGAGGTTGGAAGGATTCGAGGAAGCTGCCATCTTGCTGTGTCCATGGTCTTAACTACAGGTTGGTGAAAGACCATTTCATCTGCAACCAGTTAGCTTCAAGAATTAGCATCATCATTTGGAAGGTGAAGATAACAACTGAACTCAGAAGAGGAACAAACTTTCTGATGTGAACAGCATTCTCTGCCTTTCCTATAGACTTGTGTCACATTCCACACCCATCTTCACTTAATCTGTGGTCGATCAGGTATGGAGTCTGAAAAGAGCTCTAGAGCTCCATTGCACAATGCTATGCCTACAGCAACAACATTGCACTGTGCATTTAAAGATCTATTACGGACACATGTAGCATTTTTAATCATATTCCCTTAGCCAGGAACTGAATTCGAGAGCATGGTGAAAGATTCCAGGGAAGCCTAAAGCACTTTGCCACACCGAACAAGTATCTGGAAAAAAGTCAGAGCCATTTTCATAATATAATGTGGATGGGCACAAAAATCAGTGGCTGTGAAGTGTATTTCTTTTTAGGAATCTAGAGGACATGATAACACTCATCAGTGCATCCTTTATCACTCTCTTTCATTCACATACAGCCTTTTCCATGCATCCTGTAGATGGGTGGGTTGGTGACAGTTAATAAAGGATGCATTTCAAGTGTATAGCATTAATAATCTTATAGATTGTGTTCAGAGATATGTACATGCATTCAGAATATAGAAGTTATTTTCCCTCAAATCTGCCAGATGTTTGCAGAGAATATTTGTTTAAACTTGAGACTAGAATCACTTACTATTAAAATGAAACTGTGGCCATTGGCATGAAGAGTGGAAACCCTTTCGAGAGCTGATGGAAAGATAAATGACATCATTAGACAGGTGCCACCGTGTGTATCACCCTGCCACGGGAAGCAGCAGGGCTACCAGTAACTGCTGTTAACATAGACTGAGACAGGTCTTGCGCAACTGACAGGGAGTGGAGGAAACTCAACAGAACAGAATTGGAAAGTCAACTCACAGAAAAGAACAAAGCATTTTGCAACTTCATTTGACTCCTGTCCACCAGGCACTGAGACAGCTCCCAGTTGTGTCCCCCAGCTCTAGGAATGTAGCTGTTAGTGGTCCCAACACCAACCACCTGTGTTCACCTGTCCAAATCTAGCCAAAGTCCCCTCAGCCCACAACATTAGGGTTGGAATGTCCCACCTTTACCCATTTCTAATCTTGGAAATTGAGAAAACTCCTGGCAAATTTCCACAGCTCCAGGACCATGATCACTGGTGGTCCAGATCCTCACCAGCACCTGAAATCACCTTGCAGAATCCAGGAATGTCTCTACACCCCTAAGCCTGTGGTGCTGAGGCCAAGTTCCAACTTTACTCACACGGGCCCACTGGGATCAAACAGGGTGTGGGAGACACTTTGCACAACTCCTGGGATAAGAAATCCAACAGCTTCAATACCCAGCACCACATCTGCTCACCTGGTAGAAAGTAGGGAAGACCTTCCCAGCCAATGGCCTTGGGACGGCCAGTGCTCTTGTTGAAAACAGCCTTGATGTCACTCAAGGTTGACGCTGTCATGTAACCCTACCAACACCAGATTGTAACTACCAACCCCAGAACAGGGGTTCTGAGCAGAGTTGGCCTCTCATGATCTAGAGGCATTTTCAGCCATATTCTACCTCTTCAGGATTGCAGATCTCAAACCACAGGCCTCTGTGCCACCTGTTCAAAATCCACGGGACCTGTGGAGCTGCCTCCATACACCTCTCCCACCTCCCGGGGCATGGATACCAATGCCAACCTTCCAAACACACCCTGCACAATCATCAGATGCACAGCCATGATCTCCACAGCCCAGACTTCAGACCTGAGGTGCTGGAGCCAAAAGCACTGATGCCACTCAAACTCTTGACTTGGGATGTTGTCAAGTTGGTGGCAGCTGCCACCAAAAGCTTCAGTGCCATCAGGGACTGACCATGGAGGCAGAGAGCACACACATTTGCATGCTTACTTTCACTGAAATTTTGGGTAACTACCTTCACAAACTGCAGTCAGAATATCAAGGCACTCACACAATGTGGACATAAATAAAAAATGAAATCACACAGACTAATCTTTTTAGCTCCCTACAGCCAAATCTAAAGCACCTGTACAACTAGCATCCTGTAGTCCATCTACATCAAAAATCCTTTCTACAAAATCCACTCCATACACTTACGCCAGAGATGCAGACATCAGTGTCTGGACACAAGAATGAAGAATGGAAAGGTGGCACCTTCAATGAGAAAATGTCTCCACAGGAATCGATATGCATGTAAGATGCTTATGACATTTGTAGGATGCATATGACATCTGGCTTACAATGAGAAATTCCCCAAAGATGTAGAAATTGCAAAACAGAATCAATCAGGAGCTGGGGTTGTGGCTCTGTTTTGATTGTCTAGTATGTGTGAGGAACTTTGTCTATTCGCCTCACCATAGAAAAATAAATGAATAAAATAAAGGTCCATCAACAACGAAAAAATACTTTAAAAATGAAGCAATGAGAAATCTTGGATCTGCAACTGTAAACCATTCAAAACAGAAATTAATAGAAAGTTTGCACAACAGATTTAATGAGCAGAAGAAAGAACTTCTGAGCTTGATGAAAGGTCTTTTAATCAATCCAGTCAATTACTGGATTAATGGGAACATATAGAAAAAACACTTATTCTTTGCTTATTGTAAAAGCCCGCACATAATTATGGATGCCTGTTATTTTAACGTATCCCTGGCCTGATTCTTTATCTGTAACACATTTATATAATGCTGTGCAAATTTTACTTCATCACTCTCGAGGAATGATAGGAATAATTATTGCCTCAATTCTTACTGTTGCTTCTGTTACCGCCACCGCTACTGTAGCAGGGCTTGCTCTTCATCAGGGACTGCAGACTGCCGATTTTCTGCAAAACTGGCATCAAGATGCTCATTTACCATGGCAACAACAAAAGGACCTAGACTCTCAATTAGCTACAGATGTGCTTAACTTGCAACATATGGTATGCTGGTTTGGAGATCAAGTGACACTTTTGGCCACTTGAAGTGTTTTGAAATGCGAATGGAATTCTTCTCATTTTTACATAACTCCTGTACCTTATAATATTAGTGAATCTTGGGGTAAAGTTCGGAAACAATTGATGGGACATCAAAATTTGACTGTGGAAATTATGGAATTAGAAAGAACTATAACGGATACATTTAGTAAAACATTGCCTGATATTACCGGGTATAATATCGTTCAATACTACCAGTATTGCTAATCTTAATCCATTGGGTCATATCTCTACTATGTTATCAACCTTTTTGGGTAATATTGTAATAATCTCTCTTGTATACTTTGTTTTATATATAATCTTCCGGCACTGGAAGAAACAACAGCAATTGAACAAAAGGGCTTCTCAAGTCGCTTCATCTCTGGCATTTTCACGAAAGCAAAATGAAGAAAAAACTGTTTAAAAAATTGTTAAATAAGCTTGTTAACTGGTTTGACCCTGCTAATTTAATGCTCCTAGGATTATGTCTGGTAGAATTTATCATTCTTTGAATTGTTATTAAGCGTCTCTGTCAATGCTTAAATAAGGGAGCAATTAAGCAAACCAGGACGATAGAAATGTATGAAGGCTCTTTAAAAGAACAGTAATAATCAGCCATTGGAACATTGTGCAATCTAGGCAAGAGGTGACTAACGGCTGATAGTCAATGACAAGTAAGATCCCCGAAGGGGACAACCTAAGACAGGCACAGTCGCGATCCCTTTTGCCTCCATGAGGGCTAGCTGCCCCGTGGGAGCATGTTGCTACTGCTGGTCAGAGGACACAAGCCTGCACACACAAAAAAGGAAAGAGGGGAATTGTGGGAATACCTGAGGCGATGTGGTTTTCATTACAGGAAGAAGCAGAATTATGGAACAGGCAAACCTGTCTCAGAATCATAGATAGATCTGTGCTGTGAATTATGCTCTCTGTGTACACCCAGGCCCTAGCACAAGGATATCAGGAAAACTTGCTAACTGCTGATTGGCTACTGTATCCAGGGCCAGCCAGGGCCCAGGAATCCAGTGCCCAAACATCCAGGGCCTGGGCCCTGGCACTTCCTCTTCCTTTATATGGTCTGGTCATGAGCCCAGCACGAGAGAATCAAAAGAGCTTAACAAATGGTGATTGGCTACTGTATGCTCTATAAGCTTTGCAATTCTGTAATAAAATTTGAGTCTGTCTCTGATCCGGCTCCCGGCTAATGAGGTCTGCGCCACGCACCTATCCTCCTTGCTCCTGCAGGCCACTCCTGTTCCACTTTACAACAGAAAAGGCTATGTTTACTGATAGAGAATGAGATACCAAGGGGAGGAGAACCAGGTGCACCAGTCTACAGCCAGTTGTCCCCCAGAAGGGAAGCTGCCTGGTCAACACATAGGACACATGCCTGAGTGGGCCCCACTGTGCCCAGATTGCTGACCAGCCCAATCATGAGCTGATAAGTTGTAGAGTGATTTGTTCTTCAGTCATAGCTACCTGATACATAGACTCAGTGCAGATGGGAGGTCAGGATTCAACATGGTCTCTAGGAGTTACCTGGTCAACAACAGGAAGCCCAAAGGCACTGATTTCATCTTCCCCTGTTTAAGGTTGCATATCCTATTAGATGGTGTTGAGTCCTACAGATACGCATGTGGAGATCTGTACATGTTATTGATAGTCACATGGCACTGCACACATGCAAAGAGGAATCAGCCACAGCTTGAAGATTAGAGTCAAGGTTGTTAGGTCTAATTGGGCGGCTGCAGGGGGAGGGAGCATGGTCACCTAGCAGCACACTGTGCCAGAAGTGATCAATGAGGCACACCTGCTGACCCTGACGTCCACCTTGGGTCCACCTTTTCCTGGGCAGAACCCCTTGACCCCCTTCCTCTGTATAAAAACCCTGAGCAGCCAAAGCCACGTGCGATTTCTCCTGGCTCTCCCACTCCGACTTTCACCCCCAGGGGGCTAGAGATTTTGCCCGGGACACACATTCCAATAAAATCAAGCTACCACTATTGTCTGACTCTGGCGAGCGCACTCTTTTCGCCCGCCTCTGCCTTTGGGAGCTCTACCTGCCGGGTCCTCCCGTCACCCTTTCTTGAGTTTTACATTTGGTGCCGGAAACCCGGGAGAGAGCTCGGACTTCTACTGAGGTTCACTCTCCCCTCCAAAAGGACCAGAGCTGGGTAAGTGGCCTTTTCTAGTTTTCTAGTCACTCTCCCGTTACTGGTCGGGTCTGTCCGTAAGTCGTGCACGCCACAGACCCCCCGCCGTTGGGCACGGAAGCCTGGGAGACGTCCCAGACTCCGCTAGCCACCCATTTTCTCCATTCTGGGCCCCCGTGGACCAGGAGATGTCCTGATCCACGGCTGGTCCATTCCGTTTTTCGGGTGAACACAGTCGGAGGGGGACTCCTGTCCTGCTCTGTTCACTCCCGGAGTGACCCTGGAAAACTAGAAATGCTCTGCTCCCGCCCCTTGGCTTCTGCCGAAACCGCGGTGACTGTGTAACTTTTTGGTCCCGCTACTGTAATTTCACTAAGCAGACACATGGAGCCTTGATTTTATTGAAATCTGTGTTCTGCCCCTGCCTCTCCTTTTTCTGTCTGCTTCCCTACTTAAATTGCCCGCTTTCTTTTCCTCCATGTTTTTTTCGGACACACCGGAAATGTCCTCTGCTCCCGCCTCTCGGCTTCCGCGCCGGCATTGGCCGAGACTGCGTGTCTATCAACTGTGCACCCGCCTCTTCCCTCTGTCGCTTCCTCCTGCCGCTGCCTCTGTGTTCCATGCCTCCTCACGCAGGGCTCCATCTCTCCACCCCCGCTGCGACCTGCGCGGGACTCTGCCAAACATGGAGTTGGCTATTTCACCCCTCCACCGGCATAGTCTGCGCAACCAGTGCTGCAAAGAAGCACTTTCCCTCCGTTTCGCTCGCCGGCTCCGCAAAGGTGCCGCGATAGAGCCACCGCTTCTCTGTTCCCCCCGCCAAGCCCCGCCCGCGGGGCCTGACTTCCAAACACTCCAGTGAACTGCTACTCTTCCCGTCTCTTTGGCCTTTGCCCATTCCTGTCCACAGGTGCTAGAAGTCGTATGTTCACCTTGTGGAAGCCGCTTTGTGCTGAAACCTGATGGGTGCTGCAAAGATACGGAACCACCACTGCCAAAATATGCTTTCTTAATTCCTCACTCATTTTCATCTTTCTCTAACTGACTCCTTTACTTATATTAAGTGAGGGAAGTTACCCAAAATCCAGAACTGCCTTACAGAAGTCCACCAACCCCTATCCGAAATCTGGTAGAAATGGCCTTTAAAGTACAATGCCCGAGAGGCAAGCTTATTTACAGAAAAAGGTAACACTCCAGTCCAGTCCCTGGTAGTTAACCTGTGAACCAGCAAGAACTCCAAAGGAGGACCAGCTGTCCTCTCTGCCAGGGTCAAGCTATGACCCCAACCAAGTCGTCTCCACAAGCAAACAAGCAGGACACACTGAAAAACTGACTACCCAATGGCTGGCCCCTCCCTAGCACCTCTACGCAGGTGTGACCAGGCAGATGGTGCCTTTACCTCAACTGCTGGGATTCAAAGAAGACTGAAGAAGCCTGAACTCGAGGATCGCTGAGCCCAGGGCAACCACAGGGACACAGGAGGTACCTATTCTGTTTTGCCTGCCCACTCTGGGCCTTTATTTCCTTCCCAGGTTTCGGTTATGGGAATTGATGGAAACCCTCCTTGCCAAACAGAACAGCTAAGTTAGCCTGTGCCCTGGAGGGACATTCTTTCACATACTCTTTCCTGGTTATTCCCTCCTGTCTAGTCCCCCTCCTAGGCAGAGATGTTCTCCAACTTCTGGGAGCCACCCTATAACTTTTTCCCAAGCGTATTACTACTCACCTTCTTCTAACTCTGTTTCTTACATTCTCTCGCTCTCCCACACCACCATTTGTACTGTTACCCCCAAACCCAGCTGACCCCCAAGTCTGGGACACTTCCAAGCCAGTCATAGCCTCCCACCATAAGCCAGTCCGTATCCAACTAAAACCTCATACTAGGTTTCCTTCACGTCCTCAGTTCCCTATTTCCCGTACCCACCGGGAAGGACTTAAACCTATCATAGGTCAGTTACTTACTCAAGGACTCCTCATCCCTACTGACTCTCTCTGTAACACCCCCATATTGCCAGTATGTAAACCCTCAGGAGCTTATCGTTTAGTCCAGGACCTTTGCCTAATTAATGAGGCAGCTCTTCTCATCCACCCAGTGGTTCCTAAACCCTTATACTCTTTTCTCTCACATCCCCCCTTCAACCACTCACTTCACAGTCCTAGGTCTTAAAGATGTGTTCTTTACAGTTCCTCTTCACCCTGACTTGTATTACCTCTTTGCCTTTACATGGGAGGATCCTATGTCCTTTAGGTCTTGACAGCTGACAGTGAACAGTTTTCCAGGTGAAAACTGGCAGATTGATTTCACCCATATGCTCAGATGCAAGAAAGCTCCCTTACTTACTTACCTTAGTTGATACTTTTTCAGGCTGAATAGAAACCTTCCCCACCCCCAGGGAAACTGCTGACATTGCCTGCTATCCTCTTTGAGCAGATTATTCCCAGATTCAGACTTCCTGCATCCATCCAGTCAGATGAGAGTCCAGCCTTCACCTCTCAGACAGTTCAACTAATCTCCAGATGCCTCGACATCACCTGAAGACTCCATATCACCCTACCCACCCCAATCCTTGATGGTAAAGTTTACACAGGGACAACAGCCAACCATCCCAAGGCTTCACTTAGAATCTAAAAGTTTATATTCAGGTGGTTCCTCAGCTTCACCTAACCATCCAGGAGCAGGAAAAGGAAATCCAATGCCAGATCAACGCAGCTACTCACCCTAATGCTAATCCTTTCTCAGGTCTTACTCTGATACATCAAGGTCTTTGACTTCTCAATCTCTCCAGAGTTAATAACATCTCAGATTGTTTTCTTTGTGCAGGTTTGGACTGGACCCTGCTAACAGCCGTTCCTATGAGTACCCCCCTTAATACTTCCTCACAGGCTCACAGGACCCCTATTCACCTTTAGAGAGAGTTCCCCTTATTACAACCCCTCAGGGAACTTTGCATACTGTTACACTTTCTCTAACTCAGCACCTTGCAACTAAACCTACAGGTCTCTTCTCCCACGTTTGCTCCTCCAGGATTCTTCTTCTGATGTAACGGTACTCTGACAAAAATTAGATCCCAATATGCCTTTCACTTTCTGTGTGCCCTCCACTTTAGTTCCTCAATTGATTCTATATTATGAAGTTGAAATAATCTGGCCTGTTGGTGTCCCTACAGAGACAAATAACATCTGTTGCCCAAGTTTCCTTACAGAACCGCTGAGCACTAGATCTTCTGACAGCGAACAAAGGAGAAACATGCCCATTCCTAGAGGAGGAATACTACTAAAGCATCAATGAAACCAGACTGAGAAACTGGACTCATTGAGAAAACTCCTGCATCTGAATTTGCCCAGAGCTGCTTGAGTGAGGTTGCCAGAATGCCATACAACCAAATGCTCCTGCACCCTGACAGCTGCCTCCCCACCGACCTAGGCCCCAAAATCTTTTTTCCCACAACGCCCCCAACCATGCAGGAAGCAGCCAGACAGACTCCGGCGCCCTATATCACCAAAAAGGTCGGAATGTTAGGTCTAATTGGGCGGCTGCAGGGGGAGGGAGCACGGTCACCTAGCAACACACTGTGCCAGAAGTGACCAATGAGGCACACCTGCTGACCCTGACGTCCACCTTGGGTCCACCTTTTCCTGGGCAGAACCCCTTGACCCCCTTCCTCTGTATAAAAACGCTGAGCAGCCAAAGCCACGTGCGATTTCTCCTGGCTCTCCCACTCCGACTTTCACCCCTGGGGGGCTAGAGATTTTGCCCAGGACACACATTCCAATAAAATCAAGCTACCACTATTGTCTGACTCTGGCGAGTGCACTCCTTTTTGCCTGCCGCCGCCTTTGGGAGCTCTACCCGCCGAGTCCCCGCGCCAACCCTTTCGTGAGTTTTACAAAGGTCAAACTACAAAGTTAAGTATTCCTGCAATGTACTCCCTGCACATCTAAACCATGGAGATCAACTGGGGACACAGTTGGATTACTTGGGGTTTCCCTCTCCTTTTTTTGCTGTGTGATCTCTTGGAGGGGTTGGGTCACCACTAAGGAGCAGGTTGGAAGCTGTGGTCGACCTTTGGAGACAGTTTGCAGGTGGCTCCAGTTCTTTCCTGGGCTCTGATTCTGTGTTCCTTGGAGAGCAGGAGAGCTAATACCAGGGAAGGGATTTTCCGTCATTGAAGTATGAAATGAGGTGGGTGTTTCAGTCCTTTTCTGCTGACAAATATGGGGTCGATGGGGAGGGGTGTCACAAACCTCAGAGACGCACCTGTCATGTGACAGAATGAAAGAGTAGGTTGGGCTCCTGAGCACATGGAGTGTGACTGGACTGCAGTAAAATTTTGAAGAAAGAAAACCATAAAGACAAGTAGTTAATTAATAGTAATACGTCATTGTGTTGATTGTATAGTAAAAGCAATGATATTTTATTTATTATTTAAAGAAATCACAACCGATTTCACCTGTGACTTTCTCTCTGGTTTTTTGAATCATTGTTTTTAGCTGGGGATGCAAGGTCTGGTATTACTTTGGCAGAAACGCACTCTACCATTGAGCAATACCTGAGGTATATTTACCTATACATTAAATGCTTTTATGTGACTTTCAGAAAATTTAAAGACACTTAAAAGACGCACCTTTCATTGTGATTGAACAGGGACATTTTATGGCTCAGACCGCCCCACCCCCAAAGAACACAGGTGAGGAGGTCATGAAATTTGAAATTTTAATGTAATTCGCATATTGCTTCTGAAAGACCCTCAGTCACCCTGTCCAAGGAAGATGACGTGAAGACACTGGCTGCAAACGCAAGAGGTGTTTATTGGTACACA
>JAJEJO010003356.1:46820-59169 GCA_020662805.1 Glaucomys volans | reverse complement strand
TTTTTTTTTTTTTTTTTTTTTTTTTTTTTGCAGTGCTGTGGATTAAACCCAGGGCCTTGTGCTTGTGAGGCACACACTCTACCAACTGAGCTATATCCCCAGCCCCATGAAGAACCTGCTTTTGATTTTGATTCCCTGTTGATTCCCTGGTCACAGTTTCATTGATGTCCTTAATTCTATGGCTGTGTCAGGTGTAGGTTCTCCTTGCTCTTTATTCTTTAGTTCCTATAGTGGAAGTTTTAATGGGTGGTTTTCATCCTTCTTTTCTCATGTGAGCATTCAGCACCTTTGATTCCCCCTAAGCACTGCCTGTGCTCTGCTCCCCAGCATTCCCTAGGATGCAGTTTCAGATCTTTTCCTCTGAAATATTCAGCCCCATCTTGAGATGTCCTTGGCCCATGTGCTGTGTGGAACTCTGGGATGTGATCTGCACTAACCTGGAGGTGGCCCAGCTGTGCTTCTGGTACTGTCGTCTGTGGTGACTCCCGTGTTCCTGGTGCACGTGTTGGAATTGGCCAGCCTTTTACACTCAGGCCTGTCATGGCTGCATGTGGCTGGTCTTGACGCCTTCCCTGTGGGGTGGAGAAGGACGTGTGCTCTGCTGTGTTGGTTGAAGTGCCTGGAAGTCTCCGTGACATCCTGTGGTGGGTGTGCTGTTGAGCCGAATGGTCACCTTGTGTGCTCCTCTGTGTGCTCCCTCTGTCACTCACTGTTAGATGGTTGCTGATGTATATCAGTCACTGGATTTCACCATGTTTCCTTGTGAGTATCAGTTGTTGGTCAGGTGTTCTCACCTGTTGTAGGGCATGCATGTTAAAGATTAAGGCAGTAGGTTTAGGTCTTGTTACTGAGTCTAGTGTCTGTGTGTTCTCAGTGGTGCTTGAAGTCAAGTGTTTTTTCCATTGATGAGCTGCATTTCCCTATTTCTGTGCATTCTTTATTTGTTGATTTGAGAAGTGGGATATGAATCATATAATGTGTTCCTCTGAAACTAGTTCCTCCTCTATTGAGAGTTTGTTCTTTTGTGTTGAAGGCTGTAGCTGCCGTGTGTCTTTTCAGAGTAATTTGGGAGACAGTAGTTTACCTGTTCAGTGTACTCAGTGGTCTGTCTTAGCTGGGTTGAACCAAAGTTTTGACTGAGTCTGATGAGGAAATAGGTGGAAAGTAAACAGAAGCAATAGGGACAGCTCAGCTCCTTCAGTTTCTGTGGGTAGTTGTGCTGGGGCTGCTGTGTTAGCACATGGTAATGCTGTTTGAAACTCTGCTTCAGCCCCAGATCTCTGCAGATGTGAGCAGAATCGTTCTGGTACACCTGGCTGATTTGAGTGCTCTCATTTCTTCTTTTTTTTCTGTACTAAGGATTGAATTCAGGGATGCTGTACAACTGAGCTGTATCCCCTGGTCTTTGTATTTTTTGTTTTGAGACAGATTCTCACTATATATCCCAGAAGTGACTGCTATGTGTGATCATCCGACCTCAGCCTCCTATGTCCTGGGGATTTGAAGCATGCACCACTGTGACCTGCTGAATACTTTTTTTTGATTCCAGGGATTGAACCTGGTGGCACATAACCGTTAAGGCACATCCCCATCTCTCTTTATTTTTTTAGATATTCGTTCTTGTTAAGTCTCTTAGGGCCTATCTTTGTTCTAAGGTTGACTTTGAACTTCTGATCCTCCTCCAAATCACTGGTATTAGAGCCATGTGCCACCATGCTGGGCCTGAATACTGTAATTTCTGGGAATAGTTTATATTGTACCTTTTTTTGTTTAAACATCCAGCCAGATGTAGGACTTCATTTCCTTTACACATGTTTAAGGATTTCACACTAATTTTCTACACCAGTTGTCTTCTGACTTAGGCAAAATTGGCAGAAGCTTTATACAGACTTTCAGATAGCATGAGATCCACTGTGATGTGCACATGCAGTAGTTCACGGGTAAGTCCTTCCCTGTTCCCTGGGTAGTCAGTGACCAGGGCCCCACGGGGGACCCTCAGGCCACTGTCTTGTAAATTATGTATATATTACACATATATTTTGCATTATTTTTTTTAAGTATTCTTGGGGTTCCATTGCAGATGAACTTTTAATTGCATTTCAGTATTTCATATCATATCTAGAAATTGATTTTTGATGATATTTTTATTTAGTTTTTAATATATATATTTTAGATGTTGATAGACCTTTATTTTATTCATTTATTTAATGTGGTGCTGAGAATCCAATCCAGTGTCTCACATATGCTAGGCAAGACTCTACCATTGAGCCACAACCTAGCCACTGATTTTTATTGAGTTTTCTTTACTAATTTTTCACTGCTGACCTTGGGAACACATCTTCCTCTTGGGTGCTTTAAGGTTTTGAAAGTCATCATACTGCTGCTGTAAACTTTGCAGTGCAGGATTACATGTGGACCAACACTGCGACCTCATTTCCATTATCCCACCTTTGGGAAATGGCTTGGGGTCCTGGAGCCACTGCTGTGACACGTGAGATGAGCTTGATCACTTCAGCCTGTGAAATCTTGTAGTCATGAGCCTGTGAGGAGGTCTGTGTGAGACCTGTGTGTATTCACATGTGTTAGAGCCCCACAATTTCCCAGGTGTTGATCTCTGTGTATAGCAGGCTTTCTGGTAGGTGCAGCCATGAAGAAACCCTATCAGTTTCCCTGTCCACTTGCAGTAGACCCTAGGGAGCAGGAAGCCAGAAATTCAAGTCAAATGTGCACCATGTGAGGTGGTCGCTGTTGTTGTGGGGAGAGGGGGTGAGGTGCAGAGCTGTGCTGCCTCCTCCTGTCTTGGTGCCTGTGGCTGCTGTCTCTGCAGGTGAGTGAGGCTGAGTCTGTTTCCTGCACCCACCTGTGTCTGTTGGGCTGAGTTCTTAATTTTCCCTCAGTGACTGGAGCTGTGTGAGTTCGCCCAGGGTTCTGACTTTCTTCCTGGTTCCCCTGGTCGCACCCTCTGGCTCTGCTGTGTAGATGTGGTGAGACCAGGCGTCCTTGACTTGTTTTTGTTGTCATGGAGACAGCCTTTCATCCTGCAGCATAGCCTCAGGCTTTGTAGATCCCTATGTCTTTTTAGGGTGTTTCATTATTTTCCAGGTGTGTGGGTGTTTGTGTTGTGAAGATGGGTTAACCTTTATCAGCTGCTTTTCTTCATTCTTTCCAGGTATCAACATCTCTCCAGAAGCCTGATTCACAGGTATTTTCTGCAGTTCTTTAGGGTTCCATTTCACTCTGCTGATGGTGTCCCATGAAGGACAAAGTTTTCACATTTTGGTATTGATTCACTTTTAAAGTGCACACTGATGAGGTGCAGTGAGGTAGTTGCATACCTATTCCAGTGTGCCTTGATCAGATCAGGGCATCAGCTCTTGTCTAACATTTTTTCTTTCTTGATATCTGTGGACTGCTCCCCCAACTTCATTGTGAAATGCACAGGGACATGCTGTGCACCGTGGTCCCCTGCTGTGCTGGAGGACAGGACTGCTAGCGCCTCCTGAGTGCTTTCTGATCCCTGATGCCCAACTTCATCCCCAACCTCATCCTCACCTTCCTCCCCTCTCCTTCTTGCCTCCTGTGAGTTCTATGTACTTACTGTGAAATCCACTTGCAGCTCCCCATGTGAGTGAGATCACACAGCGTGTCTCTCTATGCCTTGCTTATTTCACTTAGTCTGGTGTCCTGCAGTTCCAGACTCTTAGATGCAGATGAGAGGAGTGAAAGTTATTTTGGGTAAAATCATGTTTGTTTATTAGTCTCCTGAATCTTGAGGATGGTATCATATCCTAGAAACCATTCCCAAATCCAGTGTTGTGAGACTTGTGTCTGCATTTTGTTCTATGAATTGGTGAGGTTTGCATGTTACTTCAGGATTTTGGTCCCCACGGATTTCCTGTGTGTGTGCTGTGAGGTGAGGGTCTGACTTCAGGTGTGGACATGAACATCCAGTTTCCCAGCCATTCATTCCCCAGAAGTCCCGTTCCTCTGGAATGACCCTGACCCCTTTTGGGACATCATTCTGTGGGTCAGCCTTACCCTGGGCCCCAATTCTCCTCCACTGCTGTATGTGTCTGCCTTTAAACCAGAGCTGCACTGTCTCTGTCACTGTATATTGGGAGGTTTTGAAATCAGGAAATGTGATTCTTTTCACTTTATTTTTTTTTTCCCATTTTCGAGTCCTTGCAATTCTATGTGAACATTAGAATGATACTTCTTTTTGCATAAAAATGTCATTGGTTGTGAGCATGGTGGCACACCCCTGTAATCCCAGCAACTCAGGATGCTGAGTCATGAGGAACCAGAGTTTAAAGGCAGGGTCAGCAAAAGCGAGGTACCAAGCCACTTATTGAGACCCTGTCTCTAATTAAAATGCAAAATGGGACTAGGGATGTGGCTTAGTGGCCAAGTGCCCCTGAGTTCAGTCCCTCATACCCTCCCCACACAAAAATTCTGTCCTCGGTAATTTGAAAGTGATTGAACTGACTTTATGGTTAATTTGGGTAGATTTACAATTCCTTATGCTCACAAATACCAGATATCTTTACATATATCACTTCTTTCCAAAGTATCTTGTAGTTTTGTTCTGTAAGACTTGCCAGATAGTTTCTAAACATTTTAATGCAGCTTTTACCCTCCATTCCACATCCTGTCTATTTTCCATTTAAGTTGGGCATTTGTTCTTCTTACTCTGTGCCCTGGCTGTCTGATGCCCCATGTATTGCAGGTTCTCCTCCAAACATTTTCATCTTTTAATTCCCCTTATTTTAATATATTTGAATTTCTTATTCTTCATTATTGCTTACTGTTCTTATGTAAAAATGTTTTCCTATCCTCTAGAAAAAATTCTCTGCAAACTTCTGAAACTGTTTTAGTTTTGTTTTTCACATCAGAATCTAAAATAAATTAATATTGGCCCCTGGAATTGAGGGAAATGATGCATTTTTTTAATTGGACACCTGTTTGTCATGACTCATCTTTCAAATCGCATATGAATGTCTCCATTTACCCACAATAACTTTTATGTTATTATTCAATTTTCCATATGTATTTCAAGCCACTAAATTTTTTCTTCTCTTGTTCTGACTCTTGGTTCATCTCCTTGGTGATACTATGCTTTGTCCAATAGGATAATATAAAAGTTCCTTTTTTGTAGTGTGGGTCACTTCAACTTTCTGGGCATGCATTCTTAGGCTGCCTCCCCATTACACAAACACCATTGTGTATTTATCCAATCCTAGAGGGAATAGCCTATTAAATAGCTAGGCTCTATGGTATCATTGCTTCCTAGGTACAGCGCTGCACAGCACTTAATTTGCAAGATACCAATATGATCATGCATTAGGTTACTTTGTACAACCATCCCTACAAACTGATTAGTAATCCTTTTACTATGAATAACCATGTATATGTAGCCAATTGTTAATCAAAAGTGTCTTTGAGCAAAACATTGTTATATGGTACATGACGGTGTATTGGATAAGCCAACAGTCTGCTGTCCAGAACATATTGGTAGGTGTTACACATTTCTTAATTCTTATTGGGCTTGTACAAGTACTTTCTGTTGATGACTGGAATTCTTTTTGTTAAATGTCAGAAGAGGTATTTGACACTTATTCCATCGTATGTTGATGTTAATTGGAAGATATCATCAAATTGTTTCTTCATGATTATTCTTCTTTATTAGTTGGTTAAATTTGATCTGGAGTGAAGCGCCTACAAATTCTACTTGGTCTCTCGATGTACTCACACAGTGTGAGCTCAATCCCCCAGTTAACATGTTGTGACCACATCAATGAAATGTTGTCTACTAGGCAAGCTCTTAGACTCTTTGCTCAGAGGGTTCTTTTTCTTTTTCTTTTTTTCTTTTCTTTTTTTTGGACATGGGGGTACTTGAACCTTTACGTTCTAACTTAAGAATGTAAAATAATAGGATTTCCAAAGTAAATCAAATGTTTAGTAAATACCATTTGGTTTCCATGCACTCTTATTCTCTATGACTCAGTGTAAATGTTTAGTTTGGTGGGATCACTCACAAATCCTTAGCTCTTCCTATTGGCTAATATCCACCTTTGTCAACAGGGATTTCTGAGGATAGGTACTGTCAGAACCAATACTAACTCTCTTCTGCACATTAGGTAATAGGGCTTCATGAGTCCATGTATTAGACATGCACACTACAAACACATTAATGGTAACCTGGGAGCATACCTTTCTCCATGGACTCAACTGTGAGAAGGGTGTTTTTACTCTGCTGATGCCTTTCTGGATAGTTCCAGTCTTACATTGGAATGCCTCTGTTTTAGGAAGTGAGTGCACACAAAGTGTTCGAGGTTTTTTAAAAAAACAATCATAGATTTACACAAAGTTGTACAAATAATATAGGAAAATCTCATGTACTAGTCATTCAACATCCCCCAAGAGATACATCATAGTAATTATAGCAAGTTAAAACCAGAAAATCTTTTTTAAAATATTTTCAAACATGTATATAAGGTAAGAACATGAGTCTCATTCAGTCCTTCCCATCCCCAACATCCCACCCCTTCCCTTACTCCCCGCTGCATAATCCAAAGTTCTTTCATTCTTCTGTAGCCACCCCCTACTGTGGATCAGCATCCACTTATCAGAGAAAACATTCAGCCTTTAGTTTTTTGAGATTGCCTCTTTTTACCTAGCATGATATTCTCTAGTTCCTTCCATTTACCTGCAAATGCCTTAACTAATTCTTCAAAGCTGAGTAGTGTTCCATTGTGTATATGTACCAGATTTTCTATATCCATTCATCTATTGAAGTGAACCTAGTTGGTTCCATACTTTAGCTATTGAGAGTTGAGCTGCTATAAACATTGATGTGGTTGTGTCATTGTAATGTGCTGATTTTAAGTCCTTTGGGTGTAAACCGAGGAGTGGTATACTTGGGTCAAATGGTGGTTCCATTCCAAATTTTCCTAGGGATCTGCATACAGCTTTCCAAAGTAGTTGCATTAACCTGCAGGTCCACCAGCAATGTATGAGTCTACCTTTTTCCCCACATCCTTGGCAACACTTCTTGTTGCTTTTATTCTTGATAGTTGCCATTCTGACTGGAGTGAGATAAAATCTTACAGTAGTTTTGATTTGCATTTCTCTAATTGCAAGAGATGATGAACATAAAAAAATGTTCAAATGTTTTTCTTCTCTGAGGTGTCTATTCAGTTCCTTAGACCTTTTATTGATTGGGTTATTTACTTTTTGTTTTAAGTTTTTTGAGTTCTTTGTATATGCCGGAGATTAGTGCTCTATCTGAAGTGCATGTGGTAGAGATTTTCTCCCATTCTGTACTCTCTCCATGTCATCGATTGTTTCCTTTGCTGAGAAGCTTTTTAGTTTGAATGCCTCCCATTTATTGATTTTTAATTTTACTTCCTGCTCTTTAGGAATTTTGTTAAGGAAGTCATGTCCTAAGCCAACATGATGAAGATTGGGCCTGGTTTTTTCTTCTATTAGGCACAGGCTGTCTATGTTACTGCCTAAGTCTTTGATCCACATTGATTTGATTTTTGGGCTGGGTGAGAGATAGAGGTTTAGCGTCATTTTTTTACATGTAGATTTCCAGTTTTCCCAACACTATTTGTTGAATATGCTAACATTTTTCCAACGTATATTTTTGGATCCTTTGTCTAGTATGAGATAACTGTATTTATGTAGGTTTATCTTTGTATCTTCTATGTTGTGCCATTGGTGTAGATGTCTATTTTAGTGCCAGTATTACTCTTGTGAGCTGTTCTCTGTGTCTACTATTTTGTACCATTGGTCTACTTGTCTATTTTTTTTCCAAAACCATGCTGATTTTGTTACTATTGCTCTGTAGTATAGTTTAATGTCTGGTATTGTGATGTGTTCTGCTTCACTCTTCTTACTAAGGATTGCCTTGGCGACTCTGGTCTCTTATTTTTCCAAATGAGTTTTATGATTGCTTTTTCTTTTTCTATGAAGAATGTAATTGGGATTGTAGTAGGAATTGCATTGAATCTGTATAACACTTTTTGTAGTATGACCATTTTGACAGTTTTAATACTGCCTGTCCAAGAACATGGAAGATCTTTCTTCTTCTAAGGTCTTCTTCAATTTATTTCTTTAGTGTTCTATAGTTTTCATTGTAGAGGTCTTTCACCTCTTTTGTTAGATTGATTCCCAAGTATTTTATTGTTGAGGCTACTATGAATGTTTTACCACATAATTTCTCTTGCAGTAGGTTCGTCACTTACGTATAGAAATGCAGTTGATTTATGGGTAATTTTTAGATCCTGTTACTTTTCTGAATTCATTTATGAGTTATAGAAGTTTTCGGGTGGAATTTTTTGGATCTTCTAAATATGGAACCTTGGCATCAACAAATAGTGATAGTTTGAGTTCTTCTTTTTTTTTTTTTGGAACCAGGGATTGAACTCAGGGACACTCGGCCACTGAGCCACATCCCCAGCCCTATTTTGTATTTTATTTAGAGACAGGGTCTCACTGAATTGCTTAGGGCCTCGCTAAGTTGATGAGGCTGGCTTTGAACTCGCGATCCTCCTGACTCAGCCTCCCAAGTCGCTTGGATTACAGGTGTGCGCCACCACGCCCGGCTGAGTTCTTCTTTTTCTATTTGTATCCCTTGAATTTCTTTCACCTGTCTGATTGCTCTGGTTAAGAGTACAAGTTTTGCTTGTCCAGCCACTCTAGGGCTGAAGTTTCACCTCCTTGTCATGGAAAGTCGCTCCCCAGGGGTTACTGGGTTTTTGGGTCATCATGGCTGGTTAGAATACATGACCCCGGAGCTGGCTGGCTTTGATAAATACAAGTACAGTGCTGTGGATACCCACCGACTCTCTTTGTCCATCATGCATCCATTCTGGAATACTATAATGAAGCACCAGGTCACAAGCATGTACCTGATTGGGTTTGGATTGTTATGAGTATCCTCAACTTGATGGCCTACACTCTTGGTTGTGCATTATCTGTGACTCTTCCAATGAGTTTATTAAAATTTTTCAGAAGCTATAAAAGTAATACCTTAAAACATAATTCAGTCTATGAAACCATGGTTCCCTTCTTTTCTCCGTGTTTGCTCTTCCTTTTGTCTACAGTCTGGATCCCCGAGTCACCTTCAGATGTTTTAGAGCTACATCCTAGAGGATTCTACTTTATGATTGGAACAGCTTTTGCCAACATCACACGTCAGCTGGTTGTCAAATGAGCAGCACACAGTGCCCAACTTTGAATTGGTTGCTGGTTCCTCTCTTCCTTGTTATAGCAGTGAACCTGGGAGTAGCCTCCTACCTTGAGAGTCTTCTCCTGTGTATATTAGCAGCTGTCTTTACTCTGGCCCACATCCATTATGGAGGATGAGTGGTTAAGCAACTCAGCAGTCATTTTCATATTTACCCCTTCTCCTTGAAGAAACCCAACTCAGATTGACTAGGAATAGAAGACAAGAACATTGGCCTGTCATCTTCAGAAACAAATACTGTAATTAGATGCTTGTAAATATTTCATCCATCACCATTGAACTAAACTGATCTGCTTGACAGACATGGGATCTCAGTGTGTGTGGTACTTGGACAGCAGGAATGAAACATGATCTGAACTTGTGAAATTTTGGGCCTTTTAACTTCATGTTATTCTTTTATGAAACCTTGTGATATTTTGGTTAAGCATAATGTTCATTTGACCAGCAAACTCCTCCTACTGATTTTATCTTCATGAGTCCATAATATTTTGGCTCATACAGAATTGTAGATGTTTTGTTTTTATTTTTAAAACCCCCAGGTTGGTTTAAGAACATTGATAATTTCTATGGTTCAGAAAACCACAGCATGTTTTCATATTTGGTATTTCATAATAGGTATTAGCTGTGAAAGTTATCAATAGCTCAAGTGTAACATAGGAGAAAAAAACAAGTTTCCTTTAGCCAGAGATGCCGACTATTACAGAACAGTATGTGATTGCCAAATCTTGGTTTCTCTTTCCCATGGAAATTATTTTTATCCTCAGAGTCAAAGAGATTCTCTCTCTAGTATTTTGGGTATTCTTTATGATGGAATAGATCTTGATTCATGGTTTAATTTTCTTTTAAAGATTAATATTCTATTTATACTTAGTAGGGAATGGGTTAAAATTATATCTCATCCATTGGTATAGTTCCTTGTTTAAATGTGGCATTTTCTCTCTCAGCTGAGGTTGCTGGGATTTGGTGCCTGTGAGCTATGATTGTAAGAATGTGTGTGACAGTCCCCAGTGTTGTGATAATTCCTTGTGAGAAATGCAGGTAAAGTACCTTCTATGAGGAGATTTAAATTTGAGTTAGGAATCTCATGAACCTCATTATGAACAAAGTTAGTTTTCTGACTCAATTTGTCTCTGTCCTTCCTTGCTTTTTCTCACTCTCCTTTTATGGGTGAGATGCTGTGTTTTCTATTTCATGTGGGATAAAGAAGAAAGAAATACTCTCTTGCTGAACTTGCCCACTTCTCTCCTTGAAGAAAACATTTGATATATATGCCTTACACAGTACCTGTACCCTTAATATGACATGGAGTAATTTTTAGGGTTTACGGATAACAAGAAAATCTCTTTACCTTTATTGTGGTCATTTTATAAACATATCTCTTCATAAATATGGATATTCTCAAAAAATACAACTTTTGATGACCAAATGACTAAATATTTGGAGATCACAGAAACAAGAGAGCATCTCATATGTTGAGAATATAGGGGCTAGGGATATAGCTCAGTTGATAGAATGCTTGCCTCACAAGAACAAGGCCCTGAGTTCAATCCCCAGCACTGCAAAAAAGAAATAAAAGAGAAAGAATATGACCCTCATGTTGTCAGTCTCTTCTGGCATTCACTCCATTTTTGTGGGACATTTTAGAGCTCAGTGGCCTTTGAGGATGTGGCTGTGAACTTCACCAAGGAAGAGTGGGCTTTGCTGGAACCTTCCCAGAAGACTCTCTACAGAGATGTGATGCAGGAAGTTCTTAGAAACCTGGCTTCTCTAGGTAAGGATGATGCTTCATTACATAATCAGCCATAGAGCACCTGGGAGGATTTTTTCCCTCACATATTTGGAATGAGGAAAGGGAGTCCTTTGGAGAATAAATTGGGCCTCATATCATTTCACCGTGCAGCGTAAATACCAGAATTTCCCCCCCTTTTTCATCGTTTTTATTGGTGCATCATATTATCCAAATTGTAAATCTCATAATTCTTTCTGAAATCTGATGATTCATAATGACTCTCCTGGGTCTATATTTTTAGGAGATGGATGGGAGATCCAGAACATTGAAGATAAGAACACAGAACACATCAGTGATATGAGGTAATTTATAGTCATAAGAGGAAACAGAGTGCCTTGAGGGAATTCTAGCATGTCTTATAATTTTACAAACAAGAAAAGAAAACATACATGATATGAATTATGTTTATTCTTTTTTCACCAGATATGAACTTTAATGTAAGATGCATGTTTCATGTTTTCAACATAATGGATTTTTGACAGGACTAGCAAACTGCATTTATGATAGCCCTGTTTTTGTAGTAGCTATGGAGAAGCATTGTTGCAAAGTGATCACGATATCATCTTCAAACAGTATAGACGTGGCAGAAAACCAGTGGTTTCCCTGACCTTGGTTGTATTGTAATTCCAATGCCTGTTCATAAATGCAAGAGTACAATTAGCCAACCATAAATTCGGCTTGAAATTTTTTTTTAACAGAAGTTATATGGCAGCTCTGTAAAAGTTTAAAAAGATATTCAGTGTGGGTAAACTTTCTGTCAGATTATAAGTCCAGTTTTAAAAGGACATTCCTGCTAGAAAGTCCATGTGAAAGCAGTGTGTGTGGGCAGATCTTCATATATCAATTTTTTTAATAGGTCCATTATATCTCACTCTGCAAGCAAGGCATATGAGAATAAGGACAGTGAAGTGAAGCCATATGAACTTAAGCATAACAGAAAATCCTTCATTCCTCTCACAAGTGTTCAAAGACAAGCATCAGAGTACACTGTAAATGGACCTTATGGATATTTGACATGGGGAAGAGAGTTCAGTTCCAGGTGTTTTCAAGAACATGGAGGCTCTCATACTGAGGAGAATCCATGTGGATGTAAGGAACGTGGAAAAGCCTTCTCTGGTTCAAGTTACTTTCAAATACATGTACAAACTCATACTGGAGAGAGGGCTAACAGATGGAAACAATGTAGGGAAGCCTTCAGTAGTTCAGCTAACTTTCAATTACATGAACAAACTCATACAGAGAAGAAGCCCTATGAATGTAAACAATGTGGAAAAGCCTTCACTACTTCCTCTTCCCTTGAAATACAC
>JAJEJO010003356.1:0-34166 GCA_020662805.1 Glaucomys volans | reverse complement strand
GGATCATTTTAATTATGAACATTCTGAACTCCCTTTCTGTCATTCCTTCTACCATGCTGTCTTTGGGTTCTCTTGATGTATCATCTAGGTTTGTTTGGGACACTTTCTTCCCGTGTTTTTTCATGCTGCTCATGTATCTTCCCCTCTAGTAGTGCAAATCAGAGGGATTGCAATTTCCCTGTAAAGACTTAGGGCGTCCCTGCAGATTTCCAGTAACTCACCAGATGTTTGAGAGGTGCTTGATCAAGTGGTGACCCAAGATAGCTGCTGTCTCACTACCTCCAGGTTGGGAATGATCAATGCTTCTGGGCAGAGGCAACCAGAAGACGCAGCACTGTGTCCCTGGAGCCGCAGCACTGTGTCCCTGCGGGAAGGGCTGGGCTTAGGTCCAAGGGCTCAGACAGCTGAAGATGGCGACTCTCTGCCAGGGAAGCTGCAGAATGGCGCAGACGGGCCCAAATTCCCCGCTGGAGCCGGGAAGCAGCTCCACTCCCGGCCAGATCTCACCCGGAGCCACAGCGCTGTGTCCCCGCGGGAAGGCCTGAGCTTAGCTCCAAGGGCTCAGAAGCTGGCTGGTGCCGGAGCCTGGCCAGAAGCCGCTTCTGGGGACCCACACTCACTTGCTGGCTGGCGCAGGCCCAGGTTGGTGACTCAAAGCAGCTGCGGGGTCCGGCGCTCCCTGGTGGTAGCTGCCCACGGCTGGGCCGAGCCCAGCCCGGCAGAGTTGGTTCCGGAGCGGTAACTGGGGACCCCTTATATGTGATTTGAATATAAAATCTCGTTGAGAGCCGTATTTCTGCTGTTTGAATCCCGAGCAAGTAGGAATCCACGGAGCAAGTAGGAAGGCAGCCTTCCTCTAGCCCGCCATCTTGAATCTCTCCATTGATTTTAAAACTGAGGAAAGGCACTAGAACTATAAGCAGGGGCATTGTCAGTTTTTAAATGAGGAGGTTTCCCCATGGTGGCAGTGCAAAGAAGCACATGAGAGATGCAAACTGAGACCTCTCTGAATGATTTGCACTGGCCCATATAAGGCCTGAGGACATATCTATGGTAATATGTAAAAAAGAATGTTATGTAAGGGAGAAAAGTGAGTTACATCCATCTGCCAAAGGGCATTAGAATGTAAACCTGAGGGTTTACAATTTCCCAAGTAGGGAATTGAAAGGGTGTGCAATTAGAGCAACTATTAACAATGAAAAAGGCCTATTGAGGGGAAATAGATTTTCTGTAAAGAGTGAGCATTTTCATGAAATATATGTGTGATTCCATGGCATATGAAAAGAGAGAATAAAGTGATTTCATAGCAGCATCAGCATGAGCATTTCCCTTAGTGAGTGGTCCAGGATTCTGGCTATGTATATGAGCAAGAAATACTGGAGCTGTATGATCTCATAAAAGAAATTGAAGAGTAGTAAGCAGGGATAATGAATTAGAGTCCAAATGAGTTGACAACATTGCAGAGAAAATATGAGGCATCAGTTTATATACTGAGAATCTCTACTGACGTTTATGTCAGTGGGAAATACACCAAGAGCCAAAATAATTGTAGCTAATTCTCCCTGAGGAGAAGTTTGAGGCAGTGTAGTAATCAGTCCATTATTCATCAGTGAATATAGACACCGTATCCCATTGTTTTCTTCCATCAGTGTAGACAGGAATCCCACTGAAAAGTGGAATGGAAGAGACTGTAGAGGAAGGAGCATGAGAGACATGACACAAAAGGAAAGACATTTATCCAGAGGTGAATGGAAAGCAATAGTAGCTAAAAAGTAAGATGGCTTGATAATAAGAAGTAAATTGTAAGTATTGTGAATGTAAAGTCTTCCCATAAGTAAGGTAAAAGTACATGAATATCTGTTCCTGTAAGTGATAAAATACGATTGTGACTATCTGAGATCAAGTCAGCATACATATCAGCATAAAGGAGAACTTTTCCTGAAAAGTGAGGAGACTGTACCACTCTATTATATGCAAGCCTTGATTATAAATGCCAACAGCTGCAGCGAAGGCATAAGGCTTTCCTGCAAAGATAATTAGAGATAAAGGAACATGGATTGTTGGGAGTCTATAAGAACTGCAGATAATCTTTCATTAAGATGCTGAAGAGAAGTGCAGGAGTTAACTGGTGAAAAATGGTGGGATTATGTTTCTTTTAAACAGCTGAAAAAAGTGACAGCATATCAATAGTTAAAGAAATATAAGGTCGGGCCCAACTGAAATGTCCTAAAAATTGTTGTAAATGAACTAAGGAAAATTTGGAAAGAAGAGTCAGTTTTTGAATACATGGAATGGAATAATGCTGAATTATTTGTGTCCTAAATAGTTAATAGGGAGTTGTCATTGAATTTTCTCTCTGGCCACCTGGAGGCCAGATTTTATTAGAATATGCTGAAATTTAGTTAAAATATCTTCTGTAAGTTTGGGCCCAGCAATCAAAATATCATCCACATAAAACAAGAATATGTGTGAATAATTATTGGAAAGGCTAAAGAGCCTTGTCTACAAAATGTTGACATAATTTTGGGCTATTTAACACACCTTAAGGAAGAACTTTGCACTGATGTCAATCAACAGGCTTATGATGATTGAAAACAGGAATTGTGAAGCCAAATTTTTCTTGATCATCAAGGAGAGGTAGTTTAAAAAACAAAACAAAACAGGCCTATTACATATAAGAAAAAATTCTGAGGAATTAGATTAGTGTTAGGCAATCTACAGTGAAGAGGACCCATAGGGTTGTATATATTTATTTCTCTTAAATCTTGAAATAATTTCCATTTCCCTGATTTCTTTATCATAAAAATGGGCCTAGTTGGGCAATGTGGTGCACGCCTGTAATCCAGCACTTGGGAGGCTGAGGCAAGAGGATCACGAGTTCAAAGCCAGCCTCAGCAACTTAGTGAGACCCTAAGCAATTCAGTGAGACCCTGTCTCTAAACAAAATACAAAATAGGGCTGGGTGGAGTGCCCCTGGGTTCAATCCCTGGTACCAAAAAAAAAAAAAAAAAAAAAAAAAGGGCCTATTCCATGGACTGGTAGAAGGTTCAATGTGTCCCAATTATAACTTCTTGAATGAGGGCCTCTGCAGTTGCCATCTTCTCCTTAGACAATGGCCACTGTTCTACCCAGACAGGAGTGGTGACCTTCAATTTTGATGTTGAGGTAGTCAAATCCTCAGAAGCCCCTATTAAAAAGGTGACTCCATAGACCTTTGTAACTTGTGCAAATGTCTCTGCCCCATATAGGAAAGGGAACTGCCACAATGTATGGTTGAATATGAGTAATAACTTGTCATGGATTGGAAAAAGTGGAGCATCACAGTCACACACAGTTCTTAAACACCTGTTTATTATTGCTTTGTATGCCCCAAACTGTACAAGGGACATGTACAAGACCACATTGAGAGGGATATAACTAACAACAGCACAGGTGTCCAACAACACTGTGATTGAGTGCTCACTTAAACAACGGGTTAACTTTGGTCCATATTAGGTAGTAGATAAACATGCTGCGATAACAATGGAACCAAACCCTGCATTCACTCTTTCATTTAGGGGTTGTTATGCAGTAATAAAAGGAATTACAATTGAGCTGTAGAGGATTCTTTGGGGAGATTTAAGGGTATGTGAGACTACACTTGAACGTTTATTACACCAGTATAATCAGAATCAATTACACCAGGAATTACAAATTTTCCTTTGTTTTTTTTTTTTTTTTAACCAGGGATTGAACTCAGGGACACTCGGCCACTGAGCCACATCCCCAGCCCTATTTTGTATTTTATTTAGAGTCAGGGTCTCACTGAGTTGCTTAGGGCCTCGCTAAGTTGCTGAGGCTGGCTTTGAACTCGTGATCCTCCTGACTCAGCCTCCCAAGTCACTTGGATGACAGGCATGCAGCACCACGCCCGGCCACAAATTTTCCTTTTTTACTACTGTGTTAGCAGGGCAAAATTAAATGAAAGGTAGGTCCTTGAATTTGGGTAGCAATTTTAAAGACTCCTCTTGGGAGACATACCTGAGCATCCTCAGTAGTAATCAAAACTATTTCTGTGCTCCCTCTAGTGTCATGAAAGGGTTTGTGGAAGGAGCTATTATTTGAATTGCAAACATTTATGAAGGAAACATCTGTGTAGGTGAAAAGGGTTCCTCCCCCTTTGGTCCTGGATCAGGAAATGACCCATAATTTAGTTTCCCAACATGATTTAGATCTGCATTGATTTGCCCAAAGAAATCTTTAGATCTGCATTGATCTGCATTGATTTACCCAAAGAAATCTTTTATGACAGATTGAATATATCTGGGCCATTATTGTGGCCTTTTTGTTTTTTGTTTGCTTGTTTTTATCTTACAGTCCTTTTGAAGATGACTAGGTTTTTAAAAATTGTAACAGATTATGTCAGGCGGCTTTAAAGCAGCAGTCAATAAAACCACTTTATAAGTTTCAGTTCCAACATTCTGACATGCCATTATTAAATCAGAAAGTGTAGTATTCACTTCATGGTAAATAGATTTCATTACTTCCAGCTGTTTGGTCAGACTATTGGTGGCCTCCAAATTGTCTACTTGTCTTTCAGTAGCTTTAGTCAGTCAGTTAACAAAATTAATGAAAGTCCAATTATGGCAAAGGACTTGAAAGGATCCCAAGTGTCTGGGATCCTTCTCCATGCTTTACAGAGTTAGGTTCTAATCTGTGCAATGGCAGCTGTTGGCAAATAAGCTTCTTGTTGTAATGCCCCTCTTTGACCCATGCCAAATAAATCATTGTAAACATTATTAACATTTCCCTGAGCATCAATCTCAGCTTGAACATGGGCTAAATCAGAGTATTCTTGTAAAAACACTGTATTTTGAACAGAAGTAACTATTTTCACCAATGCTTTCCAATCACTGGCATAAGCGATTCCCAGCCCCTCTATCATATTAAGAGTGAAATCACTATTAATTCCACTCTCCAACACTGTCCTTCTCAATTCTTTAAACACAGCAAAAGGCAATTGTTCATATTTTGCCTGATTAGCATTGTTTAATCAAATGGGGAAGACAGCAAGGTATGAGGTTCTCTTTATGTAGCTGCCTGCCTGAGACAGGCAGATAAATTAGACAGGAGTCGGGGAGGAAAATGAGAAGGAGGAGGAGTAAGAATGTAAGGAGAAGGCTGAGAGAAAAACATCAGTTTTAGAGACTACCAGAGAAGTTTGAGTCTCTGTCAAGGCTATTCTGAGACAGCATCTTGACAGAATTACCAAGCATGTAACACAGGCCTAGGAGCAGTTACTTATTTATATGTTCCCCACCTTTAGGTCTTAAGGACCCACTCTCCAGATATGATAGACAGCAAGAATCTATTTCAGACAGCAAAGCAGCAAGATCAGCATTACTTTTGAAGCAAATAAGAAAGTTCAACCCAATGACAGTGTTGAGCATCAGACAGGAAATTCCCTATAGCTTACCAGTGGGATTGGTACCAGTCAGTGAGAGATGGATGTCAAAGCCTGTTCTGGGCTGCAAGCTATCCCCTTCTGCAACATGTCTGGAAGGGTCCTAAAGGTTAATTGGGGTCTGGCTAAATAGGTTAAGGGGAGAGCAAAAAAGAGGCAAGCACACAGGATGATGTACAACAAGAAGTGGCTTCCATGGTGAAGCCAGTTCAGTTTTATTATCTACTCCAGGGCCATATCAAGTTACACTGGTTTACATAGTGTGGTTCGCTTTACACATGTGCAGATCATATAACTTGCTCGCGTCTCAGAGTCCACTAGTACCATATGTTATTATTATAAGATAATGTCTCCAGGCCTCAAGGACAAAGGAGTTGCAGAGAATTTCTAAGTCATTCAAACAGGGTGCCTATTGTGTCCTGAGATGTTCGACTCAAGGACATCACTCTATACATTCACTGGCCTGAAATCCCTACAACACACAAATCATACTGACGGGATAAACTTTGAATGCAAGAAATGTGGTAAAGATTTCACTAGATCTGCTTACCTTCACTGACGTGAAAGAACACATAGTGGAGAGAAGAGCTATGAATGCAATGTGGAAAACCTTCACTTGTCGCAGTTACATTCTGAAATATCAAAAAAGGCATACTTGAGTGAAGCCCTGTTAATAAAGAAAAGGTGAAATTCCATCCATTATTGCAGTGCCCTTTTAAACCTGAAAGTTGTTCTATTGGAGAAAAGCCCATTTAATGCAAAAAAAAAAAAAAAAAAAGACCCATCATCTAATACATACCCACCTTCAAATACATGAAAGGACTTGTTGAAATGTTAAGTTGAAGAAAGGAAAATATATATATACATATATATATATGTATATAAAATCATTCAGTATTCTTTCTAGTCTTCAAAGCATTTCACTCACTGTGGAAAACAACCCCCCTGAATGTGTGGTGCTTCATTTTCCTTTCTGTGCACGAAATTACTCATATTGGAGAAGCGACTTGTGAATGTGAGGAATGTGGGATAGCTTCCAGTTTCCCAGTTCCTTTGAAACACACAACAAGTGTTCATAAAGGGAAAAAAAATGCAAGTAATAAATATTATACAGGATTCCAGCGTTCCAGTTCTCCTTATATGTTACCCAGATTTCCATTGCTCTGTCAGAACACATGATAAATCAACCAATGGGAGGAAGGATGGTCATGGGTTTCTGTCCAATATTGAGTGACTCCTTAGGGTGGTCTGAGGTCACTTACAGCATTATGGTGGATGAACAGAGAAGGACAGCCCACATCATGGCAGCATCAAGAGGATAAAGAGGGAGAGGAACAGGCCAGCAACCAGATACCTGATGGCTGTTTTTATTTAAGCTTGCTGTTTTCATGTCATCTAAGTACAACAGGCAACAATAAATTAGGTAGATATGAATGTTATCTATGGTCTGAAAGTTGTCACAATAAATAAAGGAAACAATACACTATGTCTGAGTTAAAATATAGAACTTTTCACTACATGAGGTTGGATTTATTCATTCTGACTTTTTAAATTTATAAGAACATGTATTCTTATCTATTATTACTTGTGTCCTCTTCCATGTTAGAAAGTGTTAAGAGGGAGCATATCTTTCTAGAATTTATGCAATAAGGATTTTTAAATTATTTTAAGGCAAACCCTTTAACTTTTCCTATTTTCCTTGATTTTCACTACAAATAAGTGTGCTGAGTTTTCTAATTGTTACATATTGGTTTCAATACACACTGTATAATAAAGACATGTTTTTGATGAGAAACTTGTTAAAAGCATGAAAGTATGACTTGTTAGAAAAAATAACCAATTCAGGATTTTTCATAGTGTGGATGTAAACATCAAATAAAGCAGCAGGGAAGCAGTAAATAGGAGAGGTGTGAAGGGTCCACAAGGTGGGTGTGTGTGGTAAGGACAATTGAAATTGATGTGGATAGTGTTGTTATAATGATGTTGTAGAATAAAAATCTCAAAGTAGAATGATGGACCATGAATGGGCAGAAGGCAGTTTGAGTCAAAACTGCTGGCCTAAGAAGAGAATTGTAGGTCTAAACAAGTCATAATACTTCAGAGGAAGCTTCAGAGCATTTATGCAACAAGTATTTTATAAAAAGATATTTGTGAGTATCCACACTGACTCTAAGTTATGTGAAATCTTTTCTATATTTTTTCTAAGTATTGAGCATTGATATTTCACACAAATCAGAATTTAATCCACTATATCAAAGTGACAAAGTTTTCTTAAAATCTTGACCTAGTATTAGGGAAAACAGTGGGAGGACATTTTCTAATTAGTGTACATATGATTTTTTTCAATTTTGAAGGGCTGGGGATTTAGCTCAGTTGGTAGAGTGCTTGTTTTGCAAGCATCAAGGCCATGGGTTCAATCCCCAGCACCGCAAAAAAAAAAAAAAAAAAAAAAAAAAAAAAAAAAAGATCAATTCTGAAACCTGTTTCTTTGAATGTCCAACCATGTTCTGGACTGCAGTTTCACAATTTAGAACATTATTTCCTCCAGTGTGACCTGATTGACTTCTCTGGATGGCTCTCCTTCTTCAGGGCAACTGGACAACTTTATGCATTCTCAGTTTTTCCTAAGAGTCATGTATGCCCCTATTCATAGCACTGATTTCCTTATCCTTATATGACTCATAAACTTGGATAATCACTCTTGTAGTATCTAATTAAAGTTGAATAACTTCATCTGATTTAAATTCTAGGTTATCTCAATGACCCCCATGTCAAAAACCATAGTACAGAAAGCTTTTCTACACGTTTGATACCTGGCCTAGGAAATCCAAGCTTTTGTGTTTTGTCAGGATGACTTCTTGTTGTCTGTGCTGACTTTATTTGATTTTCTATGTTGTAGAAATCCAAGACTTGAAAAAATAAAGTCTCACGGTTTTTTGTTTGGTTTTGTTTTCATTTGTTACTGTTTTAATTGAATATGATTTCACAGTGATCATCAATTCTGGTGTTTGTATCGTTGTTTGTTTTTCACTTTAAGAAGGGATCTGACCAAGTTCCCAGGATGGATTGGGGTGGATAGGGTTTTGCTAAGTTCCTGAGGCTGGCTTTTAACCTGTGATCCTCATGCCTCAGCCTCCCAAATTGCTGGAACTACAGGCCTGTGCCACCACACCCGGGTTCAATTCTGTTTTAATCAGATGCTTTAAACCTGTTTCAGCATCTTTGGCAGGCCTCTGCAGGGTCAGAGTTCTAAATTAAATTTCTTCAAACTGAAGGCAAATTTTGGATATTTCAAAGAACCCCAGAACTTTTCAAATGCTTATTTTACAAAAAGGAGATATTAAGCTCTTCAGGCTAATTTGCTATGTTGAATTCCGGTATTTTAGTCACAAGTGAAAAGCTGACTAACACAGTGGTTGACTTCTTTATTTAATTGTGATCAGAAAATATACAGAATATTTTCAATATTTTTGTTTTTAAGACTTATCCATAACCAAATATATGTTGTATTCTAGAGAAAGTTTCATGCAATCATATAAAGAAGTTGTATTCTGTAGCTGTCAGATATAATGTTTTCATAAACCTCTGTTAGGTTCTTTTGATTTGAATATAGTTTGTGATATTTCTTTGTTTTTATCTAAGTGATTGGTTGATCAATGAAAAAGTGGGCTGTTAGGTCTCCGGGTGTGACCACACTGAACCTATAATATGGTACTTGTTGTCTGAGAGAAGGGTGTACACTATCAGTAGGCACACATGAAGTCAGGAGCACTGTCTTCCTGCTGAATGGGCCCCTCCCACTGCATACGGACCTTCTTTTCTCTTTACAGTTTTGGTCTTTCAGTCTGTCCACTTTGATAGAAGAGCAGCTGTTTGTGTTGTTCTGCTCTCTGTGGATGTGGAATGCCTGTCTCCACCCTTTCACTGTCAGTCTGTGTCTTCAGCAGTTGAAGTGAATTTCTCCCGGGCAGCATGTTGTTGGGTTGGGTGTTTTGTTTTTTTTTTTAACCAATTCAGCCAGCCTGTGTACTTTAATTAGGAATTTAGCCCATTTACTTTCAAAATTTTTCTTGTTAGTAAATAATTCTTTCCTGTAATTTTATTTTTTTCCAAGTTGTTTTGAATATTTTTTTCATTTCTTTCCATCTTGTTCATTTTTGCAGTTCAGTGATTTACTGAATTCATAGTACATGGTTTTCTTGGTTTTTTTTTTAATTTTTAAAATTTTCTCTGAATATTTACTCTTCTAGTGGGATGTATGTTTTTCTATGCTTTCTTGATGATAGTTACTGTTCTTGTATTTCTGGATATGTGACTCCCTTAATGTCTTGTTTTTAAGACTGGCATGGTTGTCAAAAATGTTCTCAGTGTAGGCTTGTCATGAAACTCTTTTTTTTTTTTTTTTTTTGCCATCTCTGAAGAAAATACAATATGTCCTTGCTGGGTGTAGTAAACTTTATTCCTAGCTATTTTCTTCCCAGTACTTGAATAGTTGATTCCATTCCCTCTTGGCAGATAGCATTTCTGTTGAGAGATCTATTAGTTTCATGGGGGTGAAATTAAATGTGACAGCTACTTTCCACTTACAGATTTCCAAATTCTTTCTTTGGCTGGGCACAGTGGCACACACCTGTAATCCCAGCAACATAGGAAACTGAGGCAGGAGAGTCACAAGTTTAAAGCCAGCCTCAGCAACCTAGTGAGGCCCTGAGCAGCTCAGAGTAACCCTTTCTGTAATTAAAAATTCAAAGAATGGCCAGGGATGTGACTCAGTAGTTGAGCACCCCTTGGTTCAATCTCTGGTGCCAAATAAAAAAGTACTTATTTATTGGTCTGATCAATAAATTTTTCATTCTTTTTTTCTTTTTCCATTTCGTTCTTTCTTTTTTCTTTTCTTTTTTTGCAACGTGGTGTTCAGCATGAAACCTAGGGCCTCATAATCATTTGGTGCATGTTTTACCACACAACTACACGTTAACCACTTAATCTTCTCTAAAAATGATATTTAACATATATTCATATATCAATGGTTTTGGAAAACAATGTGTGTGAGAGTTTTAATGTCACATAATACAATAGCAAGTACACCAATTTATCCATTTCTATGAATCTTTGTTACATATTTAACACTATTATGTATGAAGTCTATATGTGCAAATGCTTTGGAAAATACATAACGTGTGTAGTACATATACTCTGACTCATCAAAATGTCACCCACTGATAACATTTTTACTTCAAAATGCTCTCCTGCACTTTTTATTATAACTTTCTCTTCTGGATTACCTAAGGTTTGACACAAAAGATATAGATCAGTCTGCCATCTTCATAAAACCTAAAGTCAAATCACAATCTCTGAATTAACTTTGGATGTGATGTCTCATGTTGCCACAACAATATGTCCAAGTATTAGGTAAAGCAGTTGTAGCCATTCTCTCCTTACTGAAGAAAACACTGAGATTGGGTATCCACAGAGTGTCTCAAAGTCTCATTTTTTATACAATTTTAAAAAACTACCAAGAACATTTAGAAAAACACACTATTACAAATTATAAAATAATAATATACAGAATTGCCAAACCCTCAAGAAAATTATGTTAACAAACTTATTTATGTCAAGTAACTTTAAAAAGTTCAAATTATTTACATTTTTTGTTTTTAACCAAACAATACCTCTTATCCACATGGTCTAAAGGACCACATTTTGTAAAGACAAATATTGACTGTAGGTTCAAACATGGTTGAATGGAGGCACTCAGCACCAAGTGACCCTCTATAAGAAGTAAGAGAAGCGGCAGGTGTCTTGCTGCATATTGAGGTAAGAGACCCTGGGAGAGCACTGGAATTCAATAGGAGAAAAATGAAAACCTTGGAAAATCCAGAGACTCTGGACAGCAACAAGGCAAGAGAAAGAAAATACCCAAAACGTGCTGCCTCGGCTCCATCTTAAAGGGAGGGAGAGTCTCCCCCATGCAGGGGTAAATGTGAGAGAGAGAAAGTCCCTGCAAACTGTGTCAGCAGACCCTGGCCTTCTGAAGAGTAGGAAAGGTTCAGCATCCTCCTGGGACTACAGCCTAACTATGATAAGTAACCTGGAATCTGCACAATAGTTGTGCTTTGGAACAGGGTTTCACATGATTACATGGAGGAGCTATTCAGAAGGGACCTATCATGTGACCTAGGATGACTTTGGAGGGCATAAATGCACCTCAGGGGCCCCAAACAGTCCAGAACATTGGCTCCATGGATACATGCCTTATGTACCATAGTTCAGTAAATTATTCTAACTCTACATACTGTGTGCTCTGCTGTGGTGGGGAGGCTACAGTGACAGAAGAAAATGGAGGGCACCATCTTTTAGGATCAGGAGATGTGGGAGCTGACTATCCAAGGCCAGGGATATGACCAGCTTCATGTTGATTTATGCCAGTGTCACCCCAGGCAATTCCCACTGCACTTCCCCCGAGTCCTGCTGCTGAAATGGTGGGAAATTATTCCAAGGTACCATGGATACCCTGCCCAGAGGAGTATACCAAGGCCTGTCACCCTGCCTCTAGACACATGATGCTCAGAGATGAGCTTCACCCAGACCAGCCAAGTTGATGGTGCTCAGTCCCACAAGCACTTCAGTTGAGAGACTACTTACCTGGCTCAAGCCATGACTCACTCCTCATTGCTTCTTGGTGGGAACTGTAGCTGGAAGATTGAGAGAAAAGTCCTGGCTGTGACCTGGTATGCATGGCTAGGAGGGTCTGAGCTCCTGCCTCGTTCCCACTACCACACACCCCCACCTTGGCTGAGCCTTCACTGCTGACAAGACTGGGTGTTAGTGCCACAGAGGGGGTTGTGATTCCTGACCCCACCTCTCCCTGTGAAGCATCTGTGAACCATTGTCTTTATGGAGGACAAGTACCCCAAGTCCACCCAAGTAACAGCCAACACTGACATGATGGAGCCTTCCCCCAGAACATGATGAGGACTCCCATTCCCACTGCAGTAGCATCACAGTGTGCTCCCCACACACTAGTGTTTACACCACTCCTGCCGAACTGCTGGTGTCCCCAATTATGAATGCCTGCAGAGACAATGGGTCTCTCTGACTCCAATACACTATGGAGTATGTGCAAGCTCACTGATCACAGACAAAGATGATACAGGTAGATTGCATTATGGACCCAGGTGGAAATGAGACACTAGTAAAATGATACTTTTGAAAAGAAGCAAAGATCAGCTTCAGAACATATCTTTTAAATGTAAAGTTTATTTTCATTTGCAGTTATATACTATGATCAATATCTGTACCTATTTAGTAAGGTCATATTAAAGTGATTTACATAGAAAAAAAAATTCTTGAAGAGGCCCCCTCACCTGAATTAATGCTCTGTACTCATCCTTTTCCATGTTAGGATGGTTCCAAAATAGGCTAGAATTAAACTTATCTAAAATTGTGTTCAAATAAGTTTTTTGTTTTAAAGATTACTATGATCTCAAAGTAAACAGGATATAATAGGCAAAAGATTTAACTTCTAGGCATTAATACTGACCCTAATTAATTTAAAACTAAAATTACAGACATTGAAGTTATAACCCAATATTCCCAGTTTAAGACTGGTGAAACTGGCATGTTGTATGTTTAGAATGAATACTTATTCCCAAAGTCAAGGAAGTAAACAGGCTAAAAAAAGATCAGCCATAACTTTGACACTAGATCTCTATGGTCTGCTAGGAGCTAGGGAAAGAGAGGGTCCCTCTAAGGGCCCTGAAAATCACCATAAGTCACCCCACCTTCCTATTATTGGGATCAAGAGAATCCTAGAGATTAGGAAGCCAACTGTCACACATTCCACCAAGAGGAGAGTCATCAGTGATGGAAATGTCCCTGATGCTTCCAAGGGAAATAATGTGTGGTCAGCAAGACCCTGACCCATCCTGGCAGATGGCTCAACTGCTGGAGGAAGAGTAAAGGAGTCAAGAAAGAGGCTTCATATATGTTCTCAAGAGTGACCCCCTGAGGAATCTCACCTGACCCTAAGAGTAAGCAGGAAAAAGGCTAATTTCAACCAACTTGATCTAAAATTTTTGGCAGGAGAATATGAACAAAGGACAGTCACCCATGGATTTTTTTTTAAAAAAGGCAATGACTTTTAATGTAACTTGAAATGTACCAATCACATCAGTCCTCCCACACATCAACAAAACTGGAGGTTAGAAAGAAAGTGTTCTAAAGACACAGGCAGAGTCACAAGTCTGCTCGAAGTCAAATTGAGATCTTCAAGTTTTCCTCTCCTCCTACACAGGTAGACTTAATCAGTTTTTCACTGGTATGATTATCTAGTTCTAGATGATCCATAAGATGTAATGTGCCACACAAAAGCCCTAACTGACTTTCCCAAGACGGTCCTTAGTGACACACCTAAAGGGATCCTTCCACTAACACAGAGGTAATTCCCCCACAAAAAAAAGCTACTTTACAAGAATCAGATGTCATTCCACAGCTCAAGGGGACACACCTGTTCCATGATGAAAATTAAATGTAGTTTCTCTAGCCACTCTCCCAGATTTTCTTTAGCACTGAATGGCCTAAACTCACAAATAAATGACACGTCAGACCACACCTTAAGCCAGATCTCAAAACTTGCAAGTTCATTTTCTATTGTAACACAGCCTGGGCCCCATTTGAGTTAGGTAATGACTTTGTGGTTGGAGAATGGGCTTCCAATCCCACCATCACACAGGACTTCTCAACTGTCACTGCAGAGGAAAGGGGCAGGCATTCCCCATGTTTGAGCCTTCCCTTTTCTTTGCTCTCCCCCCTACTTGTGTCAGTCCTGCTCCCTGCACAGGTCCTCCTCGCTGCTCTCCCTTAACCCTTTCACCTCCCAATCCTATCAGTTTTCCATCTTTTGATTCACAGAACACTCTTCACTTCATCAACCTCCACCCTATGCTTCTCTGCTGGCCCAAGCCACACCTTCATCATCTCACTTGGACACACCTTCACTAAATAGGGATAATCTTCCCTGTCTGGTCCCTCCTTCACCCCCCTTCCCCTTCTCTTGACCTCAACGCCACACCCCCACTCCCACCTCTCCTCTTCCTCCTTTCTCTCCTCCTCATACCCGCTCTCATGGGCCCCACTGGGTTGCTCCAACAGGTTTCTCCCACCATTGCAGAGGTACTGGAGCTGAAGGCATTGTGCATGCTCACTTTCTGTTCTCTCCCTGACCTCTCCCCAATTGAGAAATATTTAGGTTCCTCTTCTACTGATCTCCATTCCTATGCCAAATAATTCCAATACCTTACTTAGTCCTATGATCTGACATGTCATGACATCTATATCATTCTCTCTTGCACCATCCTCCCTAAGAAGAGACAGAATATTTGGGCCATGGGCCATGAACATGCAGATGAGACACTCAGAACATAATGAAAACCCAGCCCAATTTCTCTCCCATCTTAGAAAGGCTCTTCAACACTATGCTAAAATGGACCCACAATCACCAGATGGCACTATAATCCTAATGACTCATTTTATTCCCTAATCTGCCCCAGTGCTATGTCCACCACTGTTCCCCTTAGTGCTTGACATGGTTCCACTGGGAATAATGAAGATTCTTGCATGGTTTAATCTTCTGGGATATGTGGACGTGGCATGCTCCTTCTTGTTTTTGTTATTTCTTATTGTATGTTTACATTTAAAGATTTCAGTAAAAAATCAGTCATTAAGCGATTTGGAACATAAAAACAGCACTGCTCAAGCCTTAATTGATTTTATATGTAATATTATTTTAAGTAACAGAAAAAATGTCGTGGGACAGATCAGCAAGAGTTATTGTTCATCCTTGGTTAGCCTAAAACAGCCGGACTGCCTGGCCGCTTTAGCCCAAACCAGGTTGTGCACCCCGCTTAGTGAAACTTTTCACAGTTCAAGGACCATACCTGGATTGCATGGGAAGCTATAACTTTCCCCTAGAGAATAATCTTTAAAGCCCGTAGATATAGGTCTCCCTTTCCTTTAGACAGAAGTTATAATAGGAAATAAGAAGTGTTTTTCCTACAGTTCGTTAAACTAATTAACAAAAAGAAGTTCCAGTTTATATACAATAGATAGATCAAAGGGCACTGTGCTGTCTTTGAGAGAGATGCCAAGTGTGTTTGATTGATATGGCTGCTTGTTATTCTTGACTCAACTTCAAACCATGATGTGCTAAAACCTATGTAACTTATGAAAATGGCCTCTATTCTTATCGTTCCTAGTAAGATGAAAGCCAGAACCAATTAAAGGTGTTTGTGATGTTTTTCTTAGAGGAATAGGAGAAGTTGTCTTATTTTGATTATACCTATGCTCATTAGATTCACTCAGAGCATGCAACATCTTCCCTTTCATGTAAGCTCAAGAGATTGCACTCAAGGTGAATGAAAATAGTTAAATTGTGTGTGAAACAGTAAAGTAGGAACTGAGATGTGAAACTTACTTAGAACTTAGCCATGAAACAGTAAAGTTACAACTAAGCCTCAGATCTTCGAGTCTGTGATGCTTTATTCTCGTCTCTGACACCTTCCCCCCACCAAGCTGCAACACAACCCCTGCTAAGTCTGGACCCCAGATATTCAGAAAAGGAAGACGTTAGAGTAAATGCCCCAATCAACCATTTTTAACCTGCTTATAAGGTTTTTACTTATAGAGAAGAACAACAAAAAACTGATGAACAGAAAAAAAATAAAGCCAAATTTCAACTTTTTGCAGAGACCCTGCAAGGCATGCCCATGGGTACAGCTTCTTACAACGGTCACTACAAGGCAACTCCTGGACCTTGTTTCAAGTGTAAACAGGAAGAACACTGGGCCCATGTGTGCCCTAATCCGGGAGTGCCACCTAGCCCATGCCCTAAATGCAAAAGGGATGGACATTGGGGAGCTGATTTCCTCTCCACCCAATGAGGTGAGGGGCCAAAGCTTCCCTCTTCATCTTTCCTAACTCACCTAATAAGGCTGGTCTCCAGGACTCTCCACCCCATTGACCATCACCCACCAGGAGCCCAGGGAAACTGTCTTGCAGCTCCCATTTAAATGGGGCAGTGCTGTGGAGCTGAGCCCTGAACTTGGGTATTCCCCTGTTCCCCTGCTCATGGGACTTGAGTTGTTCATGTGTGTTTCTCATGTTGACAGTTTCATGCATTTTTGTCCCCAAGTGCTAACACTTCATTGATTTTGTTCATGTAGGGAAATATCCAGGCAGCATACACATGGAGTGATAGAGAAACCTCAGGCCTTGTCCCACTGCCAATCCCATAATGAAAACACGGTTTTGAGATAAAGGGAAGATGAGGATTTATTTCTTTCCCAGCATTGGAGAAACAGGGAACCACTGTCCTAGAAACAGGGATTCTGTCATGCAGTGGGAAAAGAAGGTTTTAAAGAGGTGATTGAGAGTCTGCTTTCCAGGTGTGCCCTGTCAGGTGTCACAGTTCACTCATGGACTTGTTATAGCCACAGAAAACAGATTGGAATGTTCATGTTCCCCAGGGAGATTCTCCATCGTGATTGGGAGAGTCAGCCCCACCCCAAATCCCAAGTCCCCTCCCTGTAGCCCACCCCTCCCCCGCCCCCTCCCTATACCCCCACCCTGGTCCCTTCCTGCGCCCTATAAAAGTTGGCAAAGAAAGAACTGGTGCACGATTTCCCCACACCCCACTTTTAGGAGTAAGGGAGGTCGTCGCTGGCTAGCTAAAATAATAATAATAAAAGGCTTCTTTTGGCTTTACATGATCGGCTTGGATGACTTTATTTCCTTGGGTACAACAGACTTGGGAGATGGTGGTTTCTTAGATCTCATGGCACTATGCAGGTCTGAGTTACTTCATTCCTCTGGTGTGTGAGCTCAAGGGCAGCTGACTAGTGCGAGGAGGGGAAGAACAGCAATCTTGCTTCCTCCATGGTTAGGGAGGTGGGGAGGAAGAAGATAAAGGGGAAAAAGCATGTCAGATATAAAATCAGCCATAGGGTTATGCTCGCATCATGAAAAGGAACCCCATTATATTTCCCACTGTCAATATCCAACTTTCATTTCTGTGGATGTATGGGCGATGACTCTGTAAGCTGCTTCCTGCCGAAGCTGGGTGGAATTGTATAGACTTTGTTTTTGTTTTTGTTTTTGTTTTTTTGTATTGGGGATTGCATTCAGGGGCACTGACCTCTATGCCACACCCCCAGTCTTTTTTACTATTTTTATTTTGAGACAGGGTCTCCCTGAGTTGCTGTGTCTGACTTTGAATTTGTGATCTTCCTGCCTCAGCTTCCTGAGTCCCTGGAATTTTAGGTGTGTGCCACCATGCCAGGATTTACTCTGGTTTATTGTGTTGCTTTGTATTGTTTTTGTTTTTTACATTTCTTGTATTCCTGTGTTGGGTTTTGTGTATCTGTTGCGATGCATTTCTATTCCACTCTTACCTGTCATCTTAGGACAGTCTTTCAGAAATATCTAATTTTTCAATATTACTGTGTGCATTTTCTGGTATTGTTTCCCTGCTAGTTCTTCAATGGTGATCAGTGTTTATTGATAAAGCATGTACTGTTCATATCTTGAGGATTCAACATTTTTTGAAGTCTCAAAACAGTGGGTTCCTCCTTGGGTATCTGGCAGATGTGTTGTGGGCTGCAAGGTGTGGAAATGTCCCCTTGGTGGGGCAGGTCCCCTCGCAAGGAGGAAACCCTGCCTGAAAAGAGCTTTGCACCTCTGCCCTCATGTATCCAGGAGTGTGATCCATCTCCTGTCCTTCAAAGCCCCAAAGTGTGAATATGTGGTCTGGGGGGTGTGAGGGGTCTTGTGGAGCCCTGGCCAGTCAGCAGGCAGCTGGTGGGAGCGGGTGGCCTTCCACTGTCTCACAGACCTTTATCTCTCACCCTGTGCAGCTCAGAATCCATCTCCAGGACTGTGTCTCCTCTGCTGTGTGAGGCCCAAGTGACTCTGGCTGAGACTGTCTCCCTGAGCTGCAGGTGCTATGAGATCCATAGGAAGGATGTCTGGACTCCCTGAAAGGCAGGAAATGGTGAGTGTGTGGTGCCAGGACTCCTAGGGGGAGTTGGGCTGGTTAGAACTGGCGGGAACGAGGGGTGACTGGTCTCTGGCCTCCCTCTGTCAGCTCCATTATCAGCCATCCCAGACCTGAGTCAGATGCTGCTACAGCTCAGCCCTTCAGGCCGTGGTGTGGGCTGGTCCAGGTGGGTTCCCAGTGTGCTGTCTGGTCTGCAGCCTCTTTGAGACAACATTCTCTGCACAGCATAATCTGCAGTCCTAGTTTCTCAGTGTGCACTGAAGGCAGACCATTTTCAGGGGATATGGACTTGGAGATAGGGTTCCTGTGTGGAAAGCTATTGGTCTAGGAGTCACTGTCACTCATCTTCCCCTCCCCTTCTTTGGCATGTTTGGGAAACAGGGTCTCCAATTCCTTTTCCTTTCCCAGCCTAGCCCTTCCTTGTGCTGGCAGTAAACCCCTAAACATGCACCTCTCCCACATTCCTGAATCCAACTCCCCTCCAGTTCACAGCATTATCAACTCTATGTTCCTGTCACTGCCTTCAACTGGGCACAGTGTTTAATTATCATGTTTTTACTGAGTAATGGATGATGCTTTTTAAAAGATTTGTTTTCTGTTTGTGAATTTGCCATGTGGTGAATTTGCCATGTGGTGCAAGAACACTCACCTGGAATTCTTCTTAAAACTCTTGGGCCTGTCTTCCTTTACCTTCCCCAGGCACAGATGCCTTAATGTCTTTGGGTAGGAGTTTCCTCTGGACTCTTCTCAAGATCCTGTTTTCTCAGTGAGAGTCCTGTCCTTCCCTAGGGCTGCCATAAGGTGCCTGCAGGTGCCCTGTGCCTTGAAGTTTGCAGGGAACTTCAGGTGCTGGGTTAGCTACTTCTAGAGGACAGCCTGAGGTTTTGGGTGCAGCCTCTCAGGGGAGCAGCGGGTGACCCTCATGTTAAGGAATCTTCTGGAACAGGCCTCATCTAGACAGCTACCTCCTTGGAACATGGTCTCTCCCAAGCCCTGTTCCCATTCCTTGGAGACAGGTGGCCTGTCAGCCTGTGATGCTGGTGCTGAGGGGCCAGGTCAGCAGTGGTTCCTGCCCCTTGCCTTCTCTCACAGTGTGAAGGGGCAGAAACTCTCCCAGAGCATGAGACCCACCCACCCCAGTGCAGTGCTGTGCAAACCTGAAAAGCCTCCTAGACTGGAGTCATGCTCCAGGTCTCTAGGGAGGGTGACCATGGAGTATTTCATTGAGCAGGACTGGTGGGAGGATGCCCAGCTGACAGGAAACTTTCCTGGCCCTTTACCCTGACATCTGTGCTCCCTCAGTCATGGTCCTTTCTATGTTTATCACTTTGAAATGATCTGCTCACTTATTTGAGTCCCAAGTTTCCCTGAAATGTGAGTCATTTATTCATAGCTAAACAAGGTTAATTATTCCATTTTTTAAAATCTTTTTTTTTTTTTTTTGGTACCTGGGATTGAACTCAGAGGCATTTGAACACTGAGCCACATCCCCAGCCCTATTTTGTATTTTATTTAGAGACAGGGTCTCACTGACTTGCATAATGCCTTGCTATTCCTGAGACTGGCTTTGAAGTCAAGATCCTCCTGTGTCAGCCTCCAAAGTCACAGGGAATATAAGCATGTGCCACTATACCCGGCTTTAAATCCTTTTGTATTTGATCATTTTATTCATGAAACATATTTTAGAATGTTAGGAAAAATGCTTCTAATAGGCTATATTAACTTTTTCGTTTCTTTTGTGGTGCTGGGTATCAAACCCAGGGCATTGCTTAAATTTATGTTTTTTCAAATTCTCCGTTTTTCTTACTTCACTTTCTTTCCATTTTCATTGGTACATTTTGATTATACATAATATTGGGTTTTTTTTAATCTGTTTGGTGTCGAGGGTTGAATTCAATTCACTTTATTGCTGGGGTACAGCCCCAACAGGAGTCAGGGCTCCTGGGTGCATGGGAGGCATCAGCAAAATGGAGAAGTAGGAAACAGAGACACCAAGTGTTCTGAGGCTAATTCTGCTTTATTCACACTCTCAGGGGATTAATACGCTGTGAATTTTGACTCAGCACAGACTTGTGCTTACAATCTACAGAGGTGAGAAGTTTATTTGTTTCACTGCACAGATACTAGGGTTAGATCACAGTTAGGAGGATGAAGACCGTGCAGCATCCTCTGTCTCAGCAGAGCCATGTCATGCGGTGGGGTGGGGAACAGACATGGCACTTTATCACTGTGCCTCATTCCCACCCATTCTGTTGTTTTTTCTGTTTTTGTTTTGAACCGGGTATTGAACTCAGGTGCACTTGGCCACTGAGCCACATCCCCAGCCCTATTTTGTGTTTTATTTAGAGACAGGGTCTCACTGAGTTGCTTAGTGCCTTGCTTTTCTGAGGCTGGCTTTGAACTCGTGATCCTCCTGCCTCAGCCTCCTGAGCCACTGGGATTGCAGGTGTGCGCCACCACACCCGGCTCCATTTTAAGTATTTATTTTGAGATGGTCTCACTCAGTTGTTCGGGACCTTGCTGTGTTGCTGAGGCTTTTGTCAAACTTGCATTCTTCTGTCTGTCTCCCAGGTTACTAGGATGACAGGTGCACCTCTGCTCCTGACAAACATTGGGGTTTATGTTTTACATAACATGCCAGCGTGGGGTGATTTGCTCCACTTCAGTCCCAGTAACTCCCCATTCTCCTCCTCTCTTACTGCTTTCTTTACTCTACTGGGCTTCCTTTATTCATTTATCCTTTCTTTGAAATTAATGCTTTATAGATAAACACAGTGAATTGTGGAAGTCACTGTGGTACATTCATGCATGCACATGGCGTGATTTGTTCTCTTTCATTCCACTGTTCTCTCTTTCCCATTTCTCCTCCCTTCCCCTCAGTCTCCTTTCTCTGCAGCACTGATCTCTCTCCTCTTTTCATGGAATCCTTCCTACACCATTTTCTTTTTTATTTTGCTGTAGCTTCTACATATGGGAAAAAACATCCAACATCTGATTTTCTGACTCTCACTCATTTCACTTCCCTGTTGTCATCCAAGTTCACTCATTTTCATGCCAATGGCTTAAGTTCATTCGTTATGACCAAGTAAAATTCCACTGTGCATATACACCACATTTTCTTCATCCTTTTGTCTCTTGACTTGCACCTGGGCTAATTCAATGCCTGGATATTGTGAATTGTGATGTGAGTGTGTCACTGTAACATGTTGATTTTACACTGAGTGCTCAGGGTGCTGTCTGCAGTTTGGTTGTGAGTCCCAGGGTTTGCAGCTGAAAAGGTTAATCCTCCTGAGGCCTCCAACCAAGTTTCATGGAAGCTGCATCATGCAATTATGTGAAATTTGAGGCCATTCCCCTTTCCAACCATTCTCCTTGTATTTCCATGTTTCTGTGTGGAGCAGCTCACACTGAGCTTCTTTCTTTTTCTTTCTTTCTTTCTCTTTCTCTTTTTTTTTTTTTTTTTGTTCTCAGTGCTGGGGATTGAACCCAGGGCCTTGTGCCTGACAGGCAAGCACTCTAGAAACTGAGCTATATCCCCAGCCCTCACGATGACGTTTTGCTGACCCTGAGCTGTTGTGACTCCTCATCCACATGGCATTCCTGGTGCCATTACTGCACCCTGCTTACTGTGGACTTGAGGGAAGTTTTGTACTCATGAAGTGCTAGTCACACTGCTGTTCTCTTTTTCAGCCTTGTGTGCTATTTTGGGTCAGTTGCAATGTCCTATGATGTTTTCAATTTGTTTTATTTTTTAAGGGGATAACGGGGATTGAACCCAGGGGCACTCGGCCACTGACCCACATCCCCAGCCCTATTTTGTATTTGATTAGATATCGGGTGTCCTGGTTTGCTTAGAGCCTCACTTTTGCTGTGGCTAGCTTTGAACTTGCAATCCTCCTGCCTCAACCTCTGGAACTGCTGGGATTACAGGGATTACAGTCTTGCTCCTCTGTGACCCACTGATGTTTTCAATTTCTACAGAGAAATCATCACCTACAATTCCGATTGGTGTTAAACAGAATCTGTAGATTCTTTTGAAGTATCACCACCCTAATAATATTAAATCTTTGGAACATGAGCATGGGATGTTTTTTCATTTATTTGGAACTTCAGATTTTTCCTAAAAAGATAGCAGTTTAGAAAATATGTTCTATAACTTTCTATTATGTTATTTATTATGAATGTTATGTTTGTTACATATTATTATTTTATTTATTCTTCTATATTCTTGGGGTGACATTGTAAATGAACTTTAGTGTAATTGTCTTTCAGTACTTCGTGTGTACAGAGGGAATTCTTTTTTCTTTTTTTTTTTTTTTTTGAACCAGGGATTGAACTCAGGGACACTCCACCACTGAGCCACATCCCCAGCCCTATTTTGTATTTTATTTAGAGACAGGGTCTCACTAAGTTGCTTAGGGTCTCGCTAAGTTGCTGAGGCTGGCTTTGAACTCACAATCCTCCTGATTCAGCCTCCCACCACTGGGATTACAGGCGTGCGCCACTGCGCCCGGCTCAGAGAGAATTCTTGATTATTAATTGATTATTACTGATTGTTTTCTATTGATTTTTTTCACTGCTGACCTTGGGAAAAAGTTTTCCTCTTGGGAGTTTCCAGGTTTTGAATATCACGAGTACTGATGCTGTAAACTTTTCAGTGCAGATTTTCATGTGGACCAACATTTTGAATTCATTTCTGTTACCCCTTCAGAAATGGCTTGAGATCCAGGAGCCACCACTGTGACACATGAGATGGGGTTGATCACTTCAGCCTGTGAAGGTCGAGTGGTCCAGGGCCTGTGAGGAGGTGTTGAGACCTGTGTGTATCCATGTGTGTTAGAGCCCATGACTTCCCAGGTGTTGATCTCCCCCTGTAGCAGGCTTTCTGGTAGGTGCAGCCATGAGGAGACCCCATCAAATGCCCTGTCCACTTGCAGTAGACCCTAGGGAGCAGGAGGCCAGAAATTCAAGTCAAATGACCACCATGTGAGGTGGTGGCTATTGTTGGGGTTAGAGGAGGAGAAGGTGCAGAGGCTGTGTTGTCTCCTCCTGTCTTGGTGCCTGTGGCTGCTGTCTCTGCAGGTGAGTGAGACTGAGTCTGTGTTTCCTGTGCCCACCTGTGTCCATATACCATTTCACTCTGCTGATGGTGTCTGCAGAGTGTTGATTCACTTTTAAGTTTCACATGCTGATGAGGTGCAGTGAGCTAGTTGCACACCTGTTCCAGTGTGTCTTGATCAGATCAGGGCATCAGCTCTTCTGTCTCCTAACATTGATCCTTTCTTGGTGTCTGTGGACTGCACCCCCAGCTTCACTATGAAATGCACAGTGACATGCTGTGCACTGTGGTCCCCCTGCTGTGCTGGATGGCAGCACTGCTGGCTCCTCCTGAGGGCATTCTGGTTCCTGATGCCCAGCCTCCTCCCCAGCCCTACCCTCTCCATCCTTCCCTCTCTTGCTCCTCTCTGGTGACTACTCTGTACTTACTGTGAAATCCACTTGCAGCTCCCCATGTGAGTGAGATCACACAGCGTGTCTCTCTGTGCCTGGCTCATTTCACTTAGCATGGTGACCTTCAGTTCTAGACTCATTGCTGCAGATGACAGGACTGAAAGCTATTTTTGGTAAAATCATGTTTGTTTATTAGTCTCCTGAATCTTGAGGAAGGTATCATATCCCAGAAGCCATTCCCAAATCCAGTGTTGTGAGACTTGTGTCTGCATTTTGTTCTATGAATTGGTGAGGTTTGTATTTTACTTCAGGACTTTGATCCCCATGGATTTCCTGTGTGCATGTGCTGTGAGGTGAGGGTCTGACTCAGGTGTGGACATGAGTATCCAGTTTCCCAGCCATTCATTCCCCAGGGGTCCTGTTCACCCGGATTGACCCTGGCCCCTTGTGGCACATCAGTTCCTTCTGTGGGTCAGCCTTCCCCTGGGCCCCCATTCCCCTCCACTGTTGTATGTGTCTGCCTGTAACCAGCGCTGCTCTGTCTGTTTCTATAGTTTGAGATGGTTTTGACATCAGGGAATGTGTTGCTTACCACTGTATTTTTCTTCTTCCGTTGTTGAGTTTCTTGCAACTCCATATGAATATTAGATTGATACTTCTTATTTTTGCATATTAATATCATTGCTAATTTTAAAGTGAATGAACTGAACTCATGGTTAATATTTGGGTAGATGAACAATTCCTTCTGCTTGCAAATACCAGCTATCATTACATGTATTATTTCTTTCAAACTATGTTGTAGTTTTTGTCTGGTGAGACTTCATGGATAATTTCTAAACAATTTTATGTGACCTTCATCTCCTGTTCCATGTCCTGGCTATTTTCCATTTTAGTTGTGCATTTATTCATCTCACTCTGTGCCCTGGCTCTCTGATGTCCCATGGCCTGCAGGTTTCTCCTTCACTTCTATCCAGCTTTTAATTCCCCTAATGTTAATATATTTGAATTTGTCATTCTTGTCCCTTATTGCTCACTGTCTTTATATAAAAGTATTTTTCTAGAAAAAAATTCTCTAAAAATGTTTTAGTTTTGTATTTCACATCACAATCTGTAATGAATTAATATGTTTTTCTTTGTATTGAGGATAATATTGCATTTTTTCAGTTAGATACCAGTTTGTCTTGACACATGTTTTAAATTGCATGTGAATGTTTCCATTCCTCTGCAATATTTTTTATATTCAAATTTTTATGGTCAAATTTCCATATGAATTTAAAACCAGTGAAAATTTTCTTTTCTTTTAGTTCATCTCTTGTTTTATCTCTCAGCTAATCTTATGCTGTGTCTAATAATATAATTTAAATGTTAGTTATTGCCAGGCATATCGGCACATGCCTGTAATCCCAGAGACTCAGGAGGTTGAGACAGGAAGATTGCAAGTTCAAAGCCAGCCTCAGAATCTTGGTGAGGCCCTAAGCACCTCAGTAAGACCCTGTCTCTAAATAAAACACAAAATAGGGCTGGGGATGTGGCTCAGTGGCCGAGTGTCCCTGAGTTCAATACCTGGTTAAAAAAAGAAAAAAAAAAAAGAAAGAAAAAAAACAGAATGGGTGGAAATGAGGCACAGTGATAAAGTGCCATGTCTGTTCCCCACCCCACCATATGGCTCTGCTGAGACAGATGATGCTGCACGGTCTTCATCCTCCTGGAAGTCATAGATGTGGCATGTCTCTATGTATAATTGGATTTCTGGGAATATTGTTAATGAATGCAAATTTCTTGAGAAAATCAGAAAATAATTTCCTAGGCAATGTCACTATACTGGAACACAAAATAAGTTGTAATAGGTCCCTTCTGAATGAAATAATGATGAAGGACAATGGATAAGTGTGGAATATTGGTAAATGGGATCAGGGTCAAACACTCAGGTTCATGGAAAAGTTAGCACATCATGGGCCTCTTTGGTACATGACGTCAAAGGAACAATAGCAAGCACTTACTAGACAATTGAATAGTTGGTACAGAAAATGTTGTTCCCACCTCTTATGTAAAATAAATGATTTAGACTAACATAAAATACATAGCTGAAAGAAATTGCCTAATTCTTGATTCTTAGTTAAAAGTAAAAGTGCATATAAATGTAATATTAGAATAGCTAACTATGATCTAACCCTAGTGTCTGTGCTGTGAAACAAATAAGCTTCTCACCTCTGTAGGTTATTTCCTAGATTATAAGCACAAGTCTGTGCTGAGAGTCAAAATTCACAGTGCATTAATCCCCTGAGAGTGTGAATAAAGCAGAATTAGCCTCAGAACACTTGGTGTCTCTGTTTCCTATTTCTCCATTTTGCTGACGCCTCCCATGCACCCATCCAAAATAGGGCTGGGGATGTGGCTCAGTGGTGGAGTGCCCCTGAGTTCAATCCAAAACAAACAAACAAACAAAGATGTTAGTTATTTATATCACTTCAACATTGTGGAAGTTCATTGTTATGCTGCCTCACCACTACACAGACCCCATGATGTATTTCACGGTCCTAGAAGGTGTACACTATTACATGCCTCGAGTCTGTGGTATCAGTTCCCTTACTGCTAATAACCATGTATTTGTAACCACTATTAACCAAATTGTCTTTGAGTAAAACATTGTTATGTGGCACATAACTATATATTGGATAAGCCAACAGTCTGCTGCTACAACATGTGCAACATATGGATAGGTGCTACACATTTCTTAATTCTTATTGGGTTTGGAGAAGTACTTTTTTTTTTTTTTTTTGTGGTGCTGGGGATTGAACCCAGGGCCTCGTGCATGAGAGGCAGGCATTATACCTGAGCTATATCCCCAGCCCAGTTCTTTCTATTGATGACTAAGAGTTCTGTTTGTGAAATGTCAGAAAAAGGTATTTAAAACTCAACCCATTGTACTTTTTTTCATTTAAAGAGTTTTGTATCTGTTTATTTGGGAACTTATATCAATTCATTCCACCAAATGTCACAGTGAGTCAGTCAAATGTGAAATCACTTTATAAGACCTTACTCAAGCAGAGTATCCAATTCCCATTTTTTGCTGAAGAGGTTTCTTAATGACCATAGACAGGCAGATTGGTCTTCACATTGTTCCTTGAGGTATTTTCTTCAGTCTTTCTTTTATTTATTTAATAAAAAAATCATACATTTATACAGGGTAATAATGTCTGTCTCATTCTACTGCCTTTTCCATTCCCACTGCCCCACCCCTCCCCTCACTCCCCTCTGCATAATCCAAAGTTCCTTCATTCTTCCCTACCCACCCCCCCACTATGAATTAGTATCCACTTATCAAAAAAACCATCTTCCTTTTAGTTTTTTGGTACCGGACTATTTCACTTAGCATAATATTCTCTCTTTTTATCCATTTACCTGCAAATGTCATAACTTCATTCATCATTAAGGCTGAGTAGTGTTCCATTATGTATATGCACCACACTTTCTTTACCCATTCATCTGTTGAAGGGCACCTAGGTTGGTTCCATACTTTAGCTATTGTGAGTTGAGCTGCTCTAAACATTGATGTGGCTACATCACTGTAGTGTGCTGATTTTAAGTCCTTTGGGTATAAACCAAGGAGTGGGAGTGCTGGATCAAATTGTGGTTCCAGTCCAAGTTTTCTTAAGGATCTCCATTCTGCTTTCCAAAATAGTTTCACCAATCTGGAGTTCCACCAACAATGTGTGAGTGTACCATTTTCCCCACATCCTTGCCAACATTTATTATTGCTTCTATTCTTGATAATTGCCATTCTGACTGGAGTGAGATGAAATCCTACAGTCGTTTTGATTTGCATTTCTCTAATTGCTAGAGATAATGAATACTTTTTTTATATGTTTGTTGATTGTATTTTTTCTTTTCTGAAGTATCTGCCAATTCCTTAACCCATTTATTGATTGGTTTGTGTGTGTGTGTGTGTGTTAAGTTTTTTCAGTTCTTTATATATCCTGGAGATTGGTGCTCCATCTGAGGTGCATGTGGTAAAGATTTTCTCCAATTCTGTAGGCTCTCCCTTCACATTATCAATTGTTTCCTTTGCTGAGAGTCTTTTTTTTTTTTTTTCCGCTTTCCCAAACTTTATTAAAGAAAAAAAGCAATGGTGGTAAATCTCTAGAACATAGTCAATTTTCTGGGATTCCTCCCTTGAAAATGTGACATTTGATTTCCAAACACATGCTGGAAGTGTACATGGTTCCCAACTGTACTAAGTAGGTAAGAAGCTAAAATCCTAAAGTGTTCATCTTCCAACTTTCCCTAGTCTGTGGTCTGTCTTTGGATCAGCAATAATTGCGTGAACAGCTACTATGGCTTCATTAATTTTTGTCTGTAGCTCTCTGAGTTCTTCTATATGCAGCAATCACAGAATCTGGGCAGCTTCATTAAGAACTGCATCTCCTGTGTCAAAGCCAAGAATATGTTTGTCTAAAGCAACAGGCAAGCCCTCTTTTGTTTGATTTGCTTTAGCAACTGCATCTTGTGTTAGGCACTCTTGAACCAAAATGCGAATTGCCTTAAGCATTACCAGGTAATCATCCTGATGCTGAATCTGAAGAAGGTTAGCCAAAGCCATCACACCAGCCTTGAAGTCGGGATTATTTACATCCAAATTGATCAATGGCTCTGCATTTTTAGTTGCATTGTCAGTATTTTTTGCATTATCAGGTACTAAGTCCTTGTATTTTTCAGCATTATCTCCATACTCAAGTCTAACAGCTAAGCCAAGAAGCCAGTCAATTGCTTCTTGTCGATCCTGAATCTTGAAGGGACAGTTAACATCTCTGAGATACTTTTCAAAGAACTTGGGCCAGTCACTGCTGTGGATGTTTCTTAAATTACCTCTGTCTTCAATCTTGTAGTGTCTGATTTTCTGATCTTCAAGCCAAACAATAAAGTTTCTAAATTCTGTTTCATCTTTACAGTTGAAGCCGGAAGGATTATGGTAGTCGAGAGCCGTCAGCTTGCGTCGGAACATGGTCCTCGCTTCTCTCTCTGGTCCCCCGGGCCTCGCCGGGAGAGGAGCTGAGAGTCTTTTTAGTTCAAATCCATCACATTTATTGATTCTTAATTTTATTTCTTGTGCTTCAGGCGTCTTGTTAAGGAAGTCAGGTTGTAAGCTGACATGATGAATATTTGGACCTACTTTTTCTTCTATTAGGCAAAGGGAGTCTGCTCTAGTGTCTAATCTTTGATCCTCTTTGAGTTGATTTTGGTGCAGTGTGAGAGATAGAGGTTTTATTTCATTTTGTTACATATGGATTTCCAGTTTTCTCAACACTATTTGTTGAATAGACTATCTCTTCCAATGTATATTTTTGGCACCTTTGTCTAGTATGAGATAACCATATTTATGTGGGTTTTTGTCTGTGTCTTCTATTGTGTACCATTAGTCTACATGGTTATTTTGGTGACAATACCATGCCATTTTTGTTACTATTGCTCTGTAGTATAGTTTAAGGTCTGGTGTTGTGATACCTCCTGCTTCACTCTTCCTGATCAGGATTGCCTTGGCTATTCTGGCTCTCTTTTTCTTCCAGAAGAATTTTATGATTGCTTTTTCTGTATCTCTGAGGAACATCATTGGAATTTTAATTGGAGGTGCATTAAATCTGTATAGCAACTTTTGTAATATGGTCATTTTGAGAATGTTAATTCTGCATATCCATCTTCTACAAATTTTGTTAATTTCTTTCTTTAGTGCTCTGTAGTTTTCATTTTAGAGGTCTTTCACCTCTTTTGTTAAATTGATTACCAAGTATTTTAATTTTGTTGAGGTGATTGTGAATGGAGTAGTTTTCCTAATTTTTCTTAGAGTGGATTCATCACTTATGTATACTTATGTATACTTATGTATAGGAATGTATTTGATTTATGGTATTGGTTTTATATCCTGCTACTTTGCTGAATTCATTTATTCTAGAATTTTTCTGGTGAAAAGTTTTAGAACTTCTATATATAGAATCTTGTCATTGGCAAATAGGGATAGTTTTAGTTCTTCTTTTCCTATTTGTATCTCTTTAACTTCTTTCATCTGTCTGAGTGCTCTGGCTAGAGTGTCAAGTATGATATTGAATAGAAGTGGTAGAAGAGGGCATCCTTGTCTTGTTCCAGTTTTTAGAGGGAAGGCTTTCAATTTTTCTCCATTCAGGATGATGTTGGCCTTCAGCTTGCATTAAAGAGCTCTCACAATGTTGAGATATGTTCTGATTGTCCCTCGTTTTTCTAGTGTTTTGAACATGAGGGGGTGTTGTATTTTGTGAAATGCTTTTCTGCAACTATCGAGATGATCATATGGTTCTTGTCCTTAAATCTATTGATGTGATGTATTATGTATCCCCTCTGATTACTTTGGTTTGAAGTCCACATTGTCTTATATGAGTACGGAAACTCTTGCTTGTTTACACAGTTCATATGAGTGACATGTTTTTTTGATGACCTTTCACCTTCAATCTAGCGGTGTTTTTTCATAAAAGGTTCATCTCTGAAGGCAGCATATTGTTGGGTCTGCCAGTCTATGTCTTTTGATTGATGAACTTAGGCCATTCATGTTCAGGGTTATTATCAAGATATTCAAAGAGATTCAAGATGGCAGAGTAGAGGGAGGCTGCGGTTTTTTTTGCTCTTTAACTTGGGTTTCAAGCAGAGGAACAGGTGTTTCTCTGTGAGGCACTCTTTGCTTCTTTTTGATCCCCTGCTGTTTATCCCATTTGTCCACCTCACTCACCCACAGTCTGTGAGCACATCAACTACATTCTGAGTGCAGATCATGCACTGACTGCTGCCTACCATCTGCCATTATTGAGATATGATTTATAATCCCAGAGATTCTGATTTGTTTCTGGTTTTAAACTTGACCAAGTTTCTCCTTTGATTGACTTTTCCTTTAGTGTAATTTCTTCCTCTGCTGGTTTTCATTTTACTTATTCATTTCCTCCTCATCCAATATATGTTTTTAACATTATATTTTATTTATTTATGTTTTTTAGATTTATTTATTTTGATTCATTGTACACAAATGGAGTACAGCTGTTGTTTCTCTGGTTGGGCACAAAGTAGAGTCACATCATCTGTGCATTCATACCTTATGCAATATTTTGATGAGAATGTTCTGTAGTGCAGGCTTTCTAGTTCTGAATTCTTTTAAATTTTGTTTATCATGGATGGTTTATATTTTGTCTTCAAATCTGAAGTTTAATTTTGGTAGATACAATTTTTTTGTTTGGCATTCATTTTCTTTTAGAGGTTGGTATATGTTATTACAGGGTTTCCTGGCACTGAGGGTCTTGGATTGAGAAATTGATAAGATCAGAATGGCTTTCCCTCATATGTTCTTTGATCTTTGTGTCTCATAGGCTTTAAAATTCTATCTTTATTCTGTATGTTAGTTATTCTCATTATAATATTCCCTGGAGTTTGCTGTATTTTGTACATTTTGAGTCCTGTAAGCATCTTGTGTTTAATTTTCCATTTCATTCTTTGAATTTTGGAAGTTTTCTGATATTTGGTACTGGGGATTGAACTCAGGGGCACTGAACCACTGAGCTACATCCCCAGCCTTATTTTGTATTTTATTTAGAGACAGGGTCTCACTGAGTTGCTTAGGGCCTCGCTAAGTTTGCTGAGGCTGGCTTTAACTTATAATCCTCCTGCCTCAACCTCCCAAGTGCTAGGATTACAAGGTGTGGGCCACCATGCCCAGCTCCATTGGATTTTTTATTTCATTTATTGTTTCCTTCACTTCAAGAATTTCTGTTTGATTTCTTTTTCTAATCTCTACCCTTTATTGAGTTGATCTTTTGCTTTCTGTATTTTCTCTTAATTAGCATCCTTTATTTCGAAGATCAGTCACCTATGCACCTTCTAGACTTCTTCTCTGACATTTCTTCTACTGTGTTGACTATGGATTCTATTGTTGGAGCATCTTGGCTTGTTTGAGGTTCTTTGTTCCCTTGTTTTTTCGAGTTTTACTGTGTTTTCTCATATAGCAGTATGGAGCTGAGGCAGTATGGATTCTACCCTGTGGTCATATAGTGTCCTTGAAGACTTCCAGTGCCTCACCTTTAGGGCAGAGACTAAGATTAGCAGCACAAACCCACACTTGAGACAAACTCTATGAATATAAACAATTTGTTGAAACCTTCATGTGTTTTTATCCTTTTTCCTTTAAATATATTTCATAGTGGAGAAAGGTCCTATGAGGGTAAAGCCTTCACTAATTTGGTTTATCTTCAAATACATGAAAGAAACTTATACTGGGGAAAGACCTTATGGATGCAAACAATGTGGAAAAGCCTTCCATTATTCCTATGGGCTTTATGTGCATAAAAATATTTATACTGACTGGAGAACATCGCCCTGAATGTAAACACTGTGGTAAATTCTTCCTTAGTTGTGCTTATCTTCATGTATTCTTGTTGGTGAGGCCTCATGAAAGTAAACCATGTGGTACAACCTTTGCTTATTCAAATTCAATTTGAAAACACCAGATAACGCATACTTGAGACAAGTGGTCTCAATGTAAACAATCTGGAAAATACTTCAATATGTCCACTCACCTTCAAGTACATAAATGCACTCACACTGCAGAGAATCCCTCTAAATTTAAGCAGTGTGAGAAAGGTTTCACTTATTCTTATCAATTTCAAATCATACACAACTTCATACTGGATAGAAGCCTTATGAATATCAACAATGTGCAAAAGTCTTCAGTTGATCTTCCTACCTTCAAACACAAGACCAAACAGTGTTGAGAAACCCTTGAGTATAAATAATGTAGTAAAGCCTTCATGTTTTGAAGTTACCTTGAAAAATACGAAATAACTCATATTAGATCAAAGCTACATTTGCATAAACAATCAGAAATACCTTCACTTGGTTCAGTTCCCCTAATAAGCATTAAAGAAATGTTAATGTAGAAATGCCCTTTGAATGCAAAAATTGTGGCAAAATATTCAACCTTCCTGGTCATCTTCAAAGATGTCAAAGGATTCACACTACACAAATTCTGAACTTTAAAAAGTGTTAATTCAGTTTTCCCAGTTTCTTCAAAGCTATTTTACTCACAGTGGGAAAGAAACCATCTAAATGTCTGATATTTACTTCCTATACATAAAAGGTAATGGAGCAAAGAACTGTGTGAATGTATTCTGTTTTTCCAGTTCCTTTGTTAAAAAAAAAAAATTCAAGCACCTCTCAAACAACAGACAAAGCAGATTTCACACCAAAGTTAGTTAGAAGGGATAAAGAAGGACATTTCATACTGCTTAAAGGAAGCATAAATCAGCAAGACATAACAATCATAAATATTTATGCACCAAACAATGGCGCATCCATGTATGTCAATCAGATCCTTCTCAATTTCAGGAATCAAATAGACCAAAAGACAATAATACTGGGAGACTTTAACACTCCTCTCTCACCGTTGGACAGATCCTCCAAGCAAAAATTGAACAAAGAAACTATAGGACTCAATGACACAATCGCTAATTTGGACTTAACGGACATATATAGAATATTCCATCCATCAAAAAGTGAATACACTTTCTTCTCAGCAGCTCATGGTTCCTTCTCCAAAATAGACCATATGTTATGCCACAAATCTACTCTTAACAAATAGAAAAACATAGAGATACTACCTTGTATACTATCAGATCATAATGGCATGAAATTAGACATCAACGAGAAAGTTAGAAACAGAAACTACTCCAAGACCTGGAGATTAAATAATATGCTATTGAATGATACATGGATAACAGAAGACATTAGGGGGGAAATTAAAAGATTCTTAGAGGTCAATGAGAACAAAGATACAACATATCAAAATCTCGGGGATACTATGAAAGCAGTGCTAAGAGGAAACTTCATTTCATGGAGTGCATTTAATAAAAGAATTAAAAGTCAACAAATCAATGACCTCACATTACAGCTCAAAGCCCTAGAAAAAGAGGAACAGATCATCACCAAAAGTAGTAGAAGACAGGAAATAATCAAAATCAAAGCTGAAATCAATGAAATTGAAACAAAAGAAACAATTCAAAAAATTGACAAAACAAAAAGTTGGTTCTTTGAAAAAATAAACAAAACTGATAAACCCTTAGCCACGCTAAAGAAGAGAAGAAGAGAGAAAATCCAAATTACTAAAATTCGTGATGGAAATGGAAATATTACAACAGACACAATTGAAATACAAAA
>JAJEJO010003352.1:88704-128320 GCA_020662805.1 Glaucomys volans | reverse complement strand
AAAGGAATCGAGCTCACTTTTCTCTCATTCAATGCCACCTCTGTTAGTCAGCTTTGTGTCACTGTAACAAAACACTTGAGAAAAACAACTTTAAAGGGGGAAAGATTTATTTTGGCTCACAGTTTCAGAAAGTTCAGCCCACGACCACTTGGCTCTGCTGTTTCCGGGTCTGTGATAAGGCAGAACCTTGTGGAAGAGAGGGCATGGTAGAGAAAAGCCGCCCACCTCATGGCAGCCAGAAACAGAGGGAGGAGAAGGAGGAAGGAAGAAGACATACCCTTGAAGGACACATGCCCCAGTGACCTACCTCCTCCAACAAGGTCTTACCTCTCCCAATAGCATCACTAGTTGGGGGAGTCAAGCCTTCAACACATGAGCCTTTGGGGGACATCCCAGCTCCAAACTCCATGCTATCTATGAGTCCAAAGGAATTGTGAGGGGCCTGGGGTGCAGAGGCCCAGCCTAGCATGCATGAGACCTTGATGAGCCCCTGGGTTCAATCCCCAGCACCACAAAGGAGAGAAGTATGGTTCTTACTCCAAAAATCAACCACACTCAGCACACAGATAAATTTTTGTATATCACTGTCCCCATAACTTGAAACAGGTCACCTTGGAGAAATGGCTGATTCCAAAAGTCAGGAGTGTGTCATGGAATATGCAAGAGAAACCTGGAGTGACTTGAACGGCTGTAAAGATGTGCTCAAAAAACAATGAATGAGGTATGTCAAAGGGATACAAGGATCACAATTAAAAGAAGTCCTAAAAGACAAAACTGGATCAAGTTGAGAAATAAAACAATTTAATACTAGATGATAGTTCAAAGTCTAAAATATCTATGAATTCATACTGATATAGATGAATGATTGCATAAATAAATAGGGGTAAAGAGACAAATCTCCTGCAGCTATATAAGAATTCCAAGTGGGCAATGTAGCAGCTACACAAGAATTCCAAGTAGTTAAATCAGATACTACCTCACTCAAGGAGTGTGCCCTGTCACTTGCTTCCACAAAGTCAGCTCTGGGGACAGGGAAGAAGGGTCTTTACAATGAAAAAAATTGGCAAATACTACTTTGGCCAGGTGGTCAAGGTCAGCATCATCAGTAGTAAGTTGACGTTGAAAAGCATACACCTTTTTCCCAATGTGGTGAAAATGGCACTTCACCTCATTTCCCTAAAAATCCATGAATCCAGTCAAATGAGAGAAAAATATTAAGCAAATGAAAAATAAAGGATAGTCTACAAAATGTCTCAGCAACTCTCCTCAAAACCATCAAGGTGATCAGAAGTCAGGAATGTCTGAGAAATCATCACCTGCACTTACCATATGACCCAGTGATTGGTCCCTTAGGCATTTAATGCACAGAAAAACTCAAGCACATTGCTCACAGCAGCTTTGTTTCCAAACTGGAAACAACCCAAATATCTCTCATTGGGTAGACGTCTCAACAAGCTGTGGGATAGCCATACCATGAAATATTTACACCCAGTGTGGTATTACAGTTCAGATCCTAGAACAGAAACCTGAAATCAAATAAAGTATGGAGTTCCGACAAGTAGGAGAAACTGGATGATGAATACATTGGAATTCCCTGTCTCATCTTTGGAACTTTTCTCTTATAGGAAACTATCATAAAGTATTCTAAACTAAAATGTATTTTTAAAAAATAAACCACGATAAAAGCAACAATGCAAAGTTAAATGGGACAATTAATAAATTGGACCTTATCAAAATTTTAAAAATTTTCCTCCCTAAGAAACCCCATAAAGAAAAGCAAAAGACAATCTACAAACTGGGAGAAAATGTTTGTGAACCACAGGTATAGGACAGAGGACTCATATTTACATGGACAGCTCATCTCTACATAGACAACTCTCCAAACTAAAAATACAAAAACCCCAATTATAAAACATGAAGAGACATCTCATCAAAGAGGATATACAGATGGCAAACAAATATGAAACTATACTCAATGTCAGTCATTAAAAATGCAAATTAAAACCACAATAAGCTATCATTTCACATGTATTAGAACAACAAAATAATAACATGAATAATAATGACAGCACTAAATGTCAGTAAGAATATGAAAAAGTGGAATATTTTATGCATTATTAGTGGAAATGTAAAATAGTAAAGTCACTCTGGAAAAGAGAAGAGCAATATTTTATAAAATAAACATGCATTTATCATATGACACAGTGATTGGTCCCTTAGGCATTTAATCAAAGAAATGGAAACAGGTTCACACAAAAACTCAAACACATTGCACACAGCAGCTTTGTTAGTAACTGTCCAAAACTGGAAACAACCCAAATATCTCTCTTTGGGCAAATGTCTCAACAAGCTGTGGTACAGCTATAGCATGAAATACTTAACAATAAAAAGGAATGAGCTATTGATACACATATTAGATGGATCCCAAGAGAATCAGGCTAAGTTTTTTTAAAAAACCAGCTTCAAAAGGTTGCACGATGTATGGTTCTATTTATATAGCATTCTTGAAGTGAAAAAATTATAGAGATGGAAAACAGATCAGTGGTTACCAAAGGTCAGGTGAGAGGCAGGAGGGGAGAGCAGGCATCATGGCTATGCCTGAGGGGAGGGGCCCTGCAATGGTCATGCAGGAGATCCTTGCAAGGGAATGGCTCTGCATGTTGATCACATGAATGAATATACGTGATAAGCTCCAATAGAAGTAAATACATGTGTATACAGATTGAGTGCTTATAAAGCTGGTGAAATCTGGATGAAGTTGATTAATTCTATCTTTACCAGTTCCCTGATTGTGACATTGTAATATAGTTATATAAAAATCTTACCAAACGAGCAAACTGTGTGAACACTATAAAACCTCCCTCTGTAGTATTCTTACAATTATGTGTACATTGACACTGATATCAACATTCAAAGTTTAAAAAATAATATAAACAATATGAGAGAAATCATCAGTATGGGGGAAAGCTACTTTGATAGATAACCTTTTTCTTTTTCAGTATTCAAAGGTCTAAATCATCACAAAGTAGTTTTTGCCTAATCAATTTGGTGAAAATATACAACTGTCCTAAAATGGAGCAGTGTATACCTAGTTGCTTCTGTCACATATCAATAGGTTCAAGAGACATAGGCTCAGCAAAGGGGAAGCTCTGTTATCCAAGAAGCCAGGACCAGCATTTGTGCACAGTAATTCCACTCTTGTCTTGCAATAAAAGCCATAAGGAAGACATTTTCTACTTACCTCTGTGTAGGACAGCCAGAATCCTATGACATATCTCTAATTTCGCCTAAGTTGATGTTGATTAACTTCTATTCTTCAGGCAAAACTGTTCAACCAGTTATAAATTTATCTATTGATACCATTGTTGAATTCACTTTTTCCTCTATAGCTGCAAGCATGTCTATTTTTAAAATTCTAAATATCTCACTGAAGATATTCTCTATCTACAACATTCATACCCTGATCTATATTTATCATATAGAAAACTTCCTAAGAAAATGTGGTTAATCCGGCAGGGCCTGGTCTTACATATCCATTCTCACTCAACAAGTTTCTTCTCTTCCTTTGATATCCTCTAAAGGTACTCCAGAGTTTGTGGGGGAAGAGTTTTCTAATCTATGACCCAAGGATTTGCCTTTATTATATTGCTTGACAACCGGAACAATGGTATCAGTCTTTACAATGCTAACAGATAGAAATGTATGAACAGGAAAACGAGAGAGAGGAGTATGTTTGTCCTAATTTAGAGAGCTGGATATTTTAGGCTTCACAGCACAGGTGAGCTTTAAGAGATTCCTAAAAATAAAAAGTGTTTAATAAAAAGCTGTTGAAAGAAATGACAAATGAAAAAATAAATAGGAAAAGTAAACCTGTATTTGGACAAAATATATATGCAAATGTGCTTCTGTTTATAACAGGAATAAATTCTAAACATCTAAGGAAGTTTTTAAAGGGATGTGTTAAGGTACACAGCAGGTACTTTATGCTATGTTAAAATAAAGAAAAAAAGCTTGATGAATTAATGTGGAAAGATGCCCATAGGCAGGATAAACAGAAAGAAAATCATAAAATCTATACATATAACTATGGGCACACACACACACACACACACACACACACACACACATGCATAGACGTGTACAGCCAGACGCCACATAACAATGTTTCAGTCCACGATGAGCAACATGCATGGTGGGAGTCCCACAGGTTATACTGGAGGTGAAATATTCCCACCAACCCACATTTTATTGTACCTTTTCTACGTTTCGATACACAGATACTAGTCATTGTTAAAATTGCCTACAGTTTTTTATATAGGAAAATGCCATACAGGATTGCAGCTTAAGAGAGCGGGCTCTGCCTCACAGCCCAGGTGTAGTAGGGTACACCATCTCGGTTCGTAAGTACTTTCTATGATGTCTACACGATGAAGAGATTCTCTAAAGATGTATTTCTCAGAGTGTTCCTTCATCCTTAGGCAACTCACAACTGTATAAAATATTGTTTTTAAAATACAATGACAGTATTTGTTGGTATACACATATATATGTAAAAATATACCATGAAGTGTTAATAATTGTCTAGGTAAGGAAGGTAAATGGGCACCTTTATATTTGATTTATTTCTGTAATGTTTGACTTCTCCACAGAGCATCATACAGAATGAAAAATGAATCTAAGCCAACTAGGCTGCACCATCAAGGAAGTGAAGGGGTGGTGGAGCCCAGGAACAGCCTCCCGAGCATCACACGCAGGGTCCGCCACATCTCCTAACACATCTCAGGTACAGGGGAGGAGCTGGAGACTGAAGAAGGAGTTCCAGTAACATCCTATGTGCCAACTAAACAAACTCAGTGTGAATATTTCCTTCAGAGAATGGGATTTTAAGAAAGGATAATATCATCAAGCCTGGATTTCAAAAGATAACTCATCCATTATTTTTATACTTAGTATGACATCTCCACCTATCTGGAGACTATATTTTGAAGTCACTTGAACAATGCCCTCTTTTTAATTTTGTTTTCTTTATATATATTTTTGTCATTTTTTATTCTTCTCCCCATTATCTCTCTTTTGTATACCCTCTTTTTTAGCTGTCATCTCTCTGCCCATTTCTCCTCCGCACCTCACCTGGAGGCTCTGGAATTGTGCAGGGAGAACCCTGATTCTGAGAGCCGCTCAGTTGTCCCTCTCAGGTCCTGTTTCCTTCTAAGTGCTGGGCCTATTCCCTTTTCTCCAAACATTTCTAAATCTTTATCTTTGAGTTTGCAGTTTCTGCTTCTGCAGTTTCTAAGGTAACATAATCACTTCCCCATTTTCTCTTATTTATACATCTTTAACCAGTTTGCCTTATCATCCAAAGTAACTCCAAAGTAGGTTTGAGCCTTTGATGCCTATAATTCCCAAGGACCAGCCCCTTCCCTGCAGAGCTGAGAACACTGGTGCCCCAAACAAGCCAGTGTCCAGGCTCAAAGCCCAGGACCAGAGCTGGAGTAGGACACCTTGCTTTGACTTTCAATTTGGCATCTCTCTGCTATGGTGAATGACCCTCAAGGAAGGAAGATGGCAAAGGGCAGAAGAAGGTTAAGAAGAAGTTTTCTTCTTTTTTTTTTTTTTGGAACCAGGAATTGAACTCAGGGACACTCGGCCACTGAGCCACATCCCCAGTCCTATTTTGTATTTTATTTAGAGACATGGTCTCACTGAGTTGCTTAGCTCCCTGCCCATGCTGAGGCTGGTTTTGAACTCATGATTCTCCTGCCTCAGGCTCCCAAATCACTGGGATTACAGGTGTGTGCCACCACGCCAGGCTAAGAAGTTTTTTTCTTTGAAATACTATTTTTCTCTGACATAGATGGATCATTCCAGAAGGTGAAGATGAATGTAGAAAAGGAATTTTATCATATTTTTAATTAATTTAAGTCCTGGATAGACTATCTCCCTGTCTTTGCCTTTGATTTTAATCCTTGAAAGAGGCCCAGTTAATATCTTGTTATAACACAATAGGAGGCTCAGTATGTTAATAGGCATCAACTAAAGTGTCTAAATCCTACCAGTCTTGTCTTTTGAGCTGTTTTTATTTTTTACCCTGCAAAATATAAACTGGGGATGGTATGCAATGGAAAATTTCTTCCTACTCTTATCTGCCTGTCTTTTGTTGCCCCACAATAGTTAACCTCCTAATGTGTTGTCACCACCACTGAAATATTAATACTTTTACCAGGAAGTAGCAGTAAAATAACAATTTTGCCCACGTGCACTTGGGTTGTATTAATGCCTTCAGAAAACTCACTCTGCCCTATGCAGTTCAGAAAAGGAGCAGAAATCTATGAAGCATCCCTAAGACTCAGGGGTGGAGTTCTTACCAGCGCGAGTGCTGTGTCCTCTCACAATCTGAAGCCTCACGAGGTAATAATGAGGTCATCGAAAGAAACCTCAGCTAGGAGAGGGGTCTGAGCATCCACTGCCATGACTTTTTATGACCTACCTTTAGGAAGACATCAGTTGCTGAGGGCAAAGTCCCCAACACCACAGAAAGTCCCAGCAGGTGCTAATGATGTTTGCACAACAAGGACAGCTAGGAGTTCTGTTGTTGCCTGTTGGATTAAATGTACTTTTAGTCACAAATGGCCGTGCTGCAGAGCACTTCAGAGAGTACAGGGGCCCTCAGACCTCTGGGTATACTCTCATTAGGAAATTCTCACAGACAAATATTTTACCAGCCCCCAATTTCGTGTGCTCAGTCTTCTTGACCACAGGGCACAGATAATGGGGTAGTTAAAATGTCATTCATCCTATTTACCTACGAGAAATAATGGCTTTCCTTCGAAGAAACTGAAAACTCAATGAAAATCAGTCCTCACGGTTCTGTAGGGCACAGGTTGCAGCGTGGAATCCGAGGATTCCAAACCGGGAGGAGCCTTGTCTTTCCACCTGAATCCATCACCCAGCTCCCTCCCAGGTGCCAGCCTCTCTTCTTGGTGCCCTGATCAGGAGTTGTGGCTTCACCATCAGGCTCTTCATAGCAATTTCAACCTATTTACTGCCTGAACTTTTTACCGTCACCCTTAAAGAGCAACCTAAAGGTTGCCCTCCTTGGAAGAATTCCCAGCAACCCAGACGCACATAGGCAAAGTCGCTCCAGGACTTTACTAGTTTTTGTATATATTTCTATTATGACATATAAAACACAGCATGACAGCTATCTATTACTTGTATTTGTTCACATTTTGTTGTAACATAAATGTTGTATCATGTTTATTTATTTACCTATCTTTTCTCCCAACTCCCCTAAAAAAAAATCCCCCAAGGTTCAAACTTGTTTGAAGGCAAGGACTTCATCTTATACAGTTTTTAAATCATGAGTGGAGGCAGATAGATTAAGGGATAAAGAGGAGGGAAGAGTTAAGTTATAATGAAATCAGGGTAGATATGAGTAATTATATCTGTATACACACATGGGAACAGATTCTTTATACACTTATCTTTGGCATGCTTTTATGTGGGTAGATGCTATTACAAGATTAGGGTTGTTATTTTGAGACATTCACAATACTGTTTAAATAGGGACTTATAAAAGAACAGGGAGGGTTTTTTAATTCTCTCTTAATCAATGCAATATAAAAGAGGAAAGGTAACTATGTGGTTTTAGTAAAAAAGTTTTTCTGCTTCTTGGAATTTGGTTTAACATGGCTCCTGAGAAGCATTCCCTGGCCTGGCCTCTCCCTTCTCTTGACTAAGTTGCTGAAGCACAAATAAAAATTAGAATTCCAGATCCCCCAAAGTTGCTGAGAATAGAGTCCTGATGATGGGGCCACCCAAGCTGTGATGCTTGAGCCATCTGTGTCCCTCAGTCCTGCCACCTTCCACCCACCCCCAGTGACACCGAATCTCCCTCTTCCGCACAGTCAGAATCTGAAGCTCTCTGGTGTAGGATCACCGAGGCCAAAGGATTCTGCTGGAACTGACAGAAGTAAAGGAGTAATGGGTGCAGCTCAGAGAACTGGGTGCAGGAAGCCGTGTCTCAGAGCCATACGCTCTCAGCTCACCTTTTCCTGCCTCTCTCCTCTCTCTTGACAGGTTGTCTGTACTTGGCACCATGATGACCCCCTTCAGGGCCGAGAACCCAGAATTCTCGACCCAAGATTTTTTTGATGACTCTTAAAAAGGGAAATTTTCTTATGATATAATACTACACTAGAAGAAAAAAAAAGTTTCAAATAATTCATTTTAATGACAAAATTTTTTTTTTTTTTTTTGGAACTGGGGATTGAACTCAGGGACACTTGGCCACTGAGCCACATCCCCAGTCCTATTTTGTATTTTATTTAGAGACAGGGTCTCACTGAGTTGCTTAGGGCCTCGTTAAGTTGCTGAGGCTGGCTTTGAACTTGTGATCCTCCTGACTCAGCCTCCAGAGTTGCTTGGATTACAGGCGTGCGCCACCACGCCCAGCTTAATGACAAAATTTTATAATAAAATATTAAGTAAAATGTAAGTGACACAAGCCAGAAGCATACTAAATAAAATTAACTTGCTTAGAATATTATCATATAAGGAATAATGGAACTCTTTAATTATTTGCTAAAAGGTGATAGTAATAGGAATCATTTTTACTTTTTATTTTTTAAATTCCATAGTTCCTAAACTTCTCAGTATACTTATATATTATCCTTACAAAGCAAAAATAATCAAAAATTGTTTAGCATCCCACTTTCCTTTTCATGTCCACCCTTCTTTGACCTCAACCTTTATTTTCCACCAGAACTAGAGAGAGAACAGTGACTAAGTGTTCAAAGTTTATTACCCTCTTTGATTCATTAGCTTTCCATCTGTCTCTCATTACTATTGCATCTATTATAACTTTATCCATGTTTGGATGCTCATGAACATTATGTGAGAATTTCAATTGCCCTAACCTGTTATCTCTAAGTAAGAAGCCATTTGCCTTTCTGCTTCAGCATGTGCTGAACTTTCCCTTCCTCTCCTGGGGTGAAAATGCTTCAGGAATGGAAAGTTGCTTAGCAATGGAATCATAGTAAGATTTATAAGGACTAGAAATATAAATGTCTTGGCAGAATTACTGTCAGTTATAGACTACATTTTTCTGTTTCTCTTGTGATGCTACCTGAGAATTTCTCTGTGGTAGAAGGATGCTGTACTTCATATACAAATGAATATAGAGACATTGTTACTATGACATTACGAACTTGCCATCAACTCTTCTAATCCTTTTTTCTCACTTCTGACTGGTTGGTTTTTCTAAAGAAAGAATTCAGTAATGTTAATTCCCTAGTGTGAAATTCTTTTAGTGGCTGCTGTGCTGCACCCCCCACCCCAGGTCCTTCAGAACAGAGCATTTGCCCTCTCTAGTTGCTGACAGGATTGGGGCTAATGGCCCTCTACAGAGTGAACCCCCAGGAGTTGCCCTCAGGCCAAAGAGTGGCTCACCCAAGGCCACACCCCCTCACTAAACAGCCCACCTCTAAGTGCTAGTCGATGTAGGGATACAAAGCCATGGTCTTGTCTCTAGCAAGAGCAAATATGAAGGACCATCCTGGCTTTGAAGATCCCTGTAGGATCTGCCCTGAAGGTCACTTCTTTCCTCTGCCCACCTCTGCTGCCTTCATTCTTCAACAGACATCATTCCTATGAACACTTTCTAATAAATACCTGCATGCAAATAAATCTGTGTCTGCTTCCTGGAGAATCCAACTAAAGACTTGGTCCCAGGAGTGGTCTGGCAAAGTTGATGTTTGGATAAAGATGATTCCAGCCAGCTGGCTATAAAAAGCACTATCACTGCCACTAAGTAGGGCATGAACAGCCCTACTTAGCAGCAAACTTGTGGAAACTTTCCCCAGTGGTAAGCTGGGACAGGATACCAAGGACACAATACACTGGGGTGAGACTTCTCAGTGCTCAAGGAGTTTCAAAGCATAGATCATAAAAACTATGGAATCAGGCAGAGATTTTTGGATGCAATCAATGCACTAAAGAAAAACAATGAAATCTTAAACGTGATCAATTAACTAGTCGGAAAGGCAGAGGGTTTCTTTTGCATGATATAGTGAGTCTCATCTTCCATAACTAAAGAGCAAAAAAAGCAGAGGATCAAGCCCAGGACAGACTTGTAAGAGCAGCAGAGCTTCAGAGACTGTTGGATTCTCAACCCCTGCAAGTCTTCTATCCCAAAGTCAGAGCCCTTGGGAAGGAGTGGGGCCCTGAGTCATGAGATGGGAATATCTACTCTGGAATCCCAGAAGGTGAGGTCTCTGAAATTTCTGCACCTGCCAAAATAGCCTTCACTGGCCTGTAAAGGGCAGGACCCTCCCCTTTCTTGAAGACAGTGAGCAAGCCTCTGCCTTGCATGACCACATATATTTCCTTTAGTGCCCATCCTCACATCCTCTCTTTGACATAGACCAAAGCTATGAGTATAGTCATAACATAAACTTGCCAGGAAAGCACCACGCTTACTAAGAGAAGAAGGAACTAGTCCTTAAGAAAGCTGCAGGGCTATCTTACAGCAGGAGTTGATATATAGAACTGCATCTGGAAGGTACTAGGTCAAGGGATGCAGAAAAGTTGTAAGAGAGAATGTTCACTGATATGGAAGTGCTCTCACATGACACAAGACTTAGCACCCTGGATAAGACATCAGAAGCCAGGAACATTGAAGAAAGCAATGATCCATGTACGTCAAGTCAAAATGACAGAAGGACCATGGGACACAGTGGACTAGGAGATCAAAGGCCCAAGGAAATGGGTAAGAGGAAGGGAAGGTACGCTATGGCAGAAACCCACCTCGCTGCCTGTGTTCTGTAAGCAGCAGGGAGGATACTATTTACCAAAGCCACAGAGGTTAGAGGGGCCATTGACTCACTGAGAATCTTAGAAACCACCATGTTCTGCAGTTCAGGGCTGACAGCAGAAGTTACAGAAGTGGGCTCGCTGGCAGCAATAAGGATGATAAAATCCTAAATAACAGAGGTTGAGTGGTGGACTTAAATGTCAGAAGCACAGGGTTTCATTTTCATAACAAATGCAGGACCATTATAATAGTCAAAAATCTCTGGAGGCAATAGCACATGTCATGGAGATGAGGCAGATGGCTAGACAACCAAGGTGATGCTCAATCCATACCATCAACATTTAACAAAGACAGATGATCAAAGGAAGGAGGAGAGCTGCTCCAATAAAACATCGTAATCACTTTTCTCTTTCTGAACCTCAGTGTTCAGTCTTAGACTCACAGGACTCCAGGAAGGCCCAGGTCATAGGGAGAAGAACCCTACAACACTATGGCAAGCGTGTCTACTAGTGCCATACCCAGAGCTTTCCTCAAAGTCCAAAGGACCCTTTAATGGAGTGATCATACAGTGGAGGAAGGAAAAGACCTAAATATTTCAATGACTATGATACACATTCCCCAAGTTGTGAAGGTCCTGAGGTTCATGGCCGCCCTATAGTGTGAGGGTACATGAGGACCAAGTAACAAATGTAGTCCTGGATCAGAGCTGGCCTTCAGTAGGTCCACGGCACTCTTGACCCAGAAGCAATAATTTCTCCTGCTTCCTAAATGAAAATTGGAAGGATGAAAACTGGTATATGCTGACCCCTTGAAATGTGAGGTAGACATATCACAGTGTGTAAGGCCACTCACTCTCCTGCTACCAAAATCAAAAGGGTTTTGCATTGTTATGATTTGAAGGTGAGTTGTCCCCCAAAAGCTCACATGCAAGATGATGTGAGAGGGTTCAGATCAGAATGTGATTGGATTGTGAAAGCCTTACCCCTATGGGTGAATTAATCCCCTGATGGGATTATCTGAGTGATAACTGGAGGCAGGTGGGGTGTGGCTAGAGGAGGTGGGTCATAGGAGGCATGGTTTTGGGGTATATATTTGTGTTTGCCAAGTGGAGATTTCTCTCTCTCTCTCTCTCTCTCTCTCTCTCTCTCTCTCTTGCTCTGCTTCACCTTGAGCTCCAAGGAATGGAGCTGGCTGTCTAGGTATTGAGACCTCTGAAACTGTGAGCCCCCAGAATAAATTTTTTCTCCTTCACTGTTGTTCTGGCTTAGGTCACAGCAGTAAGAAAAAAGCTGACTAAAGCATTCGGGGAGAATTTGAGGTATGTACAACCCTTAAAAACATAGAACGTAGCAGAACATAGCAGAGATGACTGCCCCCATGTCCCCATTATTTTGCCAACCTAAACCCCAAAACTCCAAGTAATAAAAGATGGCCATTGACTATACAAACTCAGCCAACTAGTTTCCCACTTGCCATCTGAGGCATCTTTGCTAGAGGAGGGCAACACTGCCTTGAGTGTATGTTACGCAACTATTGACCAACAAATGCAGGGTTTGCCCTTCCTGTCAATAAGGAAAGCAAGACAGTTTGCATTCACATGTAGTGTACAACAGCATACTCTTGAAGTTCAGCTCCAGGGCTAGTTAGCTCTTCTGTCAAACAATATTCTGAGGAGACTTGGACCATCTGGATATCCTTCCCACCTTACTGATGACATCATATAAATCATAACAGAGGAGTAAAAAGTAGCAAGCATGTTGGAGATCTGGATTAGATAAATCACATCATTCCAGGTGATAGAGGACAAATCTCGTGAAGATTCAGGGGCTCACCCTGCAGTAATATGTTTGGTCTGAATGTGCTTGACCCTCATGGTAAATGAAAATTGCTGCATCTCAAACTTCTTATTAGAACACAGAAAACATGATGCTTAGGGAGCCCCTTCAGGCCTTGGGAGTTTCCATACATGGGTTCAACTCATTTACCATGTATACAATCAAGATTCTTCAGATAAGTAGAATCAGTAGGGTGTGTGTGTGTGTGTGTGTGTGTGTGTGTGTGTGTAATTGTGGGAAGAGAGAGTTATTTTAAGGAATAATGATAATGGAGCCTGGTGAGACCATGATCTCAGGATAAGTATGTAGGCTCAAGACCAGAGAAATTCTGATGTTCCAGTTTGTGTCTGAAAACTTTGCTGGTAGAATTCCTTCTTGCTTGAGGGAGGTCAGTCTTTGTTCTAAGTAAACTTTCATATGATTGATGAGACCACCCATATTATGTCGGGAAATCTGCTTTACTTCAATCCACTGGCTTATACCTCACTCTCATCCTAAAAGACTGTTCACAGACACATTCAAAATAACCTTTGACCAAATATCTAGGTACCATAGCCCAGTCATGTCAGCACATAGAATTAACAGTCATACAAGGTAACACAAAAGGTTGCCTACTGTCTCTGGGGCCCAGAGTTGAAGACCAAGCAAGAAACCCTGCCCCATAACCTTCCAGACAGTGTGGTGGTCCTTAAAGGTAACAGTGTCAGGGAAAGAGGCGCCCCATCATGGAAACCAAGTGACACTTGTAGAAAGAACTTCCATCATGACCTGGGTTCTGTAAGACTCCCAAAGTCATAATGTCAGGGCACAAGAGGAAAACCCTTGTGAAATCAAAGTGATACACCTGGGATCAGGTCTGGGCAGGACTAGAGGACACAAATAATCTGCATGAACAAATGTCCCCAAACCCCATGTGACCCACCCCTGTTGCATGGATGCATATTCTCCAGCTCAAAGTTATAGCCACATGGAGTATTCCATATACTCACAGAGCAGGGAAAGGGTTGGTTTTGTTTGTGGATAGATTCATTCCATACGGAAGAATGAGTAAGAAACTGACTGCTAAGACTGTTTCCACTGAGAGATGTTCTGAAAGAGATGTAAGGGAAATTCCTCCCACGGGACAGAGCGTAGGGCTGGCTCTGTGCAGAAAGAGAGTAAGTAGCTCAAGGTAAGACTGTGTATAAACACATGGGAGGTGTCAGATAGCCTGGCTGGTTCTGGGGCCTGGAAGAAAAAAAAATAGGAGAGAGACAAGGAAGTCTAAGGAAAAATCACATTTGGCAAGATCAGTTGCAAGCAAGAACACAGAGCTTCCACGCCCTCTCTTCTTGGAAGCCAGGCATGCCACTCTCCCAGCACTTGAAGTGTTCAGTAACCAGAAAACTCCCCTGAGCCTGTCTCCAGAATTACTGTAGTTTCATTATGTGGGTGTGATTGAATCATTTGGCATTTGTGTGAGCTCAAGCTCCAGTCCCTCTCTCCTCCCTGGAGATGGGGCTGGCCCAAAGTTGTAACCCTCTAGTAACATGTTGGTGCTATGACTTGGATATGGTTTATGTGCTGAATGCTTGCTCCCTCCCTCTGTAACCATATAAAGGTTCTGAAAGTTGAGAGGAATCTTCAAGAGATGGCACCTAATGGAATGTGATAAAGTCACCATTTTGGAGGGATTAATAACAGTCACACAGAAAGTGATAGATCTCTGAGGAATGGATTAGCTCCCAAGGGCAGTTTATTATTTAAAAAAAGTAAGCCTGGGGTCTTCTTGGTGTCTTGCTTCCTCTCTCTCTCATGTGCTCCTGCCATATGATATTATTTCCACATGAGAGTCTCACCAAGGGCTGATACCAGCATCATACTCTTGATACTCTAGCATTGTAAACTAAATAAACTTTTTTTTCTGTACCAAGTACCCAGTCTCAAGTATTTTGTTACAGCAACACAAAATGGATTAAGTTGATTGGCTTTCAGGTGACCATCACCCATCCTGAAGCTGTCTGAGGGCCCTCCAAGAGTCACTTCATTAGCATAATAAAGACTTTCCTATCAAGCAGTAAATTTCAAGTGTGCTTGAAACTCTTTGCCAGGAAACAAGAACAAAGACATGGTATATTCATTGTACCACCCAACATAACTGCCCCTACTTGAGGGCAGCATCCTCTGACTACTGGCCAGTGTAGGAGGTGAGAGTTTGGTGTTAAAATGTGACTCCTGCCTCAAAGTGGGACCATTCCAGCCTTAAGAGCTTCACAGAGATGAACTGTAGCTTTGGTTTAAGTTCCCCCTTTAATTCCCAATAAATACTGATCTTCAGAAGCAACCCTCAAGAAACATCCTCCAAGCATCCTCTTGTGAGGCTACTCCTTGGGCAATCTAACCAGACACATTTTTTAATATCTGCCAGGATAAAATTGAGATATCTAAACAGACAAAGTCATTCACATGCTCACTACCTTGTTCTTTAATATCAGTTTGTACCATCTTTGAACTTCACACTTCTGCCATATTGAATTTCACTATGAAGGCCTTGAACTCCATCCTTTAGCTGACGGGTCAGGTTGGCTGGTGCAGGGGATTAACTGCCACTTCCCGCCCTCTGTAAGGCACGCTGACTTTGCTGCAGGCAGCCTGCTCATCAGGAAGCTCACAGAACGGCTCTTCCCCAATTATGTTAGTGCTTATCAGGAGCGAGTTCTTCCCAAAATTGTCTGTGCTAGTGCTTCTTGTCATTGCTGCAGTATAATTCATTAAAAACTATATAAATCGGGAAAATGTGCAGGCAATAAAGGTGTTTTCTATGAAAGCTAAATTCTGTGTTTTGGAAAGACGTGACGAAGGTGAGTTCTCAATTGTAATGGCTCTAATATGGATGAAATCATAGGAGGAGATTGAGAGGGGATGTAAATCTCTAGGAATTTTCTCAAGAAGGTTGTTTCCAAGCAACTTAAATTCCTCACCCCACTTGAAAGTGAAGCAAGAATTCAGAGGACACATGAAGGGTACATCTCATGCAAGAAGGAAAACATGGAACCATTCATAACCAGGAAAAAGCATTGGCCTTTTATTTTAAAAAATGGATAAAGGCAAATGAACCATCATGTTTTAATGTAAAATGAAATTCTTAAAGTGCAAGTGATCCTTCTTAAATAATGACCTATGTTAATTAGCTTTCTAAACCTGCCAATCACCAACCTGGTTCACATCACAAGATAACATCTCCCCTGGGTGCTGATTCCCTCACTGGGCACACACCCCTCCTGTCCAGGACTCTGCAGACTGTGGTCTCTGCCTGCTGTTCTAAAACCTCCCCCACTTCCCCTTTCAAAACTCAGCTCAGGCACCGCCTCCTCCTGGGAACCTTCCCAGATTCCTAAGATTTCCCAGGCACCCTTTTCCCCCTTAATACTCCTAAATACAACCTTGCACTTATCCACCGATTTGTCTCCCCCAGATCTCTAAGCAGCACCTGTCCCTCAGTCACCCTGGCAGCCCTTTGCTCAGTGTGACCCAGAACATGGAAGAAATGTGATAAATATTTGTTCGTTTACAAATGATTCAACACTATTGTATTATCTTTCCATAAAAAATTTGTTTCAAATGTCACTATCTCCCTTTTCTGCATGCTGTCTTCCTTCCCCTCACATAAAAAAAAAAAAAAAAAAAAAAAAAAAAAAACAGTGAGCTTGGAGATTCTGGGAACATATATAAATTACTAGTGATTTTTTTCCTGTCTTCCTTTTTGTGAAAATATAACCCAAATTATCCTCACTTAAATGCATGCAGTTGCCAGAATTTTGCTCTTCTTTCTTCCTCCCTCCCTTCCTTCCTTCCTTCCTTCCTTCCTTCCTTCCTTCCTTCCTTCCTTCCTTCCCTTCTTTCTCTCTTCCTTTTTTCCCTCCTTCCTTCTGTAAATGTCTTGACTTAGGAAGACATACAATGCCTGTAATGATCCTCATTTTCCAAATCTATATACTCGAATTCATATAATTGCCCTTTATTGATTAAGGAAGCAAATTACACTTTGTTAGGAAGATAGCTGATCACTGCCCTCAGAAAGAAAGGTGCAATTTATTTGTGAATTGCTGTGATACTGGGAGCAAATTGCATTAATTAATCTACCTTCCACACACACCATTTCACTCTTCCTAGAGGCATCAAACAAATTTTGGTACTCGTTGTACAAAACTGGTTAGCAGAAGATAAATTGCTGTTATAACTGAAAATACCAGTAGCATTCCTGACAGTGTCACAGTGAGAATCGGTTTCGATGACATCGCGCCCTCTGGGTTTCAACTGGAAGTTGACCAGAAACTTCTATCATTTGTGACTCACTGTTTGCTGTTGACATATTCCACCAGGCTGTGCTCCTCCCTCCACCAGTAGGAGCTCCTTCCAGAAGAGACGCCACTGCAGGAGGCTCTGGGCAGTATCCCCACCAGCCACCTAGACTCACCTGCTTATTACGGAGCCCAAGGTCGCAGCTATATCAAGCAGTTAGTGCAGAGAACAAAAGCAAAACCAAACAGAATCCTTCAGTTTCTCGGCATCGTAGAATTTCTTAGAGTTCAAGAGAAATCATCAGAAGCCTCCTGTGCTTTCATCCTAGAATTTCTAGCATGAAGAATTAATAAAGATTTGTAGTAGAAGCAGCCAGGGCCTTGCCCCATACCACCTGTCCCTTTATCATTAGCTTCCTCTGTCTTTCCCTCCACTGCTGGCCTCTGTCCCAGAAGTGGTCGGTTGTCCTTAGGCTGCAAGACCCACTTAGCCCATGGAGGGAAAGTCAAAGTGCCTGAAAATTTGGGGAACAGCTCCTCAGCCAAGGCTGAGTGTTCCAGAAGCATAAATAACCAGCTTTTTGCTGAGTGCAGTGGCTCACATCTGTGATCCCAGCACTTCTGGAGGCTGAAGCAGGAGGATCTTGCGTTCAAAGCCAGCCCCAGCACCTTAGCAAAACCCTGTCTTAAATAAAATGTAAAAGGACCGGGGATGTTTCTCAGAGGTTGACCATCCCTGGGTTAAATTCCTGGTGCCCTAAATAAATAAATAACCAGCCTCTTCATCCCCTAAGGGTTGAGCCAGTTACCTTCCTACAGAGAGCTACTTGCTGGTAGCTCATGGCGATTGTTCTCCAGCCCCTCTCTCAGCTAGAGTGACCAGCCACGCTGGCCTGCCTGGACTGTCCTGATTTTAACACTGAGAGCCTCACATTCTAGAAACCTCTGAGTCATGGACAAAGTGGGACAGCCAGTCACCCTGCATGTCCCCCACCTTCCGCCACTGGGAGTTCCTGAAACACTTCCCAATAAATCACCTTCACGTGAACCCTCCTCTCGGGATCTGCCTCTGGAAAATCCAAACCAAGGAAATCATTTTTAAAAACACTGGCTGCCTAATTGGGTCTCTTTAAGCTTTCATGTGTCTGCCCATACAAAAACAGAGCGTTTCAACATGTCGGCCTTCAGAACTCTTGAGGAGGTGAGGCAGGGCTTGCAACGTGCACTGAGCACCAGCACAGCTCCTTCCCAGTCCTGAACCAGCACCACCCCTTCTCACTGAGGGGGTGGCTGCTGTAGCCTCCTCCATTGTCTTTTCCTTCTATTCTTTCATTTATTCTCAGAGAAATTTAGTTATAATATAAACCAGACCCAACTCCCCATCTGTGCAACCCTCACAGCAAATCTCCACCTTACTCAGAATAGAAACAGGAATCTTTACCATGACTCAGGCTCCATCATGGCTGACTCTGACTTCTGCTATCCTCCTGCCTCATGCTGGGCCCTCGCTCTGGGCTATCAGGACCATGGATTTTCTCTCTTGTTGGTCTGCAAGATGACTCAATTCCTTCAGATCTTGACTCAAAATCCCCACCTCAGCAAGCCCTGCTTTGGTGTCCCCTGTGAGATGGGAAGACCTCCAGGCCACAGACACCCTGTCCCTGTCCCTCCTTGATTCCCCCACAGTGCAGCAGCCCAACCTTCCAGCTACACAGCACAGCTCCAGGAGGGCAGAGGGCAGGCCTGGCCCACTGTGTCTCTGAAAGTTCTGGCTCCTGGAACCTCCTCCTGCCACCTCCTGATCCTGAGACCAGGACGAGGTGTCAGAGTCCCCAGTCTGCTACCCACCAGTGACTTGTAACTTGGCCTATGACACCCCATCTCCTTAAGACTTACCCCTCCCTGGGGAAAGGTGTTGGGAAGCAACCACCTGCTGGGCCTGCTCTTGTTCTTTCTCTTCATTGGGACTGTGTAAACTGATTCCTGTTGATGTCTTGGGACTGTGGCTGCTATTGTCTTCCCAACTGCAAATGCTCTGATAGCCCAGGGAGCCCACAGGCTGCTCTCCAGACACCTCCTCCTATCAAAGAGGACTGTGCTTGCCCTTCCCTTTGTCTTGGGACTAGAGTTAGAAAACAATAACCCAAATAAGGAAAATAAAGCTCAATATAGGACTCCCCTTCAGATATGAGACAGACTTGCCTCCTCAGTGCTTCCCAAAGTGGGGTACCCAGAACAATAATGCCAACATCAAGGGGAACTTGCTATTGCAGCTTGTCAGATCCAGTCGGCCATAATCCCTAGACCAGTGAATCAGAAATCCTGGGGGTGAGCCCAGCCACACGTGTCTTAGAAAGAGGCCAGGAGACTCTGCTCTGCACTCAGACTTTGAGAAGCACTGACACAGTGAACAGTTTTCACTGGGGACTCTTTTCTAGAAACATTCTGCTATGAACTGTTTCATTGGAATTCCTTGGACCGAGGTTTCCTAATCTTGACAGCATTGACATTTTGATAGCATTTTCAGTTGCAGACAACTGTCCTATGTCTTACGGGATGTTTAGCAGGATTCTTGGCTTCTACCCACTAAATGCCAATGCCAACTCCTCACATCTCTCAGTTACGAAAAGGAAAAATATTTCCAGGCCTTGCCAAATGTCCCTTAGAGGACAAATTTGCCCTTGTTTGAGAATCACTCCCTTCCTTGTTTGGAAGACAAGAAAAGCCACCTATTGTGGTAAAGCTGAGCCCACCCACCTTGCCACTTGATGGCACCTCCTGTTTTCAACAGTTGGCTCCTACAGCATCTGTTGCAGGCTGGGCTCCTGGGAATAGACTTGGGTTCAGCGTGCAAGAGGTTTACAGAGGAGCACCTACAGGAACAACTCCTGCGATGAGGAGGGAAGCAGGAACAGGCAAAAGAGGATGCTGAGGGGTGGTAGGGCTGAAACAGAACATCTATAACTCTTAAGCGAAAGGCACTGACAGCTATCTCCCACTCCACCCGACCAGTCACTGCGGCTCCTTTGAGTGAGGTGGATTTCTTCACTGAGTCAATTCCCAGAGAGGAACTGCTATGGTTTGAATCTAGTCTGCCCCCCACCCCCCAAAAAAAACTCAGGATGAGGTTCAATTCCTCAGTGGAGCAGTGTTGAGAGTTGGGACTCAGTGGGAGGCATTTTGGGTCTTGGGTGGTGCCCTCCTGCATGAATTAGTGCCTTTCTCCCATTAGTTCTTGGTCTCATGGAACTAGATTAGTTATCAAGAGAACAGGTTGTTATAAAAGTAAGTCTGCCCCTCACTTTTTGTTTCTTTCCCTCATGCCCCATTTGCCCTTCTGCTTTCCATCATGAGTTGAGGCAGCACAAAGCCCTTATCTGATGGACTTGGACTTCCCAATCTCCCAAACGTGAGCCAAAATAAACCTCATTCCTTTATAAATTTCACAGCCTCAAGTATTCTGTTATATCAGCAGAAAACAGACTAGGAAAAGGACTGAGCTGTGAGCTCCCAGAATCCAGCACTCAGGAATAGGCACCCAGGTCTTGAGTGGTGACCACAGAATCCACTATGGCATCTGATTTCCACAGAAACAGGACCTCATTAATTAATCATTACTTTTATCATTATTTAACTATCATTAATTAATCATCATTATTAATCCTTCTATGATTCCAGGAATGCACTTAAGTGCCCAAGTCCAAGCTTCAGTCATCTACATTCTTTAATAAAGAGCTTCTATTTAGTCAAATGGCATCCTAAGAATTCTGTGCATGAGGAGGTTTCAGGGTGTGCCAAGGCTCATCTTCTCTTTGGTTTCTGCTCAGAATGACAAACAGGCACGAATTTGCCCTTGTTAGTTCCTACCAGCTCTGTGGATCTCAGCCTGCAAACCCAGTACTGCCGTCTTCAAGTCACTCAGGATGGACCCCACAGTGTTCGTGAAATCCCATCCTCTTCAACAGAAGACCTGAAATGTGTCTGATCTGTTGCTTTAACCCAGCTCTCTGCATATTTGGGGGTCCGAGGGTGACCTGTCCCTTAAATCATCAACTTTCATGCATTCAGTATATCTGGAGTTCCAATCAGGACTCACCTTGAAGGCTGCCCAGCATCTCCCTCTTATCCCCACACCTGTCCTATGGTGAGGGCTTAGTCATCTCCTCGGCAAACAAATCTACCACACAGGTGAGCCCTCTGGTTGCTAAATGTCTGACTTGGAAACTTCATGGCAGATTCTTCAAAATCACATTATTTCTGGGACTTACAATCCTGAAAGGAGTGATGTCAGCAGAAACACTAGAAAGAAAAATGTCAAATGCTTTCAAATATGAAGTCTGACTCTCATGAATCATCTGTAAGTAAAAATATATATAAATTAAAGCTGACATAACTGTGTGAAGGAGGAAACATCTTTTAACAGATTCTTTTTTACTTTCAAGAACTTGCTACACACACACACACACACACACACACACACACATCTGTTCACTAAGAACCATTGATTTAAATGATGAGTTCACATGAACTCTATCCCTGCCTGTGAGTACCTGACCATGCCAACTCAGGAGTTGTGCCCAGGAGCTGGGGAGGATCACAGGCCGAGATGGAGGAAGACAGGGAACCTCCCATCCATCCTTCATCTAAGAATTCATCAGAGAGCTACAATTAAAACACACTAAAGCACAGCACTTTTGTCAGACCATGTGTCTGCTGAAGCTCTTATTTAGAGATAAGAAACAGGAAAACCTTTTCACTGCAGGTAAAACACAAGTGACATTTTGCACTCAAAATCGTGTCTTCAGGATGGTCAGAGTTGGATGACTCTACACAACTTTGTGAATCAGACTTGTTCCCCTCACTATCGCCCCACCCATGGAGCTTAACAATCTATAGATTTAGGGGCTTCATCAACTTTGAATTTCCCACCCACTTTGGTTCCCAGGAAAAAAATTCTCAGGTCCAGAGAGAAGTGACAGTTTCACCCTTCTTGCCTCTCCCTGGCAAAGGAGCGCCCTGACTTTATTTTTTTTTCATTTGTTCTTTTTAGATATACACAACTTTTTCAGAAGTGTGCAAGAAGATTGGATATTCACCCGCTGTGCCATAAGGCTGCGTAGAGTTAACACCAAGGCAGTCTGTGGGGGAGTGAGAGCATTTGAGTGTGACATATGACTTCCATTACTCAGCCCTCAGCCTGCGTCTATTTTTGCCTCAGCAATATTTGGAGGAGCAATGGCCTGTAAATGTATTTAGGTGCATGATCATTGGGTTTCACAAACTATCAGTTTCGTGTGTCTATTTTCATAGAACATAGAATGTGTCATTATAAAAATGTTTACAGGTGGCTTCCTCCCAATAATATACATTTAAAGGAAGTAAAAGTGTGGGAAAATAAGCATTAATTCATCATAGAATTGATGATCCATGCACTGTGAACAGTATCTACATAACCAATCACATTTCTAAGATCCATATGACAATATGTGATATCTAGTCTCTTAATAATTCAGTACCATTGATTTTTCGTTTGCTTTTTTGGACCTGGGAATTTAACTCAGACCACGTACATGCTAAGCACATGCTCTACCACTGAGCTACATCCTCAGTTCAGGTCTTATTGATTTCTCATTGTTAGAGTGATGATGGAAGGAAACCTTTGACTCGAACTTTTGATTTGACTCTTGGTTCCTGCTCATATATCTCATGAGATGGTTCTTCAGGTCTAAGGATGATTGTTTAGGGAATAAGTCATAAGAGATTATTTTTACCAGGGTCATTACTTAGAGAATTCTTCAACATTACTTTCACTATTCTCTATTCATGATATCTCCCTGACTCCTTTTCAGCTGTTTAATTCTCACTGTGATGTTGTACTTTTAGTGACAATTTTCCCTGTGAAAAGTTGAGTTGTTTTTCAGGAAGAGTGTAAGTTCATCCTCTTCCAGGAAGCCATCCAGAAATATTCAATCCATACACCACTCTCTCATTCTTTAAAATCCTCATGATCCTGGGTTCAGTGGCACACTCCTGTAATCTCAGCTGCTCCGGAGGCTGAGGCAGGAGGATGGCGAGTTCAAAGTCAGCCTCAGCAAAAATGAAGCACTAAGCAACTCAGTGAGTTCCTGTCTCTAAGCAAAATACAAAATAGGGCTGGGTATGTGGCTCAGTGGTCAAGTGCCCCTGAGTTCAATCCCTGCTACCAAAAAAAATTTCTCATGATATTCAGCTGGAAATGGTGGTGCACACCTGTAATCCCAGAGACTCAGGAGGCTGATGCAGGAAGAGAGCAAGTTCAAGGCTAGCTTCAGCAATTAAGTGAGGCCCTTTGCAACTTAGGGAGACCCTGTCTCAAAATAAAAAATAAAGAGGGCTGGGGATGTGGCTCAGTGGTAAATGCCCCTTGGGTCAATACTGGGAACCAAATAAATAAATAAATAAATAAATAAATAAATAAATGGCTAAGGATGTAGCTCAGTGGTAAAGTGCCCCTGGTACCAAAAAGACAGTCACAGTATTCAGACTTCATTTTACTCCTTAAACACTAGATTTTATGGAAATTGGTTTTAAGTGTAGGTGCCATAAGCCAGCTCATTTGTGTATTTCCCAACGAACAAACTCCTAGCTATAGAATTTACTGTCCATGTGATCCTGCACAAGTCCACTAATTCTCTGAACTTATTATCTATGGAATTTTCAGGAATATTTTAATGATCATGAAACAATTCCTGACCATTGAGAAATTCATCAACAATGAAGGGTTTTCTTCTAGGTCATGCTGAGGTCATGTGTGTGGTCTATTTCTATACCAGGACTCAAAGAGAAGGTGATGGTGGGCACCAGAGGAATGGATGGATTCATGGTGACGGCTTGTCCTGGTCTTATTCCACTGACGAAGTGCAATGGATTTTGTTTTTAATTTGTTTTTGTTTCTATTCTTTTTTTTTTCTAATAGTTAAACTCAAAATGGGGCTCGAGGTATCTGTTTCCTCTACACCAGTGAAGGCAGCTGAGCAGCAAACCTTTTGTTGATTTTGAGTCAGAAGATGAAGTCAAATAAGCTCGGAAACAAAGACCAACAATGGGGCACAGATTTGCCCAAGTCAGAACATGTTGAAGTGATTGGGTGTTGAAGTGTATTTGTCCACAGGGTCCCAACACGGCCAATGATGACTTCGTACAGCTTGGAGGACTTGTCTTTGGGTGCAGCAATGAGGAGAGTATTCATTCCTCCTCAGGGTTGGAATCCTGCGAAATGGGATAACTCTGCCAGTGCACTCCCGAGGGAGGAGTCCCAGGGAGGGCGACATGCAGCTTGCTTCACAGAAAATAATTTAAAAGGCTCTAAAGAAACAGGAGAAAGGAACAGGGCATGTGTCTAATGAAATCTGTGGGAGCAAGTGAGCTGAAGGTAGAACTCATTACGATCCACCACAAAAACTCACGTCCATTCAGCAGCCAGGTCCCTATGACAAATCTGTGACAGGAAGAGGTGCAACAGCGTCGACAGAGGAGCTGGCTCTGAGAGGATGAGGCACGTGCTCATGGTGGAGGCTTTGGAGGCGATGGTGATTATAATGGCTTAAATATGACTATGGATTCTTGTCAAAGGGATTTGAAACAGACCTCAATTACTGTTTTTCAGTTATGTCTATCCATACATATGGGGATGGTGGCTCTTCCAGAGCACAAGGGAACATTTTGTACATATGTGGGAATTATCTCACAGAACTACTGAGAATGGTACTTATCTTTTTCCCCCACTTCTCAAGCCAATGATAGAATGCACCGAGGTTGGTCCTGACGGTAGAGTAGTAGGTGAAGCAGGAGTCAAGTTTGCAACTCAATGGAGCAATGTCAAAAGCAAAGCAAATAAGCAATACAGATATGTGGAACTCCTCTGGAATTCACACTGGAGCCAGTGGCGGTGCCATTTTGCTACCATTAGCAAAATGATGGTGGCATGGGTTTGTGAGAACAGTCCAATTAAGGTGGCCCAGGAACACAACAGCTGAGTGGTGGTTATGTGGGCAGCTATGGAGACCAGAACAGCATGAGTGGATACAGCCAAACCCCAGTGGTTACAAACCCCAGTGGTTCAGCTGAAACATTGCATGGAGAGCCAAGGAGCAATGAAGAGCAGCTCATATAAACATGGAAGCAGAACAGCTATGGGCATGACCATGACCAGCAAGGGAGAGATGTCTAGCAAGGCCAGTGGATGGGAATTGTGACCTTGATCACTGGCTATTCATCACCTTTTTAAAAGAAGAAATTTCAGTGTATCAGTTTTTACAACACAAACATGTGATGTGTGCTTACTCTAAAAGTAGACGTCAGGATTGTTTTAAAGTTTTGAGGTTCAGTGTTTTCTAACACAACAACCTAGATCGAGGATACAATGGTGAAGTTGAATAAACCACAGCTGTAAACAATTCTCACTTTTCTCAAGTTATGTTACAGGGTGTGTCTGAGCAGTAAGCATACTTAGTTTAAAGCAGCTGAATCGTGTTAAATGCTGCTCTTACTCCATGTTACATGAACCACTGCTTTGATGCAAGCTGAGCAACATGCTTTTGTTTTAAACTCAATACAGGACCTATATATACAATTAAAAGTGAAACACTGGCATGTGTGTTTATTCTGGTTTTTTTGTAATAATCTGTATGGCACATAAGTCTAAGATTTTTTTAAGCTATTAGGGACATTTTGAAATGGAATAAAAATATTTTGGGATTTTGCTTTTGGTGATTATAAAAAATTATAAGACCTTGATTTATACTTCACTGTATTCTGATTTCTTCCTTTTAAAAAACTGGGAAAGAAAGGAGAAAAGGGAGGAAGTCAGGAAGGAGAGGAGGTCAAAAGAAAAAGAAAGAAAGAGTGACAAATAAGGTTCACAAGGCTACTAATTCATTTTATGCACAATAATTAATTGTAAAACTTTTTATCATAACAGAAGAAATATTTAGTAGTATTGGCCAAAGCAAAATTACCATTTTATCTTAAATTATTATTTTGGTGTCATTCAGGAAATAGTTGTGACCATCAGTTTTCCATAACTACAGTTAGATAATCAACTTATAAAGAGACAAGCTTTATTTAGGCTCTCAGTTTTGGAGGCCCCAACTCCAGATGGGTTGGCTCTGTGGCTTTGGACCTATCGCGAGGCAGCACGTCAGGCCAAGAGTGAATGGCAGAGCAAAACTACTCCCTTCGTGGCAAGAGGCAAGGGACAAGGGACTGGAGCCCACAGACCCTTCCAAGGATGACCCTGTGACTTCAGAACCTTCCCTTGGACTCCACTTCCTAAGGACCTCACCACCTCCCCACAGGGACACCCTGGGGAACAAGTCTTCAACACATAGGCTTTGGGGACATTTAAAATCCAAACTACGGCAAAAAATATGTGTTTATATACACATCCTGGTAAACACAAGCTAGAGAGACGAGGAGGCTCTGTGTCTGACAGCCTACTGAGAAGGAGTCATTATTCACATAGTGTTCTGGAAAGTTCCTAACCCATCTTTCAAAGATATTGAAACAAACCACCAATAAGCCAGTTAATAGAAATATAATAAAAAATTTTATTTTTAAATTTTCTAATGTGATCTGTGATAAACAGATTGAGCTGATACATTTATGTATAAGGACACTTGTCAAATTACATATGAAATTAAAACCTGGAAACATCGCAAATTTCTAAGAAATAGAATCTGTGCAATGTAATATTGAAAACCCATTAAAAGAGCATTTTAGGTGGGGCTGGGGTTGTGGCTCAGTGGTAGAATACTTGTGTGACCTGTTCGTGGCACTGAGTTTGATTTTCAGGGCTGCATATAGATAAATAAAAGAAAGGTCCATCAACAACTCAATATAAAAAGAAAAAACCTCCAAAAAAGAACATCTGAAGTAATATTTTAAAAATACTTTAATAATACAAATATTTTTAAATACATTAATTTTAAAAAGTAGAAGATTATGTAAATCTGGATTCTTATTTATTTTAATGTATAAAATCCAAAGAAAACAATGGAAAAGTAAAAGAAAAGAGTTACAGTGATTAGCACTTTCTAATAAGAACTTTATTATTTGTAACTTTCTGGATTTTAAAATTTTTCCACCATGTGCATATTAGTTTTAAAATCAGAAAAGAAATAAGTAAGTCTTTTTTATTAAAAAATGTTATATTGGAAATACAATTTTTAAATAAAATTTGTTTCTGAGGCATGATTTCTAAAAGCAAGAAAAATGGTAAGCAAATAAAATCTTCTCTAGTATTTTATGAATAGATTTTACTCAGATGTTCTTTTCTGTAACATGCCAGAGAGCAAGGACGTGCTTGCAGGGTGTTAACGTGGCGAAGAGCACAGAGGGCACCTCGGAATAGTAAGATAATTTCAGAAATGCATTGCAATCCATAGAACGAAACATATAGCTCAGAGCTCACACTGATATGTAGATGACAGGTGATTGATATGTGACAGACAAGTAGAAGATGACAGGTGATTGATATGTGACAGACAAGTAGATTGGTAGATGGATAGACAGGTAGATGGATGGATGGATAGATAGATAGATAGATAGATAGATAGATAGATAGATCAATGCATGGATACAATAGATAGATACACAGGTACACAGACAGATAGATGATGTAGAATTCCTCTTACTGTAGAATTCCAAATAATTAAACAAGTTTTAATAACTGTTCTTTCGGTACATAAAATGTCAACTTTTGATGAGGTTAGTTATAGTTTGGTGAACTTTTTGTAAATTTAAAATTATTTCAAGTTGAAGAGCTAAAAAATTAAGATCACCTAAATAATACAACATAATTATTTTACACTATGAAGTTAAATGTTATGGCTGTATAAGATTAAAAAGAAGAAAAGAAATATAATCACCACCCATAGATCCATCATAAAAAATATTTTTGTTATCTATGCTTCTTATTGAATATTTTTAAATCAATACATTTCCAGGGAAGAGTTTATCCATAGAGAAACTCGTGATGCCTCCTGGGTTTGTTCAGGCCTATGACCCTGAGCTCCTGCCTAGGATGCTAGGCAGCCACACTCCCAACCTTCTGACTGACCGAATTGAATCCACATGTTGCAACACAGGAGGACGGAAGCAGAGAATCAGGCATGCGAAAAAGGCCTCTTCCTAACCACTCGGAGCAGATTTCCAGCCTGCAAACCACCATCAGCCCTTCCCATCTGGGCAGCATTAGCAGGAATTTCCACTGGTAGCGTCAGAACTGCCTTACGAGCATAAAGGGGCCTGATGACAGCCCAGAGATAGTGACAGTTTTTCGGAAGCAGAGAGTGAATGTTAAATGTAAATGGTGCAAAATGGCTCTTACTATGGACTCTGGGTCAAAACAGAGCAGCCAAAGAAATGACAAGGCATCTACCTGCTCAGGTGCCAGCACAGAACTTCTAAGCAAATAAACAAGAGGCGTAACAAAGGACATACACTCAGTTCTCATCCACCATAACCATATTTGAGTAGGATGTTGTGTCCCCCATCCCACCCTACCCAGTCCCCAGAAATGGTGGCTTAGAGCTGGACAATGGGGGAAGTCAAGCTTATACTTCCATTCCTGGGAGCCAGCACAGCGATCCTGTTCTCTTCAGCTGGAACTAGATTGTTGCTATAGCAACGACCAAATGATAGACAGCTATTTGAATGTGCTGTGGTCTACTGTGATAAGAGCTTCCAGGATATCCACTCGGTATTTTCAATCCTGCTAAAACATGCTCACTGTGTAATGATGCTAAATGCTATGCTTCAAGATCAATTTTAAATGCCTTTTGTTTTAAAAATTGAAATGATACAGTCTGAGCTATTTTTAGTTCTACATAACTATTTGTGCTAATTTCAGTTTTATTCACTAGCATGTCAAGTCAAAACTTTCATTTTTTGTGCAGCACATTTTTTATACTGGCTTTGAGGAAGGTTGAACTGAATTAATGAAAACATACAGTGTCCCCTAGATAATGGTAACTTCTTTCCAAGGTGAATTTAATCCCAGGTATCATGTAGATTCTGAAAAACTATCATAGTTAAAACCCAGTAGGATGCCTTTGACCTTCTTTTGCTGTATATATTAGATTCACTTTCTTAAGAAAGTACCATAACCATAAAGCTGTTTCATTGTGCAAAGAAATTGTGGATATAGGAATGGGTAATGCCTGAACCATTCTAGCAGTCCTAGGTAATCAAGATTCAATTCTCTAAGTTTTATGCAAAATGCCCCTGAATTTATTTCATCTAAAATGACTTTGACACCTAAAAAGATGCAATGAGACTGCTGTAATTCAGATCTTGAATGTTCCACAAAGCCATGTGTTGAAGCTTGGTCTCCATCCTGTGGCACTGTTGGGAGGCCTAGAGGAAGAAAGTTAGGTCATTGGGCATGCTTTCAGTGCAGATATTGGGGCCCTGTTCCTCCTTCCTCTCTGTTATGATTTGGATCTGAAATGTTCCCCAAAAGACTCATGTGCTAAGACAATGCAGCAATGTCCAGAGATGGGACTTTTACACAATAGTCAGATCACGAGTGACAGAACATCTTCAGTGAATTAATCCATTTGACAGACTAATAATTTGAAAGGACTACTGGGAGGAGTTAGAAACTGTAGGCAAGCGTAGCATGATTAGAGGAAGTGCGTCACTGGGGGCATGCATGGGACTACACCCGGTCCCTGGTCCCTCTCTCTCTCTGTTTCTCAGCTGATGTGAGCAGAGCAGCATTCCTCTGCCGTAGCCTTCCATCACGACGCTCTGCTTCGCCTCAGGCCCAGACAATGGAGTCACAGTTCATGGACTGAAACCTCTGAAACCACCATCCAAAATAAATCTGTCCTTCTCTAAGTCGTCTTTCTTGAGTATCTGTCCAGTGATGAAGGGCTAAGTAACACACTCTCTTTTTACTTCCTGGCCGCCATGAGGTGAGCAGCTTCCTCTGCCACATGCCCCCACCATGACATACTGCCTCACCACAGGCCCAAAGGCAGCAGAGTCAAGCCACCATGGACTGAAACCTCAGAAACCATGAACCAACACAAACCTTTCCTCCTTTTAAGCTGATTTCTCTCAGATATCTGTTATAGTAATAGAAAGCTGACTAACACAAAGATGCTAATAATTGCTGGAACTTGAAGCAGACGTCCTCTTCAGATTGCTGCTTTCCAAAGATACTGCTTATGCCACAGCTCACATTCAGGAAGACCATTTAGGGAATTCACATAATCATAATTTAGGTTTCTCTGATAGAATGCAGATTGGTTTTACTAAGAGCCATAGGCTATCCATCCATAGGCTATCCATAACGTTATCCATCTAGAGGTGAAAAACTTCAGACTGATGTTCTTACGTGAACTTTTTACTGAAGCATGTTAAATGCAAATGGAGGCAAGCACACTTATCGAGTCATCAGCTCAATTAATTTCAACCAAAAGAACATGCCTGTGTAATCAGCTCCTAGATTAAGTCTTATGCAATAGTATAAGAACCAAGTGAGGGTCTTCCCAGCCCCCAGCAGCCAACAGTGGCCTGACCCCGTAGGTTGGTTATTTCTGCCGTTTTAAACTGCCTACAGATACGGTCACACAGCAGGCTCCATGTCTGCCTCCCTCAACCCCAGGTGATGTTTGTGGGAGTTTCCCAGGTGTTGCTTAGTAGTGACAGCAATTGTTACCATCTCATCTATGGTGTTATTAAGAGATGATCCGGGTAAACTCTAAGAACATAGTTGAAATTTTCGAAATAACTTGTCCTTGATGTTAGAAATCAATAGAAATAGAGTTGGAAAATGCAAGTGTGTTTTTCTTTGAAATCTGTGTGTTTACAATCCTATTTTAGTGCTTTGGTGGGTGTTTGAGTTAGCCATCAGCATGATTCTGTTAAGCATTGAAGAGCATAGAGAAAAACTGACACTTTTAAAGTTACCGTGACTTTTTGTGCAAGACTGTTCAAGTTTTAATAATTTTTTGTCGACTTCCTAATTGTACCCTGAGATTTAATGAAATTGTTTCAGTGACGTACTAAACCTCACTTCTCTTTCTTCTTCTTTTCTTCCTCCTCCTTCTTCTCTCCCTTCTTCTTTTAGTTCTGTTCATGTCTGAAAAGCCTAAAATGATTTTTGAAAAAAAAAAAGAACATCTGCCAGCATAGATATTTACAAAGATAAAACCAGCCAGAAGAGACAAAATTCCATGATTTGTGACCAGTAGTATATATATTCAGAGATGTATTTATTTTTATTGTTATTTTGGGGATCACTGAGGGCAATTTGCAGAAGCTCCAGAAGATATCATTTTAAAAGCCTGCAACATCATATCCAAAGCACACCCCTAAATTTAGATTGCTTTTTTTGGAGATTGCTTGTACATATTTTTACCATATTATCTTAAAGGAGATAACGTGGTCATAGAATCTTTCAAACACATAATATTCTCAAGTTCATTTCCTGGAAAACACAATGTGACCTCTGTGTCTAAAGATAAATAAAAACTCAGGCTGAACAGTCAAAATTCATTTCACTTTTTACTCTCTGCTACATTAACTAATGAATCAAGCACTGGTTGTCTTTTATTCCTAATATAGGAGCTTTAGGAACCGAGGGGCAGGAAACTAGGTAACTATTTTACCTTGCATTTACCCCATAAGATTTGAAAATAAAGATCTCCTGCTGATGAGGTCAAAACTAGTGGTGAGTCCTCAGGTTTACCCACCATTTTCCTGGACCTAGGTTTCCTTATTTATAAAGTAAAAGGATTTGACTATCTGGTCTAAGTTACCTTCCAGAACTAACATGTGTTGATTCATTTTCAGAAATAAATCAGGTTGTGAGAGCCAGGAATGAGGTCAAAGCAAAGGTCGGGAACTGGGGCGGTCATGGTGAGAGGAAACTGGAGGCAGGCCCAGCCAGCCGGCAGCAGGTTAGGAATAAATAATCAGACCTACGGGGAATTCAGGGAAGGATTCAGGATCCAGGAACGGCAATGAATGTACAGAAATGAGCCTGATCCTAGTACCTTCTGAATTTCCTGCTTTGTAACAGTGCGTGCCAGAGACAAGAGCAACAAAGAACCGTCTGACCTGTGTGAAGGCGGAATTCAGGGCACGCGTATCTCCGAACTGTGTGGCTTCCCCAGACCACAGAGAGGGGAGCAATCCAGGTGGGACATGGGATTTGAACCTTTCTAAAATAAACTTTGTAAACTTGTAAATTGTGAAGGTAGTGCAGATTTCCTACGTACCCCCACCCAGTCCCCCTTATTATTAACATTGTATTTATTATGGTACATTTGTCACAACTAATGGCCTGATATTGATACATCATTATTAACTAGAGTCTGTATGTACAGTCATCCCAGAACTCTAAGCAGATAGCAAAATCTGCAGACGTTAAGTCTCTTTTATAAAATAGTATAGTATTTGCATATAACCTATGTGCATCACACCATAGACTTTATTTTTTATTGGTTCTTTTTAATTATACATGACAGTAGAACCCATTTTGATATAATCATACAGCAGGGAATATATCTTTTTTTTAATAATGTAGATTCACATGATTCATATAATCTTACATATAAAAGTGGTCAACAAATATTTGAAAAAGTGCTCATCATCTCTAATTAGAGAAATGCAAATTAAAACCACCCTAAGATTTCATCTAACTCCAATTAGAATGGCCATTATCAGTAATACAAGCAATAACAAGTGTTGGCGAGGTTGTGGGGAAAAAGGCACACTCATACATTGCTGGTGGAGTTGCACATTGGTGCAGCCACTCTGGAAAGCAGTATGGAGATTCCTCAAAAAACTTGGAATGGACCCACCATTTGACCCAGCTATCCCACTCCTTGGTTTATACCCAACGGTCTTAAAATCAGCAAAGTATAGGGATGCAGCCACATCTATGTTCATAGCTGCTCAATTCACAATAGCTAGATTGTGGAACCAACCTAGATGCCCTTCAATTGAAGAATGGATAAAGAAACTGTAGTATATATACACAATGGAATATTACTCAGTCATAAAGAAGAATAAAATTATGGCATTTGCTGATAAAAATGGGTGGAGTTGGAGAATACCATGCTAAGTGGAATAAGCCAAGCCCAAAAAACAAAGGCCGAATGTTTCCTTTGATCAGTGGGTGCGAATACATAACGGGGGCTGGGGTGAGGGGTTATGGGGGGGATAAGAAAAGAATGGAGGAAGTATGGGTGGTGTAGAGGAAAAAGGGATGGGAAGGGGTAGGAGAAGGAAGGCTAGTAGACTGAGATACCAGACTTTAAATCATCTCTGTAGTATAATATCTAATACATTGTAAATGCCATGTAAATAGGGTTATAATGGATTAATGACAAGGGGAAGAAAAGACTGTACATGTTCCCTGCAGGCTCAATTTTTTTTCAAATACTTTTGATCTGAGATTGGTTGGATCTGCAGATGCAGACCCTCTAGATACGGAGGGCTGATTCTACTTTACTCAGATCTCCCTAGTTTTTACCTAGAGTCTTTTTCTGTTGCCTTGAGTCATCACATCACCCTCGGCTCCTTTTGGCTCCATGGTCTCTCTGTCTGTCCTTGGTAGGGGTGGTCTCAAAAGTTGTGAGAAGCAGTCTGCAGAGCATCAGCTGAGATTTGCCTCATGCTTTTCTAAGGATTGGAGTGAAAGGTGAGTTATGGGAGAAGACCACAGAGGCAAAGTGCCATTCTTACCAAGGGTGACACCATCAGCAGGACTCGGCGCTGCCGGTGCTGACCTTGACCAGGGTCAGGTTTCTCCTTGTAAGGTTACCCTTTCCACCCTCATGTGTGATCTTTGGAAGTCACTGGATGGAGCCCACACATAAGGATGGGGAGTTTGCTCTATCTCCCCAAGGGGAAAGAATCTGTATATGTTTATTTGGAATATATTTCTCTCATTAATTTATCCAATCATCTATTTAAATCATAGTGTCCCTTGGACATATATTTTATACTTTGAATATAATCCAATGCAACTTATTTTCTTGTTCAGATTGCTTCCATTTCACCAGTTCTTTCAAATGGCTCTTGGGTCCTTTGACATATCGCCGTCATTTTGAGGTTTGTTCTTTGTTGGAGAACTTACTGAGTTTCTAGAATACAGAATTTGTATTCTGAGAAAAAAGAAAGTGGCTCCTTAGGACAGTTTGGTCCTATGCTTAATTAATGTTTTCCTCCTTAGCTTTTGACTCTGATCACCTTTAAAATTATTCAGATAATCTTCATGTCTAGATGTTTTCAGATTTCATTTAGTTCTCAGGAAACAAATTAGGAGATTTCTTTGTAATTGTCCTAGCCCTGGGAAATAGTTTCTTCAATATGTTTGATAAATATCATCCCTACATTTTCTTTGTTTTCATTTTGTAGAACTCATTAGTCAGATAACCTCCTGGATTGATCCCCTTGAGTCTCAATCTTTTTATCTTTTTTTGTTTCCTTGTCTTTTTGTTCTACAAAGATATTATTTTATTATCATCTTCCCATTCCATACACACACACACACACACACACACACGCACACACACCCCTCCCTTTTCGTGGAATCTGATTTTTGTTACTTATTTTATGGACTCAATCTCCTGGTATCTTTCTAGGGATGCTAATCAAAGGTTTTCCAAGTTCTCTTCATTAGCCATGTATTTCTTTCTTTTTTTTTTAATAGAAGATTTTTCCAGATTTTGAGGTAATTTAGCAATCAGTATTCCTCCCAAGGTCTGGTCACCCTTGATTTTCTGCTCCTGTTTTAAAATGTAGCAATAGAAAGAACTCGCGAATGCTCTGTGCAGATGGACAGGCTGTCTGCCCTTCAGGCTTGTTTGCATTTCATGAGTGGCTTTTATGAGTTAGGGCCTCTAAATGTGAGCACTGACACCCTGACTCTTCCCAGAGAGTCAAGACAATTCCTTTGGAGAAGAATCATGTGATTGATTACACAATGGTCTTTAGCCAGGCAAATGAGGGTGCAAACTATTAACTGCAGAACTCATGGTTTCTGTGCTTTCAGCACAAAGTGTCATTTCCACCCTCTCCATTCCCCGTTTAGCCAACGGTGTCTGCAGCACAGACAGCAGATTTTCCAGGTAGGACAGAGAAGTCTTTCTCAGCAGATCAGCACCTTTGCTTCAAAGTGCTCACATTTATTGGCAGAATAAATGTCTACAAATCTACAAATTGAATTATTAGGTTAATGCATGTACAAGCTTATAATTTTGATAGGTACCTACGATTTTGCCTACAAATGGGAGGCTGTAGTTTGCTTTCCCACAGGCAAAAGATGAGCTTCTGGAAAATATTTTCAAAGTTTGGGAAAGTACTGTAATTTTCCCAGTCTGATCAATGAAAATGCTATTTCAGTGTAGTGTCATTTGCTTTTATCTTATTATGAATGAAGTTGAGCATCATTCTTTATATATCAGAGACACTTGTCTTCCCTTTCTATGAACAATCTGTTCATTATTTTTCCCATGTATTCTGTTTGTTCTTTTCTTACTGAAGTTTACATACTCTTTATATATTAAGGAGATTAACATTTTGACTATGTAATAAAATATATTTTTTAATCATGTTTCAGTTTGTTGAGCAGTTTGTCCATTTATAAGGAAAAAATTTTCATTCTTTTTATTTGTTCTAATTAGTTGTACATGACAGTAGAATGCATTTTGACACACCATATATAAATGGAGTGTAACTTCTCATTCTTCTGGTTGTACATGATGTAGAATTACACTGGTCATATAATCACATATGCACATAGGGTAATAATTTCAGAATCATTGTACTACCCTTCCTACTTCCACATCCCCTCCCCTCCCTTCACTCCCCTCTGTTTAATCCAAAGTACCTCTATTCTTCCCTAGCACCCTCCTTATTGTGAATTAGCATCTGCATATCAGAGAAAACATTCGGCCTTTGGTTCTTTGGGGACTGGCTTATTTCACTTAGCATGATACTCTCCAGTTCTGCCCATTTACCAGCAAATGCCATGATTTCATTTTTCTTTAAGGTTGAGTAATATTCCATTGTGTGTATATATACCACATTTTCTTTGCAGAGTAAAATGCATCCATTTATTAATGACTTCCAGGATATAGTTCATAGTTAGCAGAAACTTGCCTTTTCTAAACTAATAAAAGGATTATCAGTTTATCTTATAGAATATTTTATAGTTTAATATTTAAACTTTGGGTTTATTTGATATATATTGTAGAGTTTGGTGAGAGTTATAAATCTACTGTAATTCATTTGTCTTTTCTTCATTGGTCTTCGACAGTGAGAGAAAATTTTTCTCTCTATTAATTTATTCATTTATATCAGTAGTGGTTGTTAGATTCTCACTTATTTAACTGATCATATTCCAGTATTTTGATGCTCACATTGTCCCAGAATGGATCAGTGGGAATGTCTTTATAAGTTTGTTCTTGGGAACTTCTGATATGACCCCATCATTCTTTGATCACTTTACTACTCTCTGACACAAAAGAAGGTATATTTTCATTTTGTATCTTACCTGGTACAACCCTAAAATTAATTCTTTTCTCAAAGGAAGCCTTTTTGTTAGAGAAAAATATGTAGAACCCAAGATCTTGGTTCTCATGGTGCTGAGGCATGTCATTCCCAGGTCTGCTCAGTGGGAGGAGCTGGGAAGCATATGTAGTGTGTGTGTGTGTGTGTGTGTGTGTGCACACATGCATTCATGCATCAGTGTGTGTAATCACCAATTCATACATAAACTTCCACCCCTACTCCATGCCACAGCATGCATTCTATTCCCAACCCTTTATGTGCAGTCACGCACAGGGGCATTTCAATGACAGGTTGCTTATGTGATGGTGGTCCCATAACATAATGGAGCCGAGAAATTCCTATCACTAGTGACTTCGTAGCTGTTGTAACATTGTAGCAAAACCCATCACTCACATGTTTGTGATGACGCAGCTGTAAACACAGCTACTGCTCTGCGGGTTGTATACACACAGTAAATAATGTCATTTGTAGGACTGTTACTGCTTTTCTCATTTTCTATGGTATACCTTTTATAATTTTTAAGAGTATGCTTATGAAAAAAAATAGTTAACTATGGAACAGTCTCAGGCAGGTCCTTCGGGGGGTTCAAGAAGGAGGCCTTGCTACCACAGAAGGTGACGGCTCAAGCATGGCATTGCCACCGAAGACCTTCCGGGGGACAAGATGCGGAGGTGGAAGACAGCAAAGCTAATGACACTGACCCTGAAAAGTTCTCAGCTAAGGGGTGTCCGTGTCGTACTTTTTAACAAGAAGACATTAAATAGAATTTTAAAATACAAAATCTTATAGGTAAGATTCATAAGGATAGAAAAAGAAGAAATATTTTTGTGAAGTTGTACAATAGATTTGGTCTAAAGCTGTTCTATCACAGAAGAATCAAAGTTTAAAAATATCCAAAACTTTATCAAGTCAAGGATTTACACTGTTTAATTTATTATGGAAGAAAAATTATTTTTGTGTAAGTTCAGTGTAGCCTCAGTGTGCCGTGTTTAAAGTGCCCACAGTCACGTGGAGCAGTGTCCTGAGCCTCTGCATTCGCTCACTGCTGACTCACCAGCCCCTCCAGAGGAACTTCCAGTCCAGCCAGCTCCTTCAGGGTGAGTGCCCGACACTCACGCACCATTTCCAAATCTTCTATGCCATATTTTTGCAACACCTTATGTATTTCTAGATATAAATATTTACCATTGTGCTACAGTTGCCTTCAGTGTTCAGCACATTATTCAACCAGGAGCAGTAGGCTCTCCTCCTGCAGCCAACGTGTGTAGTAGGCTATACCTTCTAGATTTGTGTGAGCACATTCTCATGTCTGGTCAATGAAATTACCTAACAATGAAGCTGTCATCTGTTTTAGTCAGCTTTCTCATTGCTGTGAACAAGAGACCAGACAAGAACAACTTAAAGGAGGAAAAGTTTATTTTGGCTCACAGTTTCAGAGGTTTGGTCCATGGATAACCGACTCCATAGCTCTGGGCCCGAGGTGAAACAGCATCATGGCCGAAGGGTGTGGCAGGGGAAAGCAGCTCCAGACAAGGCCACCAGGAAATAGAAAGACAGCTCCTCTCATCAGGGATAAAATATAAACCCCAAAGTCATGCCCCAGTGACCCACCCCCTCCACCCACAGCCCACCTGCCTACAATTACCACTTCATTAATCCATATCAGCAAATAAACTCACTGATTAAGTTACAGATCCCATGGTCCAAACATCCCCCCTCCAAACATTCCTGTATCGTCTCACAGTGAACTTTTGGGGGAATCCCTCATATCTAAATCATAGCAACATCTCCAGTATTTGCACGTGACTGTACTTGTAGCTCAGTGTTTGAGCAGAGGGGTACCTAAGCCCATTGTCTTTGATTTATTTACTTATTCACTCGATTCTAAAACACACAGAATTAGTTTCAGAATTACTAACACACATGACTATGAAAAACAAATCTACGAGTTAAAATTCAATAAGTGAATTTTTTTAATGTTCAGTCTGAAATATACAGTCAAAATACTATATTCAAAAGTTATTTGGGTTAGTTTCACTCTGTCTCTTTCTCATTCGCATTTTAACACTATTTTTTTTCCATATTCTTTTGGGTTTACTCATTTCAACTCTCCTTGTCCCTTAATCTGTTTCTTTGGAGTTGATTTGGCAATGGTGTTTTGTTTCACTTGAGTTCTACCGTAAGTCCCGTCAGCCTCTGTTTAATATTGTCCTACAGTCTCAACATCTCTTCCCTTAGTTCTTGTATTTCTTCAAGAAATCGTACACTTTTCAAAATGGTATCTCCTCTGGTGTGGGTCTGAAACGCCTCCAGAGGCCTTGGGTTGGAGACTTGGGCCTCAGCCTGTAGCCCTGCTGGGAGGCATTGGAGCATCTAGGAGGTGGGGTCCAGTGAGGGAAAGCTGAGTCCTTGCAGGGGTGTTTTGAAGGGATATTGGGACCTTGGCCCCTTCCTCTCTGCCTCTTGTTGCTTCCTGGCCACCACGTGGTGAGCAATTCACTCCACCAAACACTCCTGACCACAGGACCAAAAGCAAAATGGCCACTGGACCTGTGAAGTTGTGAGCCAAGATCAGTCTCTCCACCTTATAAACTGATCTGCGTGAGGTATTTTGTTTCAGCAACAGAAAGTCCACTGACCCAGTATTTCTTTTATATTAATGAAACCTTTCTTTTTATAATTTTGATCTCTCCCACAACAGGAATGTTCTCATGAATACCCTTCCTAGGATAATTGTTGCTTGTTCTTTCTTTCCTTTATTTCATAAGCATCTTGGTATGTGTCTTGTCTAAAAAGGTTCTGGTTCCTTTTCTAATGTGACTGGGCATTTTTGAGTCAGTCACCTGCAGAAGACTTCTGTAGAAGGAGAGAGGCCAGGATGCCTACAGGTCTGTTCTTTTCCATAAGACACAGGCCCCCTTGCACCTCAGCCTCCATATGCAACTGTGTCCAGCACAATTGTGATTTCTGTGCAGTCTACACTTGGTATACCTCACGCTTTTCTTTACTATGCCACCCTGTTTCCATATTCTCTTTATTCACAATTATTCCTTCAGTATAGAAACCACAACTTCAAAATTTACCTTTGTTAGCACTTTTGAAGATTGTGCAAT
>JAJEJO010003352.1:72218-87143 GCA_020662805.1 Glaucomys volans | reverse complement strand
CATGTTGCCAAATTCTGCCAAGAAAGATTATTATCAAGAAAGCTTTAGCTTCCTAAATAATCTCTAAATATTTTCAAGTAATCCAGCCATGGTACTCAAAATACTGTTCTGCTCATTGTAACTTGGGCTGCAAAGGTAAAAGTAATTGGACATATTGAAAACCCCCCAAAAATTCCAGAGGTAAAAGTCATCCATTTTAATTATGAAATGTTCAGGACATATCATGATCAATTGGCAAGTATCTGAAATGTGGATCATGAGTCATTCCAATATGAAAATCACAAAGTCAGGGGCATGATTTTTTTTATCTCCCACAGCCTGGGATTTGCATTTCAAAGGGGAAAAAAACTGTATTTCTAAAAGATATGGTTGCAACACCAGCAAGAAAAAACAAGCCAAGAGAAGCATTGGCTACTAACTGGCCAAAAAAGCTATTTGTGAGGCACAGAAAAAGGGGCTGGGATGAGTCAACCATGAACTCCTTTAATTAACATGGTAATGCATTTAAAAGAAACTCGGATATGAGTCAAGAATAAAATGATTCTAGATAAAATACTGGAAAAGAAACTATGAGAAGAGTGTGTGCTTCCTTTCTCTAATATAAACATGCACTATTTCCTTGATGATTCTATGGCATTGTCCAGTAGAAGCTGTATCAAGTTAAAAACAAACTTTTGGAGGAAAAAATAACATATTTTTGCTTTTGTGGGTTTTTAAAAACTATTAGTACAAATATGTATCACATACTAAATCATCATACATTCCTTCTATTATGAAAGATTTCCTACTTTGGGAGACTAAAAATTACTCTAAAAGACTTTTAAGGTGATGGTGACACATAGTTTTTCAAAATCCAACTTGTTTGTATTCTTGACATATTCAGCAGCTTCAGGATTAACAGCATAATTTTGAAATATTTCAGAAAATATTAGGGTTTCCTCTGAATTCCTATGATTAAACCTATTGCTTTTTTCTTGTTTCAATCATATTTTCCTGAGAGTTCTACAGTATCTCTTAGAAGACAGACATTTTGACAAATATATGGTCACTATCTGAGTGACAGGAATATGAATTAATTATAAAAACCATTCTAAACTCCCACTATGAGAAATTTGGCAATTTCTACTACCTTTGATTATATTGCCTGAAAAGTGACAGCCAGCCTTTTTTTTTTACTTTCAAAGTGACTGTGTTTTTAAACCTGTAGTTAAAAAACTGTATTGTTAATTATTTTAAGCAATGAATTACAGATCCAAAACCAAGCTAAGTTCCAAATGCTTCTACTATTACTATTTCATTGGAAGTAGATACAGAGAATGCAAAACACTTTGAAGACATAGCCAACCCATGACCAAAAAATAATGCCAGTCAATAATAGTGTACAGGACATGTCTTTTCTGCATCTGATGGAGTGGTTTGTAGGAGACCAATGCTCCTACAAAACTTGGTAGAATTCAACAATGACGTAAAAAATTCATTTAAAGAAATTGAGAAGCTGGGCGTGGTGGCACATGCCTGTAATCCCAGCACTTGGGAGACTGAGGCAGGAGGATCGGGAGTTCAAAGCCAGCCTCAGCAACTTAGCGAGGCCCTAAGCAACTCAGTGAGACCCTGTCTCTAAATAAAGTACAAAATAGGGCTGAGGATGTGGCTCAGTGGCCAAGTGCCCCTGAGTTCAATCCCTGGTTCCAAAAAAAAAAAAAAAAAGGCAAAAGAAAAGAAAAGAAATTGGAGAGTGACTGAGGCAGGCAGGGTTTCAGTGTCCAGATTTTGGAGAGAGGGAGGTCCTTAGAGTATACCTATCTATCTGCCTATTGCTTTCATTCTCAAAGTATCTTTTGATTCATGGCCCATAGCATGAGACTGAAAAGCTGGTTAGTGAGTGACTTTTAGGAAGCAAAGAAATAGGAGATTTTTAAGCAATATCATAATCCTTATTTTAAAAAAATAGAGATTAGACCTGCCAAGACAGGGACCCAAGCAAGGTGGCCAGCCGAGGGTTCAGAGAATCCACATTTGACTTTATAAATTTTCTTGGTTGCCTGCATGTTTCCTTTGACACCTGTTTCTGATTTTATCTGCTGCTGCAGTTTGGATCTGGAATGTTCCCCAAAGGCCCCTCTGCTGGAGGCTTGGTCCCCAGCCTGTGCCCTACTGGGAAGTGATGGACCTTCAGGAGGCAGGCCCTTGAGGAAGGAGGTTCATCACTGGGGCTGTGCCCTTGAATAGACAGTTCCCAGGTGCCAGTAGGTGAACAGGCCTCCTCTGTCACTTGTTCCCACTATGACATTCTGTGCCACCAAGGGCCCAAGCAACCACAGAGTGAAACTTTTGAAATAATGAGCTAAAATAAACTTCTCATTTTAAGTTTATTATCTCAAAATTTCACAGGAATGATAAGTTGGCTAACACAACTACTTTTCTTTGTAGACAGCATAGAGTTGGCTCTTGTTTTATCTCATTGGAAAACCTCTGACTTTAAATTTGCATGTTTATACCATTTACATTTAAAGTGATTATTGATGAAGATGGGTCTGAGTTAATCATTGTATTTCTTTCCTGTCATTCCCACCTGTTTTTTGTTACTCTTGATCTCTTTTCCTACTTCATTCTAACACTTTTTCATTCTCATTCAAAGATAAAGCCCTTTAACACAATATGCATCAAAATAAACCATTAAAAAATAATAGTTCAAAGGGTTTAAGTGGAAGAACCTGGGAAGCTATAATGCATTTGCACAGGGACTTTGTTTTCCTGAAGCAAGGAGGTGTGTTCAGAGAAAGGGAGCAGAGAGTTGCCAGGGATTTCTGTGCCGAGGCATTCTATCCTGTTTGTGGATTTCTTGTTCATGACCAAAGTAGAAACTGCATTTTGTGGAGGTTACTGCTGTTTAGAATATTCTGGCTCTTCTTCTCCTAAACACACTGTATTTCTCTTGGCCTTTGAAACTAGGTGTGAACATGTTACTTGCTTTAGTCATAAAACATGAATGGAAATAAGACTCACTTCTGGGCAGAAGCTCTAAGGGCAAGGATTTGAACGACAACACTCTCCTCCCTTCACCTCTGTGATCACACAAGCTGTGTAACATCAGAGTCTCTGTCAAGCTGAATACCTGAGTGGCTGTGCGAAACCTCCTGCTGACCATGCTAGAAATGCAGGGTAAGAAATAAGCTGTTTTATGCTAAGCTGCTAGCAGGTGGGTTTGCTTGTTACTGAAGCACAACCTAATCCATCCTAAAACTTCTTAGGCAAGATAATGCAGATTTTATAACTTTGGACACACACAATTTGAGTTTCTTCTTAGCAATGGCTGGTTTATATTTCATTCATATTCTCACTTGTACTTTCATTCTCAAATTCATTCAACATAGAATTGAATTTTTAACTTTAGAAATTATCGAGTGAAGGTGTAGAATCACACGTTTTTGGCTATAATGAGTGCCTTCTTCTTGGATATAAAATGGTCCTATTTTATAACAACTTCCATTCTCAGTATTCAATCTAAAAATATCTATTCTTGGAAAAACTTGAACTAATCTATCATGAGGGTTGTTAAAGAAAAGGATACTTAATATGTACACTCCTTGTACCATTTAAACATTTCCTCAAACACAAGAAACTTACCAAGAAGACATTTTATTGATAAAAAGTATAAATATTAGGCTTATTAAATAATAGAACTGGAATCCATCTTACCTATATTTTTATAAATGATCTATAAATTACAGAATAACAACTCAGCCTGCAGCACCACTACAATCTGCTAACTAGATAATAAATCTCAAAGTCAGTGAAAATAACTTGTGTAGAATCATAAAATTATAAACCTTCTTCATTAATTCAACATGTATTTTTTTTCTTTTTGAACCAGGATTGAGCTCAGGGACAGTTGGCCACTGACCCACATCCCCAGCCCTATTTTGTATTTTATTTAGAGACAGGGTCTCACTGAGTTGCTTAGGGCCTCGCTAAGTTGCTGAGGCTGGCTTTGAACTCGTGATCCTCCTGACTCAGCCTCCCAAGTTGCTTGGATTACAGGCGTGCGCCACCACGCCCGGCTTAATTCAACTTGTATTTGTCATAAAATTTTTAGCATCTATTCTAGAGCAGACACTGGGGACACAGTAGCAAACCAGACATAATTCTCGATCTCATTAATTTGCATTTTATAAAGGAGTCAGAAAATAACTATTTGTACAGCATGAAATAAAAATTTTAAAGGTGCTCCAAAGTCTGAATCTCTGCTCTGCTCTCACTGTGCCTCCGTTCCTTGGTGCCATTTTACTTCTTTTTGAATCTATTCCATTTCCTTCTCTCTGAAAGCTTGTTTTCTTCCACTTCTACCCAAATATTCTCCAACATCATTGCTTTCAGTTAGTCAAAATTTTTCTTTCCTCAAAACTTCTCCTTTCTCCAGATTCCTATCCTATTTTGTGGTCTTTCTGAAGCATCTTACCAGTATCAGAGCCCAATTCTAGTTCCTTATATCACCCCGTATTTCTCAAATTAAATTCCTGAGATGGACTTATATTGTTCCAGCAGACCTTGTCATAAGCCATTGAGAAAACACGTCGGCCACCCATCCCTCAGCCAAGCAGAACCTGAGAAGTGACAGCTTCTCTCTGCACAGAGTGGACTAGGAGCATGTCCTCAGAAACAAAAACAAACAAACCAAGACCTTCTGGAGCGGGGCTATTTCCCTTGAAAACTTGAAGAGCAGTAGTCAAGACTCAGGATCACTCTGTCGATTATAAGTAATCAAAGAAGAAAAGAAACTCTACTTAGGTCAACTTAGATCTGTAGGTTTTTAGGTACATATTACATTCAAAATAAGGATAGAGAGCCATTATAGACTTTTTGTGCTACAATGGCAAATTAAACTGAAAAAATAGTAAATTAAACTAAAAATTAAATTAAAACTCCAACATGTCTAGCTCAATATGATGTTCTAGCAAGACAGGTGAAAAAAAATCTTCTTGATATAGAAAAAAAAGACAAAAATTAATTATTATATTATTATATTTATTACTTATTATTTCTCCAGAAGCCTATGGATAATCTGTGACTGCAAGAGATGGTCAGTGCTTATCCTTGCACTAACTGAAATGATTAAGTGTAAGGGATGGACTAAAAAATTACAACTCCTCACATTATAAAGCCAAAGCTGAATATGCAAATGGATGATGGCCAGGCCATTTAGGGCAAAAGGACACAGACCCACAACCTAGAGCAACCAACCAACACAACCTGCAGCAGTCACTCAGGATGGTCAGGAATTGATCACTGACTGGCAGCTTCCCTCCTCTTTGCCCTTGTGTTCAACACAAGACCAACCAGAAAGTACCAGACAGGATCCTGAACCAATCACACGGGAGTCCCCATTTGCTCTTAGCACATCTCCAGCTCTCCCGATCAACAGCCCTCAATCAGGCCAACAACTTTCAATACCTAGAGCTTTTTCTTTTGTTCCACTATAAATTTAAATCTCTACCAAAAGCAAATGAATGATAGTGAATGCCATAGCCAGCACTGAATAAAGAGTATCTGCTTACTTTTCATTAGTGGTCTTTGATTATTTTCACAAGAAAAATGTTTAGGAGGTAAAATGATAAGAGTCTGTCATTTCAGGAATAATTGCATAGGGAAAGAAGAGAATGAATAAACTGTTCTTTGAGGAGGCTATAGTAAGTTACTCAGTGTCTCTTAAACATAAAGGCCTGATCAGGAAATGTTCCTGTGAAAATCATTATAACAAAGTAAGCGTCAGATAGTCTTGAAGAGACCTGGTCTTAAGAAATTATTTATAAAGTAATATCACTCCAACAACTATTTGTTCTAAGATCATCCTGTCAAAAAAAATTGATCAAGACACCAATAAATAATAAACCCACAGTGTGATGCAGAAACCAGGACATATGAGGGTCAATTCCAGTCCAAACCCTGCCTGTCCCATGGAAGTGACCCCTATCTTTTTAGTGCTCCCAGGCCTCTACCTACCTCCACTTTGCCCTTACAGACCATGATCACCTGGACTTTATTCTCCAGGTTCTAAATGATGTCTAACGGGGTGAGCACTCTCCCATAACTCTTGCCAATGTGTCATGAATTAATATCAGGAACGAAGAACATGCATTTCCTAATTTTTTTCCAGAAATAATATCACAGTTCACTGACAATTGAAGCTGAGTTCAGAGGGAACCACTGTTACGTGTTCTCACAAATATGGCCACGACTTCCGACATCACGGCTCTTCCCATAGTGAATTGCATTTGCTTGTTTTCTTACCTGTGTCCACCACAGAAAGCCTATCAGGTGATGACAGGTGTTTTTGTGTTTGGGATTTTTTGTTTCGTTTGTTTTTTGTTTTTTCATCCTCTGTACCCAGGGGAATAGCTGGCTTATAATAGAGCCTTGATTTTTGTTTTGTTTTGTTTGTGTTGTTTTGTTTTGTCACCTTCTATCTGAGAAGGAACTGTAAGGAGGTATTATAACCTAGGTTACAGCAGCAAACTTCCCAGGGTTCAGGAGCCCTTTCCTGAAAGGGCCTGACGGCCAATTGTAGGCTTGCAGGACAGAGAGGCCCTGTGGCAAACCCTCAGCTGTGCATCGGTCGGCCAAAGTGGCTTTAGACGAAGGCAAACCAAGGGGCATGGCTGTTTATGCCTCCATCTTCATGAAAACAGGGAACTGGCTTTGGGCTCTACCCCTGACAGAAGTGTCAACGCTTCAAAGAGACATAGGAATTAGAAATATTCACCGACTCCAAATCCAAGCAACCCCTCATTACAACCACAAGCTGGGCCTCCAGGCCCCTCTCATGTGATGGGATCCATTGCCATTATTATAAGGAAAAGAATTTTTAAATTTCATTTAGAAGCTAGTGAAAATAAAAGTGAATCCTCACTGAAGAACCCATCTGTAGAAGGAATGGAATATTCTTCCAACCTCCACAATAACACCTTTCATTGAGGGGTTACTGACCATGGGCCAAAGGTTTAATACCCATCTTCTCATTCAATTCTCAAAGAGCACAGTGGGTGGGCACTATCATTTCCATTTCATGTATAAAGGAACAGAGAAGTAAGTTAATGAAATGTCTCTTTTGAGGACACAAGGCTTGTGTGAGAGAGAGACAATTGCAAACCCAGGACTGCCCAACAGCAGAAGCCATGAACTTTGCAGAATGTACACCTGCAACAGGTGAGTGAGTAGCTGGTGTCATGGGAGGAGTGTATTTGATAACAATGACCTACATCGACCTACATTTCAAACCAAAGTAGCTGTTCTTGAAATAGGCTGCCTGACTTTCTTTTAATGCTTGAAATGTATCATCCAATGATTTAAGGGAAACCCCATATGCTGGAATTAAAGAGCTTGGATTTAATTTAAAACTGCATTGAAATTTTATTCATTATCTAAGCAAAATGCAAGAAGCAATAGCACCTTTTTAAGGAAAAAAGGACTCCGTGTTTAAAAAATTCTACCTATTTCAAAAGTAGAAAATATAGTTTTCTATAATTAGACTATCATTACTAAAACACATTTGAAAGATGTTAAAAAGTTCTTCCAAGTTCTCACTAACAAAACATTGAATTTTAAAATGTAACATTGATCTGTATGTTCACATAGCTTGTGAGGTCTTCCATTTCTGAAAGATTTTCTTAAAAATTTCTTCTTTCCTATCTGCAGTTTTCCTCAACAGATTCTACTAAAAAGAAAAACAGGCCATTTCTATAACTGTTTCAAGACACACATTAAAAAGACTGTAAAATTTGTTTTGCTTTCCAATGGATTTTGACCTAAATCCATTAGCTGTCCCTCTTCAAAGGATGCAGGTTTGTGGACCTGATGCAGAAACAAAGGCTAGATCCCCAGGTGTGCTGCTGCTGGAGTTTTTTTTCTTTTTGAGGCACTAACAAAGAGGATCTGCTTGTCTCCTGAGTTTTAAGCACACACACACAAGCACCTACACACTCACACTGACACGTGTGTATCTGTGTACACACGCACACAAGGGCAGGCATGCAAAGTTTCAACCGTTCTTTCTTAGACTTCAAAGGCTTCCACATCCTCAGCCTTCCACTTAGGGGTCTCCCCCAGACTCTGCATCTGCCCCAGCACCCACACCCCAGCCCAGCCTGTTCTGGGGGAACCTCAACATCTTCCTGCTTACTTAGGGCTCTCTCTTTGCTCTGGAGATCTCCCTGGAGATTTTTGGAAGCCCTTACCTGAGTGGTATTTTTTCTTTCCTTTTCGAAGGTTTTTAATAAAGGCCCGAACCAACGCCCCCCCTTCCCCCTCTTTTTTTTTTTTTTTTTTTTTTTTTTGTTAATAGCAATTTAACATCTGGGTTATTTTGAAGCCTTCCCAGTCAGCCTACACAAGTGAAGGTTCTTATAACACTCTCACCCACATGATCCATATGTTATATTTTGGATAGGCAAGATGTTAAACATAAGCCTTAATAAATGCAGTGAGGCTACATGAATTCAGGAATCGTGATATTTGCACTGACTATTTAACCATAATTTCGCTTCCCTGTACCAAAGACAGACAACTCTGAGGATCAGTGGAAAGAAATCACAAAAAGAACAATTATCTATTTGTTTTTCTGGGGATTTTTGTTGTTGTCATGATTTTTTAGCATATTGTGCACACATATTCAAATTTCAAGAACATTACCTCATTTTACTCTTTTTCTCCCTTCATTTATCTTTTCAACCATAAGACTCTTTCTCTTCTTTTATAACCTCATATCATACCTCAAATAAAAAGGAAATGGTAAATTATATCACCAGCTAAGAATTCTCAGGTATATCTGAAGATCAGACTAGAATGCTGTGGATCAGAATTGCCTTGAACTTGTGATTCACAAGGGGTAAATTACCATAGGGATGAATGTTGTGGTTTGTTTTGTAAATCAAGAATACTGATTTGATTGTAGAGTGAAAAGCAAAGCAAAGGAAGACCGTGTCTCAGCTATTTGATTTCAAGTATATTCCCAAATCGCTCTCAGTGCTGACAAAAGAGCAAAACTCCAGCACTCTTCTTGTCAAGTGGTGCCAAACATCTGGATGAAAACTGAAAGAGGAGTCAGTCAAATCACCCATCGCTGAATAGTCATGAAATGGAACACCCAGGTCTTTGCAAACATCAAACACAACCTTTTGAAGTTGTCTTATGAGCTGAGACTCTCTGAATGCTGCCTCGTGCTTCTCACATAAAAAAAAAAAATCATAGTGCTTATGTAGAGAATGACACAAAGTTAGAAGGAAAGGGGAGCATGATGGAGGAGTTCCAGGGGCTGGTGTGTCATCTGATAGAGAGGACAGGAAGTCCTTATCAAGATGGAGTTCACGGGAAGTGAAGCAGGGAGTGCCACCAGGGAAAGGAAGACAGTTAGCAGGTAGTGAGGGCTCACTTTGCACCAGAATGTACTTCACATACGTGACCTTGTTTAATCCTCAAAACACCAAGGTATGGTTTGTATTGCTGCTATTAATACTACTAGCAATAGTACCCATGACTTTTAGAGTGACGCTCAATACCAAGTACCAAGCACTATAGGTTTTATTCACCTAGTCCTATTAACACCCAATTTCATTAGCCCCATTCAGTAGATGAGAGAAGTGAGACCCAAAGAGAATCAGTGTGTCCAGGGAAGCCAGAATCCATATGGACCAGGTATCCCTTAAGGGTGCTGCCACTTGTCTTCCAGATGTCCCTGAAAATTTGAGACAGTCTCAGTCCTATGCATCCTGCAAAGGGGTTGCCCTTCATTAATTCAGTAAGTGACACTTATGAATAGCTGTCCTTTATAGAATGCTCACTGTGTAAGACATGGCACTGAGTGCTTCACAAGCACTGCAGTCCTACATTTCATCACTTTTTCTACATAGAAAACTAAAATCCAACAGGTTAATTAACTTGCACAAAGTCACAAAGCTGCTAAAAAGAGGAGACTGGCTTCATGCTGTGAGACTGAAGTCCTCCATCAAGTGCTGCATGCAGTAAGCATCCCCTATGTGCATGTGGCAAGGTCTGGGTTGGGTGTCAGAGATGCTAAGACCAAAGAACTAAGACAGAAGAACTAAGGATCTACTGGGGAAGATGTGCATAAGCCAATGATTAAGATGTCCTGACATGGCTGTTTTAATAAAATAGAGCAGCAACAAAGCACCTCATACAGAACTGGCACTTCTGCCACTTGAAGGGCACATAGGAAGTTAACTGGCAAAGTGATGCCAGGCCAGAGGCAAATAGTTCTGTCATTAACAAAACCATATACTACTTCTTTGGCAAGACCAAAAAACAGACGAATGTTTGGTAAATCACATTAAGAAAAAAAATGGAGACATGAATAATGTAAAGAACAAGAAAAGTGAGAAAACCTGAATGATTACCATGTACAACTTTAAATAAATACAACTACAGTGTTTTAAGAATAATATGCACTTGCATATAAACAGATGGAATTGGAGACTATCATGCTAAGTGAAATAAGCCACGCCCAAAAAACCAAAGGCCAAGAAAAAACTTTTTAGTTTGAGTCCATCCCATTTACTGATTCTTGCTTTGATTTCTTGTGCTTTGGAATTCTTGTTAAGGAAGTCTGGTCCTAAGCTGACATGATGAAGATTCGGGCCTACCTTGTCTTCTCTTTGGTGCAGGGTCTCTGGTCTAATTCCTAGGTCCTTGATCCATTTTGAGTTGAGTTTTGAGCAGGGTGAGAGATAGAGTTTTAATTTCATTTTACTACATATGAATTTCCAGTTTTCCCAGCACCGTTTGTTGAACAGGCTCTCAGCAAAGATACAATCAATAATGCAAAAAGAGAGCCTACAGAGTGTGAGAAAATCTTCTCCACACACACTTCAGATAGAGCACTAATCTCCAAACTTTATAAAGAACTTACAGCTCTCCGCTCCCGTGAGTAACTTGGCTCCGGGGGCTCCGCTCGCCTGCCCGCTCGCACGTCGCACGGGACCGCGCTGCAGGCCGCTGCTCCGGCAGACCCCCTCCAACGGCCCTCGCCGGGCAGGCCGGGACGCCTCTCCCCCCTCCGCCCCGCCGCGGAAAGTTAAGTTTGAAGAGGGGGGACGAGGGAAACATGGACATGAAGAGGAGGATCCACCTGGAGCTGAGGAACAGGACCCCAGCAGCTGTTCGAGAACTAGTCTTGGACAATTGCAAATCAAATGATGGAAAAATTGAGGGCTTAACTGCTGAATTTGTGAACTTAGAGTTCCTCAGTTTAATAAATGTAGGCTTGATTTACGTTTCAAATCTCCCCAAGCTACCTAAATTGAAAAAGCTTGAGCTCAGTGACAATAGAATCTTTGGAGGTCTGGATATGTTAGCAGAGAAACTTCCAAATCTCACACATCTAAATTTAAGTGGAAATAAACTGAAAGACATCAGCACCTTGGAACCTTTGAAAAAGTTGGATTGTCTGAAAAGCCTGGATCTATTTAACTGTGAGGTCACTAATCTGAATGACTACCGAGAGAGTGTGTTCAGGCTCCTGCCCCAGCTGACCTACCTGGACCGCTATGATCGAGAAGACGGGGAAGCCCCTGACTCAGATGCAGAGGTGGATGGTGTGGATGAAGAGGAGGAGGATGAAGAAGGAGAAGATGAGGAAGACGAGGAGGATGAGGATGGTGAGGAGGAAGAGTTTGATGAAGAAGAAGATGAGGATGAAGACGAAGAAGGAGAAGAAGATGAAGATGAAGTCAGTGGGGAGGAAGAAGAATTCGGGCATGATGGGGAGGTAGATGAAGATGAAGATGATGAGGATGAAGATGAGGATGAAGAGGAGGAAGAAAGCGGGAAAGGTGAAAAGAGGAAGAGAAACAGATGATAAAGGAGAAGATGATTAAGACCCAGATAAATTGCAAAAACAGAACTGTTCAGTATTGGTTGGACTGCTCATGGATTTGATAGCTGTTTAAAAAAAAAAAAAAAATGGTCGCTGTGATACAAACCCCAGGACACCCACCCACCCAAAGAGCCAAAGAATAGTTCCTGTGACATTCCGCCTTCCTCCTTTTAGTCCCTCTTGGTAATCCACCACCAAGTTTGGGGACTTTGCCCCAACAGAATTGTGTGCGTTGTTAGGTTTTTTGTGTAAGACTCTTGCTGTAGCGTGGATAGCTGTGATTGGTGAGTCAACCGCCCGTGGCTACCAGTTACACCAAGATCATAACAGCATTTTTACTTTCTGTACAACAAAAAAGCTTTGTAAATAAAATCTTAACATTTTGAAAAAAAAAAAAAAAAAGAACTTACAAACTTTACACCAAAAATAAAATGTGGGCCAAGGATCTGGACAAACACTTTATAGAAGAAGATATACAGGCAATCAATAAATATAGGAAAAATTGTTCGACATCTCTAGTAATTAGAGAAATGCAAATTAAAACAACTCTAAGATTTCATCTTACTCCAATTACAATGGCTTTTATCAAGAACACAAACAATAATAGATGTTAGCATGGCTGTGGGGAGAAAGGCACACTTTTAAATTGCTGGTGGAGTTCAAATTAGTGAACCACTCTGGAAGGCAGTATGGAGATTCCTCAGAAAACTTGGAATGGACCCACATTTTAACCCAGTTATCCCACTCCTTGGTTTATATCTAAAGGACTTAAAACTAGCATACTACTGTAACACAGCCACATCAATGTTTATAGCAGCTCAATTAACAATAGCTAGACTGTGGAACCAACCTAGATGCCCTTCAATAGATGAATGGATAAAGAAGCTGTGGTATATATACACAATGGAATATTACTCAGCCATAAAGAGTAATATTATGGCATTTGCAGATAAATGGATGGAATTGGAGATTATCATACTACATGAAATAAGCCAATCCCAAAAAAACAAAGGCCAATTGTTTTCCCTGATAAGTGGACGATGATAGATAATCAAGTTGGGGGGGGTGAGGGGGTAAGAGAAGAATTGAGGAATTTTAGATTACAAAGAGGGAAATGAGAGGGGGAGGGGTGGGGTATGAAAAATGGTGGAATGAGGCAGACATCATTACCCTATGTACATGTGTGATTACATGAATGGTGTGAATCTACATCGTGTACAACCATGGAAACAAAAAGCTGTATCCCATTTGTGTACAATGAATCAAAATGCAGCCTGTCAAAAATTTTTTAAAAATTAAAAAAAGAAGAATGTGATTTTTTAATTTAGAGTATCGAGTACCTAATGATGACACAACTGCAAAAATATTCTTTCATAAGAAAACAGTATTTCATTGTAAAGCCACAATACTTGCACTAGCATGCACCATACTATGGTGAGGAGCTCACCTTCCTACCTCTCTGCGTGTTTCCATCCTACCACACTTAACTTCTACTGAAGCTGAAGACTCACTATCTCCAGCACAGACTGAAATCACATCCTCCTTTTAGGCAATACTCATCCCACTAAATTATCCTGGCCTCTCTCCATCTCTGTCTCACCCATTGGACTGAAGCTCATATACACATCACCCTGCCCAGCTCCTACACATAGCAGCTCTGAGCAGGCAGCTGAGGAGAAGCCAGGGGAAGAATGGAGCCCAACCTGTTCATGGCCAGAGAAGTTAAACTACTTCAATCCATGGAACTAGTGAGTCAGAGTCAGGGCGGGTAGGGGTTAAGTTCCTTGCTTTCTGGTCTAACTTTCTCTCCATCACAATAAAATGCCCCAAATTAAGCAGAGACTGATGAACCCACTAATGCACAACTAGCAAGCCATCGAATGAGGACTCCAATTTAGGTTGTCTGAGCCCAGATTTCCTTTGCAGAAAATGAACTAGTATTTCTTGGCAAAAAATACGGTTATATATGGAAATGACATTAATAAAGACAATGATGAGGAGACCAGAGGGAAGCAATGAACAATGGGAGATAAAAATAGCAGTGATCCACGAGAACCTCCCAGGTGAGGGAAATCCAGGGACTGCACCTTGTGCTGAATGGCTGTCCCAGAAGTAAACCAGGTCTGCATACCTGGTTTCCTCTCTAGGATTCTCCCCTGGATGTAGCTGGTCTTATTCTAAACTAGAAGAAGTATCTTTGTCCTAAAAGCCTTACAAAGTAAGATATCCACATCAAAAGATGGTAAAGAGGCTCCCAGTCACCAGTATGCCATGTCAAGAACTTAGAGGTTGTCACTTTCAATGTCACAACAAAAACCTGCCAGTGAAAATCAGCACCTTTTCTTAGATCTGTCGGGGAAAACCATCACCTGAAGTCTGGAAAGGCTTAGAGACAGACAATCAGAGCTTACCAGGAGCAGGAGCTGCTGGAGTCACGAACTGATAGGAAGAGTTAAACAGCAATCGATGAATTGCTGAAGCTCCATCTAAGTAACAGCTTGAGAGATAAATGAGGGGAGTCACACATTCATCAGTTCCATTTCCAGAAAACTCATCAGATTCTCCAGGTGAAGACTGGGAGAAAGTATGCATTTCAAAAAATGTTCAGAACTTTGATCTTCTTAACCAATGCTTTTCCCAGGGGAAACTGTTTCACCAAAACCTTTAAGTCTTAAGTGTTTTTAAGAGTCTTAAGGAAGGAAATCAGGGAAATCTGACTTCTCTAGCCATCCTGTCCCATATAAAGGGGGAGAGAGCTGAAAGCAAGGTGCGGCCCAGGGACACAGGCTCACAGAACAACTGAGACTTAACCATAGGGCGGTAGAAGGTCTCCTCTCCACAAGCCACCTCCCAGCACCTGTGTGGGATTCCTGTATAACAACAGGGACTGCAAGTTTCAGACCCTGCTTAAGGAGTCTCTAAGGAAGCCAGTAAACACAACCTAAACCCTAGCTGGATAAACACAACCCTAATACCTAAAGCCATTTACCTCAGTTCTCTCCCTGAACATAATGTGTTTGACAGTCAAAAAAAAAAAAAAA
>JAJEJO010003352.1:48559-72208 GCA_020662805.1 Glaucomys volans | reverse complement strand
AACACAATTTGAAGAGACAGGGTGTTTTAGTCCACTTTGTGTCACTGTGAACAAAGGACCCAACAAAAACAACTTAGAGGAGGAGAAGTTTATTTTGGCTCACAGTTTCAGAGGTTCAGTCCATGGTCAGCCAACTCCTTTGCTCCAGGCCCAAGTGAGGCGAACACTGTGGCAGAAGGGTGCGGCAAAGAAAGGAGCTCAGGGCATGGCAGCCAGGAAGCAGAGAGAGCGAGAGCTCAGCTCACCAGGGGCAAAATATAAACCTCAGGCACCTCCCCGGAGACCTACTTCCTTCAGCCACACTTTGCCTGACTTTATTTATCACCCAGTTAATCTGTATCAGTGGACTAATCCATTGATTGGGTTACAGTTCTCACCATCGAATCAGTTCACTTCTGAACATTTCTTTCATTGTCTCACGTGAGCTTCTGGGAACACCTCTTATCCACACCAACACAAAGGGCCAGCACGAGAACCAGACTCAGACATAGGAGAGATTTTTGAAATTCTTTGTGAATTTACAGTTTGCTAAGGCTTCTAATAGGCAAGAACAGATGGGTAACATAAGCAGGGAGATGGAAACTCTAAGAAAAAATTGAAAAGATATGCTTATCAATGAGCACATATGTCAGTGGGCTTTATTACATATCAATGGGAATGTCCCAAACTGAGAAATAAAGAAGAATGAAATAAACAGAATAAAATGTTCAAGAACTGTGGGACAATTTTAAAAAGGAGTGATACATGCATAATGGGGATACAAAAAGAAAAGAGAAAGAACCCTTAAAAACACTTGAAATAATAATGACTAAGCAATTTCCAAAAGTAAAACCAGACATTATACCACAGATCCAGGAAGCTTAAAGAACACCAAGCAGAATAAATGTCAAAGAGCCTAAACCTATATATCTCTAATTCAAACTGTAGAAATCAAAGATAACAAAAAATTATTTAAAAAAAAAAATCCAGTCGAGGGGGTGGCACACTTAACCTTTAAAGTACAGGAATAAAGATTATACCAGAAATTTCTTCAGAAACAGTTCAGGCAAAAAAACAGTGGTGTGTAATATTTAAAGCACTGGAAAAGAAAAAACCTATAACCTAGAATTTTTCAAAATTTTCATCCAAAGTGGAGGGGAAATAAAGATAAGGGAATTTATCACCAGTAAACCTACTTGAAGGAAGTGTTAAAAGCAATTCTTGAGACAGAAAGAAAATGATATGGATGAGAGACTTAGATCCACATACAGGAAGGTCATTTGAGAAGGAATGAACATAAATAAAATAAAATCCCCACCCCATCTTCAGACTTAGGTGATCTAGCAGGCAGTGTTTTTTTAAAAAAAAATAGCAATAATAATAACAATGATAATGTAATGTATTGGGTGATAACAGTTTTGGGGTAAGATGAACGAGTGACAGAAATGTCATAAGAGTCAGGAGGAAGGATTTGAGAATATTCTAGTAATGGTTTGCAGTGTTATTTGAATGAGTTGTAAATGTATTTTGCCAACTGAAGGGCAATCACTGAAAATGTTTTCAAAGTGTAACTTATATGCTAAGAGAAGAGACAATGGAATCATAGGCAATGCTCATTTTAAAGAAAAAGGAAAAAATAGTGGAAGAACAACAAAGAATAAGTGTAACAAATAAAACCCAGTTATAATATGGCAGATGTTAATCCTACTATATGTGTAATCATTTTATATCTCAATAGTCTAAATATACCAGTTAAACAACAGAGATCATTACAGTGGATCAAAAAGAGGAGCCAACTTTATATTGTCTACAAGAAATTCACTTTAAATACAAAAATACAAACAAGAGGTCATCTTATAAAACGACACTTAAAAGAATAGAGATTATAAAAAGAATTCTCTCAGATAATAATGGAATTAGAAATCCATTTGAGATAGCTAGAGCTCAATAAAAATAGCTAGAAAAATTCCAGAATATTTAGAGAGTGAACAGCCTCCAAATAAAGTATGGGTCAAAAAAACAGTCTGAAGTTAAAAAAAAAAACTTATATGAAAATATTATTCATCAAATGATATGGAATGCATAAACACCAGTATTAAAGGGAAACACAGCATTAAATGCATGTTAGGAAAATCTAATCTTGTCTTCTTAGGAAAATAGAAAAATAAAAGATGAAATTAAATATAATACATGCAAAAGAAAAGGAATAATAAAATTAGATAAAAAGTAATTAAGTTGAAAACAATAAGAAAAAAAGAAAATCAATAAAACCAACAATTTGTTTTTTGAAAAGAGAAATAAAATCAATATACCTTTACTGAAGCAAACCATGAAAAAATAGAAAAGACACAAATCCCTAATATCAGCAATAAAAGAGGGACCACTGACGAATGAATAGAATTTTTTAAACTGTGTATCATAGGCATGAAATGGAAGAAAGGAAGCCTTCAGCCTTCAAAGCCTTCAAAGGAAGCCTTCAAAGGAAGAAAACCTGTTTCATGCTGCAGAATGGATGGACCTTTAAGAAGAAGGAGTTAAAACAAATGGTCGGTGCAAAAAGAATCCTCTAACCTTAGGACTATTTGTCTGCCGCCTATCTTTCCTCTCTCTCTTTTTATTTCTTTATTTTTTTCCTAATGCAGATTTAAACCAGGGCCTCACACATGCTAGGCAAGCATTCCACAGTGAGGACAACCCCAGTCCTTTTAAGACTCCTAATTTTGAGACAGGGTCTTACTCAATTGCCCAGGCTGGCCTTGACCTTGGGATACTCCTGTCTCAGCCACCCTCCTCATGCTGTTTCTTCAAAGCAGATGAAATTCCCAGATGTTCTTCCTATACTTGAAAAATCAATACTTTTATTGTCAAGGATGGGGAAGCTGAGACAGAAGACGAGCCTGTTAACTAATCCTTAGCTTCCTTACATCTTCACTACTCACATCTTCACCACTCACTGCTCCTTGTCCCATTCAATATATATTGGGCACCTGGCACTTACTGCTTCTTTAGGTCCTCATTTCCTTGTGAAGTCTCCTGAGCAACATAGAACTTGTATTGCCGACATCTGTATGTGTTTCTCCTGTTAACCTGTCACGGGTCTATTTAATTTTCCTATCCAGCTGGGACCCTAAGAGGGTGGATGTACAGTTTTGCCTCCCCTATAAGGACATTATACTAAGGGAAATAAAGCAAGCACAAAAAGACAAATGACTACACTTATGTAAAGCATCTAGAGGTGACAAATTCATAGAGACAGAAATTAGAATGGCTGCTTCCAGGGACTGGGGGAGGGAAAGTGGAGAGTTGTTTAATTGATGTAGAGTTTGCATTCTGCAAGATGAACACCTTTTGGTGGGCCATACACAGCTCTGCCAATAGACTTCACTCCAGTACTACATATTTAAAAATAGGTGATATGGTAAATTTTATATTTTAATTAATGGTTGCCAAAAGTTGGGGAGGAGGTAGAAAGGGATGAATAATTAGAACATAGGGGAGATTTAGGGCAGTTAGACTATTCTGTCATGATATTATAATGTGACATATGACATTATGCATTTGTCTAAATTCACAGACTATAAAACAGCAAGAGTGAAACTTTAATGCTAAGGATGGACGTTAGTTAATAATACTGTATCTGCATTTGTTCATTGGTTATAACAAATACAGCACCCTGTGCCAAACATCAATAGCAGGAGAAACTGGGGAGGAGGGGAAATACATGGGACCTCTCTGTACTTTCTGCTCAATTTTTCTGTAACTTAAAACTGCTCTAGAGAATAAAACCTATTAATTAAAATTAATTAGAAAAGGAAGCAAAGACACAAACGAATCTCACTTTGAGCTCTGCATCGCCTTGCTGCCTTAGCTGGTCTCTCCCTTACTGATCCCTAGTTTTAAAAAATTCTTTTTGGTATCTACACCTTCCTCCACATGTGTCCATGTACTATTATCTACATCTTCATTTCAGCATTGCAGAACCTTAAACATCCCTTCATGTTAAGACCTCTGTGCTGTCCACAAGTTTGGGTTTGTCTCTGCCTCCATGTACTACATTCTCCCCTCTTTCCCAGCTGTCTGCCTCCGTCACTACTGTTTAATGCACCCAGGGACACAAGTGAGCATAACCTTTTTGCTCCAATAATAGAATGAGTGTCCCTGTGACAATGTCCCTAGGAAGATAAAATGTTCAATTGTATCGGGTCAGAAGCAGGACTTCTCAAGGGTGCCCGTGTCCATCAGACAGAACCTGTGTTTTCTAAGTCCTGTGTGTGTTGATCTTGGATTTTTTTTTTCATGGCCCCTATATATAAAGGCACCGGCAAACAGTCTGATGACCACACATATTTTCAACACTTCTTTCCCTCTGCTCCTGCTTCTCCTGCCGCTCTCCTTGCTCAGTTATTAGCAGTACTGAACAAATTGAAAAGGACACAGGAAAAGTCAACAGAAGAGGGGGACTCTGGTATTGCTTTATTACCGTGATCCTGATAACTCATACATCTTTAAATGTTAGCAGGTGGTGTATTTACTATGTATGCGTTTTAGCCTTTAATATGTGAATACAAGTTGCCTTATTCTAAGTGTAAGATCTCCCAGTTTGAACTTTTGGAGAGAACTGTATTTCATTATAATGTCCTTTTTTTCAGATTCACACAAAGAGAAAATGACTTTCAAGTGTTTACACCATCCTCAGATTTTTCACAGTTCATACAAATCTCAGAACAGGAATTCATGTGAGCTCGTTGACCTAAGGGAGGGAGGTCATTCCATCCGCATCATCGACTGGGCAATGAGACCAGGGCAAGGGAAGAATGTTAGAATCACCAAACTTGAATGGTAGTATCCTTTCTCCCCATCTGTAAATAAATCAGGAGGACGACGAGAGAGGTAATGCCAGAATCATCCCAAAACACAGGAAGGGTTGGAACCAAACCCAGCTACTCGTGACACCTGACATCTCTGAATCTGCTAGTGTGTGTTTATAATGCCATATAACTCAACTGCTGAAACCCAAGCAGCAAAAGCAATTTTTCAAAAAGCACAAAATCAGAATGCTTTGAGCTCTATAACTTAAACAACAAACTTATTTACTATGCTATGTTAGAAGGAATCAAGGTGTTAGGGAGTTTGACAGTTGACTAAGGGAAAGTCAGCAAATTCCTCACGTTCTTCCTCCTTTGGTTTTGCTATTTGGTGGGCTTTTCCCTCATGACTGTCCTTTCATGGCTGAAAGAAGGCTGAAGTCACTCTCAGCACCACATCTTCATTCATAGAGCAATGTCTAAGACCTGAGGACAGTCCTTCTTTGTACCACTTTTTAATATGGAAAAAAACATTTTAGAGACCACACCACCATTACCATCAATGACACATTCTTTCAGGTCTTTGGTCCACTTAAAAAATGGGGTTATTTGTTTTCTCATTCTGTGCTTTAAGAGTTCTATGAATAAATTGGATACCAGTGTTTATCAGCTTTGCAGATATTTTGTCCCACATCCAGGGAGGACATTGTCTTCACAGTAGCATCATTCATAGTCAAGCTGTTTTATTTATCCATTATTTTTATTTTATGGATCATGCTTTTGGCCTTGTATCTCAAAAGACATCATTAAATTTACAAGGCCTGTAGGAGTATCTGAGGATGCAGAGCTCAGGCGTTTTCTCTTCCCTTGATTGGTCTGGTCACGAGCCTAGCACGAGCATGATCGGGAACGTGGCATGGGGGTGTTAACAGCTATTGGCAAGTTGTAATCAGTGAGTGTTTATTATAAATGTTTGCTTGTTCTGCATTAAATCGAGCCTGGTCTTCAGAACCCCAGTTCCCGGCGTGGTGTTAGCACCGTCGCACTCACCCTCCTTACCCCCACAGGCCGCTCCTGTTCCACTTTACGACAAAGGCCTCCTAGATTTTCCCCCACATTATCACTTAGACTTACAGTTTTTAATTTTTCAATTATGACTTTGCCATTATCTCTTTCAGTGATTACTGTAGGAGCAGGTAAAAGCACATTTCCATTACTACAGAAATCTCTGGTAGTAAGAATAGAATTATCATAATTGGTTTCAGCTATTGATTATCAAACTCATTCCAACATTGGAATCATCCAATGAATAAGGATTCCTTAGAGAAACAGGAAAAAATGAAATATACATGGAGATTTGTTATAAAGAATCATGCATGATTAAGGAGTCAGAAGAGTTCTAGACATGGACTGTGGTCCTCCAGGCTGGAAACCAGGAAGAGCCAATGCACTTACAGTCTGAAGGCAGCTAGTTAGAAATTTCCCTCCTGTTGGGGATGCCAGTCTTTTTGTTCTTCTGAGGTGTTCAGTTGACTAAACAAGGCTGACCCACATTACACAGGACAATTTGCTCATTCTAAGTTCACTGATTTAAATGTTAACCTCACCAAAAATAAAATTATCCATCACAAGTCCACCCTTGTCAACTTGCCATTCATTAACATTCCTTATACCACACTTAATCTCCAAATAAAGGCAAAAGCAAGACCAAAAACACACCTTTTCCAAAGAAAGCATGAAAAATTCCTAGAGATTGTTTTCCAATTCAGTGACTGAAGTTCCAACTGAAACTTCGGGCCCATGGAGAAGAGCAGTCACAGAGCTCTTTGAGGATGCTGGAGTTCCCCTTGCAAGCTCATTTCTCACAGTTGTGATGAAAGCTGTGTCTTCTGGACCCTCCCAAGATGAATAAGTGGGTTTTAAATGACAATTCCATTATATCAGTCCAACCCTAGCCTTTGAGTTCCTTCCTCCACATTAAATCAAGTTGGTTTGGGTGTTTCCAGCTTGCTTACTGTGGGCCATCTTCTGGTTCATGTGGGTTCCAAAGAGAATTAGCAATGTATTATACAGCCTCCACCTGAGGAAAGGTCATTAAAGTTTGCTCAGATTAAATCACTCAGGCTAGAAAGGCCAATACTGCTGGTAGGCACGCCGTTGCCACTGGGGTGGAGGACCTGGTTTTGTGGAAAGCAGAAGGCACTTCTGCTGGGAATGGAGAACTGCTTCCACTAGGAGTGGGGAGACTTTTTCCACTAACAATGAGGACCCATCTGAATTTAGGGACTCAATTTTGCCAGTTCCATCAGGGCTTCCCCACATGTCTCCATTTCAATTTATAGTACTCCATTCTTTCTCAATCTATATGTCCTCCCTTCAATATTAGACACGCTGATAAGCTGGTCCTTCAGTGTGTTACAATTCAACCAGTAGCAAGATGAGATGCTGCATTTGATTTTCAGCAATCTGAACTCTGTGGCTAGAGGAGATAAGAGTCTTCTTCAAGGTACACATTTATCATTTATATGGTGCTTGGGCTGGGAAATCAAATGCCTGGGTTTAACCTGTTTTTTTCCCCCATTGCTTTGTCCAGCAACAATAGTCAACCTTATTATATTCACTTGTTTTCCAGAAATATGTTTGACAGTATCATATATACAATCACCCAGCCCATTGCTTCTTATAAGTGGTTTATTAGGAGCCTGCAACATAGGTATTTTGTGCATCTCCATTCCCAGATCACACCATGGACTATCAGTGCTTTTTCTTTTTCTTTTTTGCTAATGGAAATAGAGTCATTAGCACTTTGAACTTAATTAGATTGCAGTCCAAAAAAAAAAAAACAAACAAATTCAGAAAAGTCAGATTTAAAATTTTATTCCTCTAGTACCAAAATCTGTATGAGTCAGGAATCTTCAGAGAGAGAGAACCAATTGGTGATATATATGTATCTGGATCATTCTCTTTCTTTCTTCCTCCTTGACACATACTTTATAATAAATATAACATATAATACAAAGAAAATGTAGTATATAGCATCTATAAAATACTTACATATAATATATACATATATATGACATCTTTTAAGTTCAGGAGTTTTGTGTTATATATAATATTAAAGACATTTCCTTTGAGGAATTGACTCATCTTGCAACTGGAAGACTTCTCAGAGAGGGGGACCTCAAATCAGGACAAGCAGTATCCTTGGTGTAGAGGACAGAAAAGAATTTCAGCACGCACTAGCCAAAGACACAGACAGGTTTACTTAGGACAGCAGATACACACTCAAGGGAGAACGCAGGCTATCTCCATAGGAAGAGATGGAACCCCTTGCTCTGGGTGTTACTATTTATAGTGGGACAGAAGTTAGGGGCTGATCTAGAGGTGGAACCAGGGCAGAGTGACAAAACTTCACACCAGTTTTCTCTACCCTTGTTGCATTTCCAATGCATTCTGTTACTTTTTGTGGTCACAAGCCAAGGACAAAGGCTAAGAATGTGGGCTGGATTTTGTATTCCAAAGGTTCAAAGATTCATGGGCATTTCCTATATTCCAATAGTTCATAGATGCTTCTAAGACTTAGTATATCTTTCCTTTTCTGTATGCCCAAATTCTTACCTCAATATCATGTGATTACGTAAGCTAGTGATCCCAAAATCTGCAGTGCAGACCCATAGGTTGGATACCCAGGAAAGACAACATTGAAATTAACTCTGAAATTTTGCTGGAGAAATTTCCTCTTGCTAAGGGAAGTGAGTCTTTTTCTTCTATTCAGGCCTTCATCTGATTAGAAAAGGTTCATTCATATTATAGAGATCAAGCTCTTTCCTCAAAGTTGTCTGATTTAACTGCTAATCTCACTCTAAAACACCCTTTGAGTTGACATGCAAGATTAACCATTGCTCCTGGGAACTTTACAAAGTACGAATCCCTAAAGCCCATATCCCCTGAAATTCTGATTTCCTTGGTCTGGGTGCCATCTGAACACGGGAGCACTAAAGTCCCCAAGGAGATGCTGCCAAGGTTAGGAACTTTGGAATTAGGTTAAGATTCACCACCTTGCAGCTGAAGAAGAGCTCAGCCTCCCTGGAAGGGTAGGCCTCCTGACACTTGAACAAAAGTGGGGTCTGTAAAAAAAGTGGGAGGGAGTTACCACGGTGACTGATTTTGGATTAGGAACCCATCATCTCTGCTACAAAGCTTTAAAATGAATTGCTTTCATGATGGTTTTTATTGCTCTTAATATCTTCCATCCTCTGTGTTTTACATGTGGCTCTTCATATTTAAATTTATGTTAATTAAGAATAAGTAAAACTAAAATTTTAGTTCCGGTCACAGTAGTCACATTTCCTATGCTCAGTGGCCTCCAAGGACCAGGGTCTATTGTATCAAGCAACATAGCATATTTCCATCTCACAGGAAGTTCATGCAGCACTGACCTGGAATAAGACATTGAGCAGAGTCCAGTTTGTGCTGCACCAGAAACTGAAGACATGGAGATTATTAAGACAGACACAATCCTACCCTCATACAGCTTACTGGGCAGCTAAAGAAACAATATGTGAGTGCTTAGTTATAGTAGATTGTGATATTAACCTTCATGACATATTCATTACACATATGTTTCAAAGGCAAATGAGATCATGATCCACCTTTTTTTTTACTACTGACTTCCTAAAACATTTCAGGCCCATTTCTCTCCCTGAGATATTAAAACAATACTGCAATATTCTTAAAAATATCTATAGGGATAGGCAACAGATGTATTGAGGTCAAAGAGACATCCTGGGAAATCAGGAGTTGACCCACAGTGACTGCGTCTGTAAACTCATTTGTAACAGGATGAAGAAGGTCTCAAAGTCACCTTCAAGCACTGTCAAGGAAGGCTGGCCTATAGCTCAGTGGGAGAGCTGGTTTAATCCCCAGCACCACAAAACAAAACCCAAAAGGAACTGTAAGTGGGAATGAGAAGCATGAGTCCTGACATTTGTCCAAAACTGGTGTTAGTGCTCTCTTGGAAATCTCATAAAATGTGTACACATGCAAAACCAAAATCTAATTCCTAACATTTACAATCGAGCAGACCAGACATTGCTTCAGCCCCGCTGTTAAAGGCAAGTCTAAGGAAATATGGCCTCAACAAGTGGACAAGAGGAGCAGACTGAATGTGGAAGTTTATTTTTAGGTCAGATAGAGAAATATCTTTTTCCTTCATTCTTTCTGCGGTCACTGATCCAGTCCCTGCCACAGAATCTCTAACCACAGCCTTTTTTCAGGGAAGGTAGCAGCTCTTGATTTTTGCCTGCCCAGCACTCTTGCTCCCCTCCAGGGCTCCCCTGCAGGGACCCAGCTGGGTGATCACACTGTCCTGACCTCATGGATCAGGCACTGCCCTCCTGTTGGTCTGACTGGAGCTGGCAGGATGGGAAGTGACCAGAGGCCTCTGACCCCTGAGGTCATGGAGCTGACTTCAATTCTTGAAGCTCTGCCCCTGCCTGGGTGGGAAAAGCCTCTTGCACCAGCAGAGAATGGTAGGTATTTGGAAAATGTTACAAGGATTTGTAAACATTTGATGGATTAGTAACAGTATCTTCTCAAAAAGCAGAAATGCTGGGAAAAGGAAATATGAATAAAGAATGAACAGGTGTTTGTTTTTCTGATATAGACTTCATTTTACTATAATTTTAATTCTATGACATAGATCTTTAAAAAATAAAATAAAACATGCTGAAGGGGATTAGATGGTGGTCCCTAAAATTACATGACCGTGTCTTAATTCCTGCCACTGAGAAATATGCCTTTATTTGGAAAAAGAATATTTGCAGATGTAATTAAGTTAAGGATCTCAAGATGAAATCTTCCCAGATTATCCAGGTTGGCTGTAAATCAAATGACTAGTGTCTTTATAAGACACAAGCAGAGAAAGACAAACGCAGAGGAGGATTGGTGTAAGATGAAAATAGAGATCAGAAGAGAGCCAGGATTTTCCCCTGGGGACTGTGGAAGGAGGACAGCCTTAATGAAACTTTGACTCTGGACTTCTGACTTCCAAAACTACAATAAATTGATTTCTAGTATTAAAGCCTTCAAATTCGTGGCAATTTGTCACCACAGTTATAGGAAATCTAAACAAACACTATATTTTTAAAAAACCCTTAGCTTGTTGAACCATTCAAAACTTTGGCTAGAGGAAGTTGCTATGGTTTGGAAGTGAGATGTCCCCAAGCTCATGTGTTAGTGCGGGAAGGTTCGGCAGTGAAGTGGACGGGCTGTGAGAGCTGTGACCTTGTTAGTCCATCCTAGCTTGAATGACTGGGCAATAACTCTGAGCAAGTGGGGCTCAGCTGGAGAAGGTGACTACTGAGAGTACGCCCTAGGGTACATCTTCCCTGTGACCCTCCCCACAAGCCCCCAGCTCCCGCCTCACCTCACCCCCATCCTGGCCACCATGAGGGGAGCAGCTTCCCTCTGCCACATCCTTCCCCCACAGTAGGCTGCCTCATCTTAGACCCAGAGCGATGGAGTCGGCCATCTATGGACTGAGACCTCTGAAACCATGAGTCCCAAACAAACTTTTCCTGTTCTTGTCAGGTATTTTGGTCACAGCAATGCAAAAGCTAACTAAAACAGAGGTACACACCTAGAACCAGTTTCTTGTTTGTATTTATTCTGTCTAACATTAAAAGAATATTAAATAAAATGCTTGGTGTTTATCCAAAAATATTTTCTTTCAAGCTAGGCCAGATTTGAGGAAAGTCCTGGCCTGGTTTCACAGAGTCAGAATCCTTTTTCTTAAGTCGAAAGCAGTGCTGTTGCTGAGTGCCACTAGAGGTAGCAGAGAAAGAGAATTTAAAAGGCGATCTATCTTCAAATGAATTTCAGACCTTTTATGTAGGGTGGGATGTTTCTAACCATGTGAGTATTTGGACAGACACACTTGGGGCATTTAGGAGGGCTTTCATTGTCTAGTTCTATATTCTTACATTTTGAACCAAGATAAAACATGCAGGAAGGGTAAAATTGCTATTATCCTTCAGGAAATAGAGGACACAGTCTCCTCCATAAATTAAATTGCCTTCTTCTATTTTTCCATGATTCTCAAGCTTGCAGCAACTAAAGAACAGAAACAGCCCTTCCCTCTGATAAAGCATCCTAAGGTCCCCAGCCAGGGAAGAATCCCTTGCAATTATAGGGAAAATTAAACACTTATACTTGCAATTGATTCTTTACAATGCCCTAGTGTGGTAGTTCAGTATTATTTCCTCACTCTCCAAAGTGTTAAATGATTTCCCCTGAACCATTCTGTGTCTTGGGAAGGAGAGACCTCTGCCTCCTGGGCATCTGCGTTAGAACCCTAGGTGTTAATTTACTCATCTACATTGCTTAGCTACCTAATCAAATCTACAGAGGGGTGCTGCTTGTCCTTAAGTCAAAGCCAGAAGTGGACTGGTCCCAGAGCAGCTACAGAGAGCAACTTATTTGTACTTGCTGTTTGTTGTCAAGGGCAGAGAAAAATCAAAGCTGGCATTCCCTCCCCCCCCAGTAATGGGCAATCACTCCCAGGGACTGAATTGTCCATTAGCTTCTCATTTCCCTCTTAGAATTCAACTCAGCCTGGAGAGGTAAAATATTCAATTGCTCACATCTCGGCATGGATTTGCCAATGTCATCTTAAAGAAATGAGATATGGGGTTGCCTGAGGGTGCTGGGGGCTGCTCTTGTAGAGGACTAGAAAAGGGAGAGTGCTCAAAAAGGGCAGCAGGATGCTGAAACAAGGCCTAGGGATGACAAGCATCCACCTAAACAACGTCCCTGCAACATGCAGAGAGGAAAAGCTCCTGGAGGAGGGGTCTATCTAAAGGAGGAAATTTTTTTCACACAGGTATTTTATGCTGGGTACCAAAATGTGGCCATGGAGCATTATGGATAACTTCTGGACACCTGCTTGGTTAGTGCCACTGATGCTTTTGGTGCTATGTCCATTGTCCATCAGGCTCTGTGCTGTTATGCACCAGGCTGACTTCCAGATACCTTCATTTCATCTCTGTGCCTGAGAATTGGAGTGTGCCTGGCAACTGAAGTCTTCTCAGCCAGCACCAAGAACTAGCACTTACTCCCACACCCATGCAGTTCTTGAGCAGAGACCGGCAAGATCGAGTGTATAACTACTCCAGCTCCTTTTTACTGGAGGTGCCCACATACCCCAGCAAATGCACAGCCTAGGCATCGCTTCACAATGCACTCTTTATTAGCTGCCTGCCTTCCCCATTCTCCTTCCCCTCCATGTTTGCTGGGATCACCCCCAAATAAATATGTACATGTACTAAGTTCTGCTTCTGGGGAAACCAAATCAAAATGGTTAGCATGGGTTTTTTTGTTTTTTGTTTTTTAACCAAAAATCTCTTCCCTGCTGGATTTGCATTTCCAAAGTCTTGCTCTGTTATTGTGGTAGTTCATCCCCTCAACAAAGTGTCAGCTAGAGTAGTTATGTGGTCTAAGTGCATGCTTTCTTCCTGGCTTGTGATTTACCTGTTGAAAATGAAATACTTTTAGAGCTACCATTTTTAATATAGAAAGAATCCTGGGATGCCACTTTGGCATCCCAGAAGTCTAGGGGAGGAACTAAACTTCCACCCCATCTTGTACTATGAAGGAGTCCCACATTTTCCCCAAGCATCAAGAGACCCAAGTGGAGAATGTGTATTGCTACCACCTTGAAAGTAAAGAAGTGGATTGACTTTCCCCTGGTGAAAGGGTGTCAGTGAAGCCTGACCAAAGCATAGGATTTAAATAAGACCCTGAATCTTATAATACACAAAACATCTAGCTGTAAATAAAGATTATCTTGTCATACAAAACCCTAGAGAGCTTTTAAACTGAAATTTAGAAAAAGACAATAGAAACCAACACCAAGTGACACTGATGTTAAAATTACCTGAGAAGAATTTAGAGCAGCCATCTCAAAATACTGTAATGAACAATTAAAAAAAAATTTTTTAAACAAAATTTTACAACAGAACAACTTATAAATAGAAAACGTAAAGCAGAACCAAATAGAAACCTTAGAACAGCAAGTAGAACATCCAAAATAAAAAGCTCGGCAGAATGGAGAGGAAAGAAAAAGAATTAGTAAACTCGCAGACAGAACAACATATATTACGGATAGGAACACTAGCCAGGAGCACTGGCACATGTCTGTAATCCCAGCGTCTCGGGAGCGGGAGGCTGAGGCAGGAGGATTGCAAGTTCAAAGTCAGCCTCAGCAATGCCCAAGGAACTCAGTGAGACCCTGTCACTAAATAAGATACAAAAGAGGGCTGGGGTTGTGACTCAGTGGTCGAGTGCCCTTGAGTTCAATCCCTGGTACAAAAACAAACAGGAACACTAAGGAGAGAAAATAAACAGTAAAAAGGGAAGGAAGGAAGAGTCTTTCAGGAACATATGAGATTATAACAAAAAAGATCTAATCTTCACATTATTAGAATCCTAGCAGGAGAAAACAAAAAAGATGCAGATGAAAATACATCCAAAGAAATGATGATTAAATACTTCTTGAATTTGGCAAAACCCACAAACCTGCAGATGAAGAGGTAAGCAATCACCTTAATCCCAGAAGGAATCTATACTACAACACAAAACAAACAAACTTCTGAGTAAAATGATAGGAAAAAAAAAAAGACACAAAAGCAGGCAGAAAAGAAATGACAGACAACCAAAAGGAAAAAAAATATTCAAGTGGCAGAGAACTTCAAGCTAGAAACCATGGAGGCCAGAAGGAAGTGGCATGACATTTTCAAGTGCTAAAAGAAATGAACTGTCAAGTCAGAATTCTATTTTTATTGAAAATGTTTTTTAGGGATTAAGGTGAAATATGAAGAAAGTCTAAAATAATTTGTAACCAACAGATCTACCCTGAAAATAAATTGTTAAAGAAGTGCTTTAAAAAGAAACAAAATTGAAAGAAACCTGGAATATCAGGAAGGACAAAAGAAGATGTTAGGAGTGTATATACTAGTAACTGCAATAAACTCCTTTTCTCCTCTTGAGTTTACTAGATTATGCTTGCTTATGAAGCAAAAATAGAACACTGCCTAATGTGGTTCTCAATGTATGCTGGAGAAATAGTTAAGATAATTAAAATAAAGAGAAAAATATATTGTTGTAAAGAAAGAGATGTAAGTTTTCTATACATCACTCAAAGGGGTAAAATACCAATGCAATAGAATTTGTATGTATCTGTAATGTAATACCTAAAACAACCACTAAATAAGCCTTAACTGAGACATACTCAACACCATAGATAAAGTCTAAAAAGTTTTTAGTAGTTCACAGAAATAAAGGAAAGAGAAAACCAATAAAAGAACAAAAAACAATATAAATGGTAGACTTAAACCTCAAACGATCATGTATTCCATTAAATGTAAATGGTCTAAATATACCAATTAAAGGGCAGACATTGAAAGAATCATTTATGCTCTTAAAGAAACTCAGACAGTCATAGTCTGATAAAAAAAGGATGAAAAATAGTATTCTATATAAACATTAATCAAAATAAGGAAGGAATACTACTGAATACTAGATAAAATGTCTTTCAGAACAAAAAATAAAAATGATCAGAGGAGGACATGAACATCACAAAATAATTAAAAAAAAATTCAATCAAGAACAATAGTCAAACATATAGTCTAATAGGTCCAAACATAAGTGAACCAGAAAGCTGAAAAATGCTTTAACTTTACTGAAAAGAGAAACAAACAAATCCACAAGGATAGTTGGAAACTTCTCTACAACTGATAGAGTAGTGAAACAGAAAGTAAGACTGCAACTACACCACCCAACGACATAACCTAAATGATATTAGGACACTTTGCCTATTAATATCAGAAAATATATTTTTCAAGCCCTATTTGCAAATGTCATGAAAAGAAATCCCAAAATATTGGGCCAGGGTTGTAGCTCAGTGGTTGAGTGCTTGCCTGGCATGTGTGAGGACTGCATTCCATCCTCAGCACCACATAAAAAACAAAAAAAAAAAAAAAATTTTTCCATCTAAAACTAAAAAAAAAATTTTTTTTAAATCCCGAAATATCTACAAAAAACTCCTAGGACTGATACGTGCATCAATAAGGTTGATATAACACCAATATATAGAAATCAATTTATTTCTATTATAGAAATGAACACACAGAAACTGATACTTAACAACAGCAAAATAACAATAACGTCATAGGAGTTGTATAAGGAAAACCACAAAATGCTGGTGACAAAAAGTCAAAGGAGCTGTAAGTAAATGAAGAGACGTGACAGATTCATGGATTGGAAAATTCAGCATAGTAAAGAAGTTAATTCCCTGCAAACCAATACACAAAATAACAAAATTTTCATCAAAATCCCAGGAATATTTTTTGTAGATTTAAACAAAATTACTCTTGAGTTTATGTGGAAAATCAAAGATAAAATAACTAAAAAAAAAAAAATCTGGAAATAGAGATACAGTGGGAGGAATCAATGCAATTCTGAGACCGACTTAGCTACAGTAATCAAGGCCATGTGGTACGGGGCATGGTACAGACGTGTAGGTTGATGGTTCAGATTAAAGAAACTAGAAACAACAAACATCTAATAATTGACAAAGTGCTAAAGTATGTTAGTGGAGGAAGCATAGTTGTTTCAACAAACTATTTGGAGTTTTAGGTATCTATGAGCAAAGCATGATCCTAAACCTACCTCAAATCTATTTAAATGTAAAACAAAGTTTAGAGGATATTATAGGAGAAATCTTTGGGACCTAGGTCTCAGCGAAGAGTTTTCTAAGGCATAACAATAAAAATACGTAAAAAAAAAAAAAATGATAAATTGAACTAAATCAGAATTAGCAACTTTTGCAAAATCCCTGTTAATAAAACAAAAAGGCAGGTTAACATTACCAAAGGCATTTATGATACAGGAGTCTTACCTTTGCTTATGAAGAACTCTCAAAAATCAACATTAAGACCATAATCCACTTAGAAAAATGGCTAAAAACCTGAAGAGATACACAGGAAATGAACATATAAGAAGATGATCAAAATCAGTAACTATTAGGAAAAAGAAAATTAAGTATATGATAAAACATCCCTCTGCATGAATACATGAATACAGCAAATACTGTAAAAAAGAAAAAAAATGGTGACCGTTCCAAATACTAACAAAGACATAGTTGTTGGTGGGAATGAAAATGGCGTAACAGCTGTCAAAGAGCATATGTACTTTTGTGCTTGAACTATTTCACTCGAAGCTGTGGGACCTACCCATGTTAGTGCATGTAAACTACATATTTTTTTCATTTTTATTCCTGTATAATATTCCTTACATGAATATAACATGATTTATTTATGTTTTATTATGACTGAAGGAATTTGGAATGATTCTAGTTTAGTAGAATGAAAATGATACTGCTAAAAAAACCTCTTATTTTGTATTATTGCTATTATAAGTCTTATATCAATTTTAATGATTTGGTTGTAGAGACTAATTAAAGATAAAATTTGCATACCTCTGATTCCAAAGGAGACTGAGCACCCTTTCATGTTTATCTGTCCATTTGTATGTCATTTTTTATGAAGCACCTGTTCAATTCTCTTGGTTACTTTCTGCTTGTTGCTTATTGATTTGTAAATGTTGAAAGTGTCTTCTCCCATTTGGTGAGTTGAATTTCTCTTGATACAATACTTGGATGAACGTTTTCTTTTTTTGATAGGACAGAGAAATTGGGCTTTTTTTTTGTACCAGGTATTTAACCCAAGGGCACTTAACCACTGAGGCACATGTGCAGCCCTTTTTATATTTTTTGTTTAGAGACAGGGTCTTGCTACCTTGCTTAGGACCTCACTAAGTTGCTGAGGCTGGCTTTGAACTTGTGATCCTCCTGCCTCAGCCTCCTGAGCTACTGGGATTACAGGTTTGCACCACCATGTCTGATGCCCAGCCCAGTGGTCTATGATGTTTCCATAATAATGATGTAGTTTTGGAAGAAGAATGAAATTTACAAGTAAGGATGCTACCAAGGTGCAGCATCAGTGGACTGAGGCAACAGTAACCAGTGCCCTCAAATTCTGGGTCAGCTGGAGCATCCACAGCATACCCTTAACTACTTGAGATGTATGACAGTGCTCAGCACTGGCCAAAGCATATTAAGGTACCTTTGAACACTACCAAGATCCTATGCCTCCATCCATTCCTCCAAACCCAGGCATCCTGGGATAAAATGGGAATGACTGAGACAATCTAAAGCAACCAGAAGTAGGGAACCACCAAAAGAGCTGGCAAAATTCTATTTGTTAGTGTTAATGGTACTAGGATATTGTGACCTGGGAAGAAAGAAATGGACAAAAACCAAAATACTCACTGGGTTTCAGAGTTACATATCTCATGAGAGAGGTGGATCTTTTTTACTGTGATAAGTATTGATATGGGAGCTCTTATGGTTTGGATGTGAGGTGACTCCAAAAGCTCACACGTGAGACAATGCAAGAAGGTTCAGAGAGGAATGATTGGGTTGTGCGAGTTTTAACCCACTCAGTGATTTAAACCCCTGACAGGGATTAGCTGAGTGGTAACTAAAGTGGTAGGGTGTGGCTGGAGGAGGTGGGAATTGGGTGTGACTTGGGGGTATGGATTTTGCAGCTGGAAAGTGGAGACTCTCTCTCTGCTTCATAATCACCATGTGAGCTGCTTCCCTCCACCACACTCTTCTGCCAGGATGTTCTGCCTCATCACGAGCCCAGACTAATGGAGCCAGCCTTCTATGGACTAAGATCTCTGAAACTGTGGGCCCTCAAATAAACCTTTCCTCCTCTATTGTTGTTCTGGTTGGGTCCTTTATTCACAGTAGTGAGAAAGTTGACTAAAACCAGAGCCAAAAGAAGACAAGACCAGTGTTATCTAAAGTTAACTAAAGAATTAACTGCAGCTATTTGAAAAATAATACCTAGAAGTTGAAGGGGTGAATACCTTCATTTTATTCTTCAGTACTCAAAATTGCTTAGTCTGTATGTTTGTTGAGCACTGCACGACTTCATAGAGAAGATGCCTAATGAGAAGGAACCTCCACAATGTGTTGGGAATGAGGAAGGTACCAACAACTCGGGGAGAGAGGAAGAATCCAATCCAAAGCTTCTCAAACTTTCTTGGTTCACAATGCCCTCTGTGACTCAGAAATGTTTGTAGCTGCCTCTAGACCAAAATAATAATAATAATAACAATAATGTTAATATTATTATTATTATTATTATTATTATTATTAACAACAACAGTGTAGTCCCATTTATTAATTAGTTAAGTCTGAACAACTTCAAAGGCACATGTGTTTTAATGGCTTACTGTAGTTGAGCCTCATTGTTTACCTACTTACCAAAAAGGTAGCCCCAAAATCAGTCCCCAGGGTGCTTCTGCAAATCTTTCAGGGACATGCACAGAGCAGTGAAAATGTTGTCACCTGACTCATGTTCCCAGCTCAGGAGGGGCACAGGATGCTCTGTCTTGTTAAAACTCCCATATTGTAAAGAAGTGTCCTTTTAGTGGTTTATCTAGTGCCACATGTCCCCCACTTCTGTGCTTGTTGTTTAAAATGGGCCCCTAAGAGTCCGGCAGAAGCACCATCCCATGTTCCTAAAGGCAGGAAGGCTGTGCTGTGGCGAATGGAGAAAACGTGTGCTCTGGATAAGCTCCATTGGGGCCTGGGTCATGGTGCTGCTGACCATGAGCATGCTGTTCAGTGTAAACGAATCAACAAAATATGTTAAATATCTTTCAACAGAAAAGCATCTAAAATAAGGTTATGTGTTGAATAGCTGTTGAAATGTGTCCTACATCTCCTCACTGGTTTTGGCTCAGCATTCTCTAACAAAATGTTCAAAGAGACTTTATAGAGCAAAACTGCCTCAAATAGTGAGAATTAACTACAGTTCTTTGAAAAATAATACATGTAAGTTGAAGGGGAAAATCCCTTTGTCCCATTCTTGAATACCCCAAATTACATAATACTGTGGGTGCTTGTTGGACACTGCTAACTTCTCAAACTCAGAATCAGATGGACACCACCACCTCTATTTATGGTTTGACTAAGATTTTCACATCATACGCCTAGACGTGATAACTCCTGGAAACAAAATTTCAAGGAGATATGACTTCATCAGTAAAAACGCTGCATGATCTCATGTAGAGGCTGTCACACTATATCATCCCACAGACAACTCAAGTGTCCTGTGCTTCTCTGAGGAATTTAAAATGTTCTGCAGCATTGAGGAAGTTTGCTATGGTACGCTGGGTACTTCAGCATACCATTGGGGAACTTGGGTCTAATTAATGAAAAAACAAAAACAGAGTGCAACTGAATATTTTAAGGGATTGCTGATGTGGCTATTTTACAATATGGAAAGAAAATGCATATTTATAAGAAACGGCAAAAAATTACAGCTGAAAATGAGTTTTGAACTGGCAGAAAAAGATTTTGAATATCTCTTTGTGTTAATCTGTTTTTTGTTACTATAACAAATACCTGAGAAAATCAACTTATAAGGAAGAAAGGTTTATTTAGACTCACAGTTTCAGATGTGTCAGTCCATGGTCATCCGGATTGGTTGCTTTGGACTGGTGGCAAATACATCAGGGCAGAAGCACATGGGAGAGGAAATATTTTCATCTCATGGAGGCCAGGAAACAAAAAAAAAAAAAAGGAAAGAGGAAGGGGTTGTGGTCCCAATATCTTCTTTAAGGGCATGACTCTGTTATGGTTCAGATATTAGGTGTTCCCCAGAACCTCAAGTGTGAGATAGTGCAAGAAAGCTTAGAGATGAAATGATTGGGTTATGAGAGAGTTAATATAATCAGTGATTAATGCACTTGCATGGTTTAACAAGCCAGTAACTGTAGGCAGGGAGGATGTGACTGGAGGAGGTAACTCATTAAGGGCATGCCTTTGGGGTTTATACTTTGTCACTGGTGAGCAGAGCACCCTCTCTGCTTCCTGGTGCCATGTCCTGAGCTGCTTTCCTACTCCACACCTTTCCGCCAGGATGTGCTGCCTCACTCAGACCTAGAGGAATGGAGGTGGCATCTATGGACTGAGACCTCTGAAACCATGAGCCCCAAATAAACTTTTCCTCCTCTAAAATTGTTCTTGTCAGGATTTTTGGCTACAGCAATTAGAAGGAAAAAAAACTGACCCAAAACTCCCAATTACCTAACTTCCTCACACTAGGCCCCACCTCTTAAAGGTGCTCCCTCTCAATAGTGCCGTAGACCTTTCCTGGACACTTTCAAACCACAGCAGCCTTAAGTGTTTAATTTTTATTCTGAAGGTAATAGAACCAAAGAAAGTTTTAAAGAAGAGCTGATTGATTGACATAGACTCATTTATATGATATGTATGTGTATTTATGCACAGAAATAAACTGTGTGTGTTGCTTTTTTTTTTTTTTTTTTTTAGAACAATAAGGTGGCCATGAAGGATGGATTGGGGAAAATTTAGAAGTATGGAAAAAAGAACACACACTAATTTCAGTGTAAGGTACTATGAACCTGATCAAAAGCCATAGAAGTAGAAGGAGCATTTTAAAGAAATGGTGCAAATTTAGAATTTGAAGGATTTAATTGGATATCAGGGATACAGAGATGTACGTCTATTTTTTGATTTTCAACTGGGCCACTATGTGGAAAGTGATTCATTTAACCAAGTTTATCTTGAGTTGCCTTTAGGATTCTTTTCAGTCATGCTAGCTGAGAAGGACAAATTAAAACTCAGTTTTCATCCATATGCCAGCTCATCTTTGGCACTGCTGCTGTTAAACACTGCTGGTATCCATCACTGATCCTTTTTTCTGTTGGTGCCAAACCATATTTAGTACTGATGCCCTGGAATAATGTTGTTTTCGGAGTTTGGGCACCTCATACTATATATTCCAGGCTATTCTCGGATTTTGTTCTGAAGTCAAGCCTTATGAAATCCAACCTATGCCCCTTATGTCTCTTGCTAAATGCACACAGGCAAGTTTCCTAAGATGAACATACAGGTAACAGTTATGGCTCATCCTCCCTCAGGACCATAGCCACTGCCCATTCAAAACAGAGATGGGGCTCTGGCGGAAAAGTATGGTGAGATTGGTGGGTTAATGAGTCTGACCACAGTCAAAGCTTGAGGAGTCCTAGGTGCCAAGCCTATGTACTTGGGGTCTGGCCTGAGGTTGGTGGGTGTCCCACACAGAGGATCATCATCTTACAAGAGCGAGGCTGGTGTCCTGCTGATGAATGCCAGGGAGACCAAGTTCACCCTCCCTGCAGGAAGCACCCCTTTGTGAGACGGCTTGTGGGAAAGGAGGTACAGAGAAAGCAGAGGAGGAAAAGCCAGATTTTACTAGCAGGGAAAGTGTGGTTAGATGGAAGCCAAATTATGCTTAGCTGGAAAATGAAAAGCAGAGTTAGTGGTAATCATCCAGCACACAGCAGCAAATATTGACAGAGCAGGGAACACACCTGGTGACATCCTTGCCTTTATAGATTTAAGCAGGGGAAAGAGACTCCAAAGAATATATGTAAATGTACTTCAGAATACATACTTACCTATATCATTTAATCAATAACTAACATCTATTATGGTTCCTTCCCTGCCCTCCTGATATCCTGAAACCTGCTGAAATTGGGTTTTGCTCACTCACCTTCTCAGTAGGAATTTCTCTGATCAGTTCTTTTAATAATAATAATAATAATAATAATAATAATAATAATAATAATAGCAATACCCCAACATGAAGCACTATTTTCCTTCCCTGTTTTGTCTCTGTAGGTCTTATTATCATCTGACATATGATGCATCATCTGTGTCCTCCCCAACCTGCACCAGAGTATCAGCCCCATGAGGACTGGAATTTTCTGATGGTATTTTCCATTGATCAAGGTGGTTATGTATGTATTTATATTTATGTAATGTATAACATATGCAAGTACATATAAATAATTTATATATTTATGTAACATATACTTCATATTTTCCTAACCTGAAATATGTTCTGAATATTAAAAATCATATTTGCTGAATATAATTGCACTTTTGTTAAATTCAACAGCAATAAAAGGGCACTGTAAGCCATGATGGTATATTTAACAAGGACTTAGCATGGCCTGAGGCATCATTCAGTTTCCTCTAGGGGGTGAGATTTAAGCTGAGGTATAAAGGGTAAGAAGACATGAGCTCAGTGAGGCAGAGAGGATGGACACCAGGCAGAGAGCAGAATGGAGCAGGGTCTAGGTGGGAGAGCCCCTGGGAAGGGGTAGCATTAGGAAAGGCTGGAGGACCGTTTCCTGAAAGTGCTGAGGGACAGCGCTAAGGGTTTTTATCAATGAGTGAGGGAGCCCTGAGCAGAATGAGACTGACGAAGCTCAGGCTACCGGACTAGTCTGGGATTACCACCACCTTTTAGGACATTTTCATGGCAAAATGTGCTCCGACTCTCAAATATTTTGTTTGCTTCCTGTTTGTTTGCTTCTTTCTAATCTTGAAACAACTGAGAATCTCCAAGTACTTTTATTTATGGGAGCAATCTCTACCAATATTGACCACATTTGAAATTAAAACTGGGAAATTTGAAACTATTTAATTGAGAAATAAGAATAAATTACTACATGGAAACCTAAATCACATATTGTGAAAAAGTAACTGTTCTTTAAAAATGTAGTGAAATGAATCACATTGATTCATGATTTTGCAGGTTGCTTTAATGTCTGGCGTGAAAGAGAGATGGATCCTGATAGCTGCTTCTGTGATCAATGAACTGGAATATTACAGGCCACCCAGTCTTGAGAAAACTCCACTGTATACTCCAGAATGAGA
>JAJEJO010003352.1:0-46120 GCA_020662805.1 Glaucomys volans | reverse complement strand
TCCCATCCTCTGTCACTGCTCTCCACAGGACATGACATTATTATTCTCAATTAACAGTTTCAGAGTTACCATCTTGTGCAGGTTACTTTTGTTACTAGATTGTGACCCTGGGGCAACTTACTTCCTTTCTCTGGGACCTTTCAGTATCCCCTTCCTTAAAGTAGGGTGACAAAACACCTGCGTCAAGGCAAAAGAAAATACTCTTCCTGACGGCAAAGTGTCACACACTAAGTGTAAAGAAAGAACAGGAAGAAAAAAAAAATCACCAGAGTTACAGGCAGAATCACAAATGGAGGCTAAAATAGTGAATGGAAGGTTTCAAGAGAGCCTCAAAGTCTATCCACATAAGTTCTTTTTGTTGTCGTTGTTCTTGTTCTGTTCTGTTTTTTTAAATCCAGAGAGGAATGAATAGTTAATTCACAGTGGAGAACACTGTCAGGTAGCACCTTCACCAAGCGATCAAAGTGAGCCTTACCCAGTGCAGGGACAAACTAACATAACGCGTCTTTTGGAATGATGCACCAGGAGAGAGCTAGTCCTCTGCTCTGGGGTATTTCTGGCTAAAAAATAATAGAAAAAAAAAATAAAAAGCTCAACCTGATTCTAATCTAAATCAAACTGTGTGAAAACAAAAGACAAGCCTAAAGTGAGGGACGCTTGACAAAATAAATACTATGAATTTCTAAAACATGTCAAGGTCCTATAAGACAAGCACTCCAAGGAAATGTTCCAGATTAAAGAGACTAAAGAGGCAGGACAGCCAAATGTAACAGCAGATGGTGGACTGGATCCTGGACCAAGTTTTCTGCTGTTGTTAGAGCTACAAAGGATATTAGCAGCACAACTGGTGAAATTTGAATAAACCCTGAGTTTAGAAACTAGTACTGACAATATTATTTTCATAATTCTGATAATTATGGTTATAAAAATGAATGTCCCTAGTGACAAATGCTTTAGCATATGACAATGTTAATTACTCTGATCTGATCATTCCACATCATATACATGTGTTGAATTATCACATTGTACCACATAAGCAAGCAAAATTATTATGTAGGAAAGTATTTCTTCAGAGGGAGAGAGAGAAAATGTCTCTGTTTTGAGGAATATAAAATGGAATATTTAGGAGGAAAAGGGTGTGATGTTTTCCACTTACTTTCCAAAAGAAACTCTAGGAACAATAAACAAAACAATAAAGTGGGAATCTGGGTGGATGGTATTATTTATGCAATTTTTCTGTAGATCTAAAAATATTTCAAAAGAAAAAGGGTAAAAATAAAGCTTGTTATGAGGATTAAATGTGTTAATGCCTTGAAAGAACTTGGAACATAAGCCTTCAAATAATAGATTAGATATAATTATTACCACCACACGATTAAGAAGTGGCAGGGACACCTCTATATGGCCCTGAAGCCCTTATCTTTAACTCCTTAACATCTCCACTTCATCATTCAGTTTGGAAAATGCATTAAGACAATGGATGGAAAAGCCTATGAAATCTGTGAAGTCTACGGACTCTGGTGACTTTAAAATTCTATTCTTTCTTTACCCTTAGTGTGTGACACTTTGCCACCAGGAAGAGTGTTTTCTTCTCCCTCACCCATAGCAAGCCTTGATGCAGGTGTTTTGTCATCCTACGTTAAAGAGGGGGACACAGAAAGGCCCCAGAGAAAGGAAGTAAGTTGCCCCTGGGTCACAATCTAGTAACCTGGCCAAGATGGAACTCTGAAACTATTTCCCTGTCTGTTAAATGAGAATAATATTGTCACGTCTTGTGGAGAACTGCACCTTTTTGAGCGACTGCAAGCTCAGAGTCTTGTCCCGATGATGGGATGACTTTCATCCAGACCATGATAAGGTTACTGGAGCACAGGAAGCTTGAACTATTTCAATCAACTCACAAGATCGGAATTAAAACCCAGATTCTGCACAGCCCCATTCTTCTCACACTGGATTGGAGGCTACCAGGAAGAGTTTGGGAAAGGACAGTTTCTTTCACATCCTGAGTTTCCCCTGTCTGGTGGTGCTCCATGTGGTTACAAGCGGGGTTGAGAGCCCATGACCGCCCAAAGCTGACTTGTTTCTTTTGCTAACATCCAGGGATGAGGCCAGATGCATCATGGCAAGACTCAGAGCAACCAACTGCATCTCATGCCATCTCTCCTACAGATGGCATTTTTCTTACATCTGATGCTAAAAATTATTTTTTTCTCCCCATCTGAAAATCCTGAAGGAAAGGTGGGAAAGGGAATCTCAGCTGGCCTTGAATCTTGGCTCCTACACAAATCCAGATACAGTTCCTGAGGCTGCTGCTTCTTAATGGTTCCATTTCTTTAATAACATTTCCAAAGATTAAGTAAATTCATTTATATATATACATATATGCATATATGTGTGTGTGTATATGTGTGTGTATATATATATATATATATATATATGGGTTGGCTAGAAATGAAATGTTTCTGCTCAACCTTAGCTTGTATAATGGAACCCTAAAAGTGTGGGTCTGAAATTCATTTTTCATACTGATGTGTATATCCAAATTTGTTTCACTGATTAAGTATGAAAAACACAGATATAGGTGGTATATCCCTGAGGGACTAACTTCCCAAGCAAGGGAAGATGTTGTGTTTCAGTAATGCTGTGGGATGAAAATCTTAAGTTAATTAAAACTGGAAGACATTAGTTTGGAGAAAAGGATCCTAAAAATATGTCAGCCCCAGTTTCCCTACATGTAAAATAATCTATGGGTTTACTGCGAAAGGTGAATAGCATAATGCATGAGAGAGAAATAGGTTTTTATGAATAATATTTAAGTGAAAAAATGTTCCAAAGTCCACCATGTTCCAGTGGTGCCCTTAGACAATATTTACTTTTCCTCCCCTGACCCACTCCTAAAGTGTCACAGCATGGACCTGGTTTAGCTTCTCACCAATGTTGCACTTGAAGTTCCTAAATGGGGAAAGAATTTTCCCAATAACTCATGTAGATATGACAAAGGATACTGGAGGAACTCTGAGTTTTAAAAAGAAAAAGGAAATGCAGGTTATTTTAAGCAAATGGATGACAGCGAGTGAGACATTTTTTTTAAATGTCTCCTGTTTTATGTTTGCTTTTTAAATTTTTAGTTTTAAAAGAAAGGAATAGTATAGAGCCAAGGAGCTCAGAATACCTCATGAAGCTGTAGAATAATAAAACAAATTTAATCTGATCCTGTTTGGGGTTCCTCTGAGCAACTAAAGGATGTCAATGTATTCCATTTACCATTACATGTGGACAGAAGTAATCATCAACTTACAGTTTTATCATATAAACTGGCTTTATGATTTGTTCAGGAAGCAGTAGTATAAGTCAGGTCCCCCCCTTCATTTTGTACTTGCATTGTAAATAATAAACTCAATCCACTTAAAATTTTACAACAGGGATTTTCATATTTGCCTGAAGGTAGTAATTTTTCTACAAGCTCAAAGCTAGTTGTTATGTGACTATTCTTATTTAACTCATTAAAATTTCTTCATGGTAGTCACTAAAGACTCATGCAGCATTTATGCATAACGAATAAGAAGTATGTAAAATACACCTACTGTAAGAAATTATAAAATGTATTTTTCTATTTCTTGGCAGTCTTTTAGAAATAACGACTTTCATTTATTAATTACCCCATTTTACCAGGTGTCACATTTCAGGTGATGGGAGGCACTTTTACCATGCTATCTCCACTCCTCACAAATCTTGAAGGTAGATACTTGTGCATCCATTATGCAGAAGAGAAAACCAAGGCCCACGGAGTTTATCACTTCAGCGTCCCTCTGCTGATAAGGTGATTCTTTCTGCAGTATTCTGTCCTTCACCACTAGCTGCAAGTGTCTATCGTGTCACTGGTTGCGGGGGCGTGGTGGGGGGGGCGCTTTGGGTCACATTGTATATTTCACATTTACTGGATATAGCCTTTTTCTTTCATCCTTTTTAAAAAAATATGTGTGACACATTATCCCTTCAGGCAGTTCCACAGAATTCCAAGTGTCAGAAACAGCTAATACTAATACAATTGGGGAAATACTGAGTAAGCGTTTCCAGTCCACAACTTTTGATTGAACCCAGTGCACTTTACCCAGTTTGTTTTAGCTTAATTTCTGTGATGTTTCAAATTTCTTTTAACTTGAGAGAAGTTCACCTACCTTGAAGCCGAGTCCCAGGCATAGGCACTCAGTGAATTCTAAATAGAACCGCACAACTTAGTTTAAATAGTTCCTTCTAAAAAAAGAAGGCTTGGTTAGTTAAATTAGCATACTTAAGGATTTGAAGATAGTACAATTGGTGAAGAATTTGTCTCTAAATGTAAGGACCTCGGCTGGGGGTTGGGTTGGGGTGGTGGGTGACTAACTATGATCCCTCTGGAGATGGACACTACTAGGCAAAATCACCTAATCGTATCTTGCTTCATCTGCCCTCACCCCCACCCTCCAGCTCTCTGGGGCGGCGAGAGGACCAGTAGGGCATGAGCATCCACTCCACCATGGCGCGTTGGGAGCCACGTTGAAGTTCAGAGAGCATGTCTACCAGCAAACTAAGAGCGGAGCGATCCCAGGTCCCGGGACCAGCTGCAGCTGCCTTTAGAAAATGCAACAGCCGCGGTGACAAATGGGCATTCCGCACGCGAACAGACAGACACACCGGATCTGAGGCTCCCCCCAGCCTTGCCGGCGGGTCCAGCTGCTCAGCCCTCAGCCTCCCGCCAGCTCTCCGGAGTCGATTCCCCCATGACCCGCCCGCAGCACGGGCGTCTCAGCCCCAAAAACTTTCCCATTCTTCTCCGGGTTGGGGGCGGGGAGGGGGAAAGGTGGGAGTCTCCAGGGAGCTCCATCACCGTACTTGGCGGGCGGCCCTTCCCAAGTCCATCCGTGAGCTTGGGCGCCTCACGGAAGCTCCCGGGAGCTAGTGCCAGGGGGCAGCGCGGAGCCTGGCGGAGCGGGAGGAACAAAAGGAGCCAGCGGGCCGGGGAGGATGCTACGCTCCCCTCCGCCCCACCCAGCCGCTTCGCGGGCGCTGCCCCGCGAGCAGGTAGCCGGGTCTTCAGCTCTGCAGAGGGTGTGTGTTCCAGCGAGGTGCACAAGGACTCACTTCCGTGGGGCCAGGCTCCCAGATTCCCCTCCCCGCCGCTCACAATCCGTTTGCTTTCCTGCAGCCCTGCTTCCAACGGGGCCCGAGTGCTCCCCTGCGTGCCAGGCGCGGTGCCAGGCGGGCACTGTGCAGGTAACCCTCGGAGGAACTAGGGCTGGATGGAGGCGGTGGCTGGGGAGAAACAAGTCTTTTTAGGCATCCGCGCCGCCCCACGCAGCCCAAGTCTGCAATCACTCTCTCTCTCTGCAAGAGGCAGGGCTCGCGCGCAGCCCGGAGCGCCCCGCCTGCGCTCGCCGGCGGGCCGAGCTGCCGGGTCGGGGGCGCCGGGAGGAGGCGGTGTAACTTCCCAGTGCCCTGCTCCCGCCCGCTAGGTGAGCCCAGGCCTAGAGGGAGGCGGAGGGGGATAGTGGAGGGGGAAGGGGACCCCGGGGGTGAGAGGAGGCCCGCGGAGCTCCGGGGTGGGGCGGGGCGGGGCGCGGCACATCCTCCGCTTACGGGCCCGGAGGCGCCGCCTCAGCCCGGGGCTCTAGACCACGGTTCTCTCAGCTGCCAGCGCCACCCGCTCCACCACCGCGCTGCCCGAAACAATGAAGCGCGCGGGGTGGAGCTGAGCGCAGCCTGCACTGGCTCCAGGGCCGAGCCCTCCGCCGCGCCCCGCAGCGGCCGCCTCCACAGAGCCTCGCTAGTCCGGAAAGGTGATCCCGCAGGCCGCCCGGGACGCGAATGGAGGGTCGCTGCGAGCCCCTGGGTGGCACGAGGAGGTAGTCGGGGCAGCGCCAGCAGGATTGTAGCCGCGCGCTATGCTCCTGCAGCCTTCAAGTTCGGCGGCGCGCGTCTGGCGCCCCCGCCCAGGGTCCGCGCTCCGTAGGGCGTTCGTGTGAGTGTGAGAGCGAACGGCGCGCGCGCCCGAGCCGCGGCAACGTGAGACGCGCCTCTTGGACCAAAGCGCGGCGCTTCTCCCGGAGCGCCGAGGAGTGGAAGCCGGGCGTGGGGAGGAGGTTAGTGAGGGACTGCGTGGGGCTCGGGCGCTGGGCGACATCTCTCCCGGTGTGTCCGCAGCGTGTGCGCTGTTCAGCACGGAGTTAGACTTCAGCGACGAGCAGTCGGACCTGAGTGTGTGCGGACCTTTGAGGGTGGTTTGGGGAGAAGCAGGGCATTCGGGAGAGGGCGAGTGAATTGGAGAGTTTTGCGCTTTGAGGACTCACGGACAGTTTGCCCCCGTGGCTCAGTAAGAGTATTTTATTTGTTTCTGGAAGGGAGTGAAAAATGTTGTCTTTAACCCCATGCAAAACTGCTCTCTTAAAGCTTAAAGTGTGTTCTGTTGCTTTCTTGTTCTCTGTAGCTACCATGTTTAGGAGCACAGGGGATCTTGAGAATCCAAAAAGCGAGTCTTAATTCTTATACACTTGGCAAGTGGAAAACTCCGCTTTGGGGTTGTTTTACTTTCCGCCGTGCACAGAGTAGATGCATTTGATGCATTCTTTTGAGCATCTAATGTGACATCCATCTCTTTTGGATTTGCCCATGCTAGTGCTGGGGGACTGAGTGAAGTCAAAGCAAGTGGTGCCTTCCAAAGAGAAATGAATAGCTGTGTTTGGAGAAGCAGTGCTTTCCAGGAATTTAAATGAGACTTTTTTGTGATTACCTTCCAGGTCTCTATTCCTAGTACCATGTTTTCTTTGTGGGGCAGAACTTCCAAAGCTGTTTTATAATCTGAGAAGCGCTCTGGAGGCTGAGGGAGTAATGCTTAGCTGGATTTTTGTAAACTTATATTAATTGGTCATGCTAAACATTTGGCGAGAAGTAAATCATACTTGATTGAAATCTTTGTCTCCTTGGCCACTGGATGTTCTAACCAAAAAGGGGCATGGTGATCCTCCACGTAACCCACCTTCCCAGGTGGCAGAATCATTGGTAGGCTTCCAACACATTTTTTGTGTATGGTACTTTCTAAAGCACATTTTATTTATTTTTATTTATTTTATTTTATTTTTGTTTGTTTGTTTTTTGGAACTAGGGATTGAACTCAGGTACACTCGGCCACTGAGCCACATCCCCAGCCCTATTTTGTATTTTATTTAGAGACAGGGTCTCACTGAGTTGCTTAGGGCCTCGCTAAGTTGCTGAGGCTGGCTTTGAACTCTCGATCTTCCTGACTCAGCTTCCCAAGTCGCTTGGATTACAGGCGTGCACCACCACGCCCGGCAAAAGCACATTTTAAAAAGGCTCACATGTGTTGTTTGATCATTAATATTTCAGAAATTGTGATGAACTTTTTTTTACCATTTTGAAATATAATTTATGACTAAGAAAGAACAAAAACAAAGTATCCACTTGTTGCCTGTTTAGGCTTAACACCAGTTTTCAAAGGAAAACTGATGTGTGACCTTGAACCTCCTTTTATCCACTCCCCTTCCACCATCATTTTCTGTAAAATTGACAACCAAAATCTTTACAGCACTTGAAGTCATGCTGTTTTGTACTAATGTGCTAGAAAAACTGTTGGCTATGGCGATTGGATACTGTGGCCAAAATGCAGAAAAACTTTAGTAAGCGAATTGCCTTGAAGTTCACAACCGTGGTTCAAAAAGGGACTCAGTCATGCAGGAATTCTTGTTGCAATTCATGGAAATTGTAGCATTTTGCGTTTTCCTTGGTGCAATTGAAGCTTCTGGAGTTTTGAGCTAAATCTCGTGTAGCTGTTTTGATAAGACCCTCATCTCTTAGTGAAGTTTTGAGCTCTACAATTTAGAGTGCATTTGGAGACTGGTGGAGAGAGTTCAGAGGAAAGACTAGAATTTGTTTATTATGTGGTACCCACAATGTAGGAAATAAAGGTAAAGAACTGAGGATATTTAGACTAGAGGACTTAAGATGACTTACCATTTGGAAAATGTGTGATGATTTATTATGCAGAAAAGGGCAATCATTTGTGGTAAGTTTTTGATGAGGATAATTAAGAGGGAAAGAGTTCACTGGAAGGTGAACACAAAGTTGAGTCTTGGAGTTGTTATCAGTCAAACCAGCAACAGCAAGATTGGTTAAGTAGTGAAAAGGCTGCTGAGAAATTCCTGAACATGCTTGTTTCTAGAGCTCTTTGTCCCCCCTACTCCCTTTCTGAGCATCTTCTCTTTCTGAGATGATTGACATGTATGTCTCTGATCAACTGCTTATACTAACTGAAATTTTCTCCTGTATGTCTAGAATTTATTCCAGCATTTCTCAAGTGCTTAAATCTCTAAAATGACAAACTCATTCCTAGGTTTCTGCAGCTTTTGCTGAGGTAAATAAATGTTGAAAAACAGAGATATTTGTCCTCTGGGAAACTTAATTAATTTGCAAATTGTCTTAGTCATGATACTCTGAATAAAAATATCTTATGTATGATAATACGAAGTAATTTACAAACTGCATTTTCTCCTTAAGTATACTGTATTGTGTTATTCCAGATCGACTGTTTTTCCTCCTCCTGAATATTCTGTAACATGATCTTAAAATTTAATTGCTTAAATTAACTGTTTTATTCCTTGCTTAAATGTCTAATGGAAACAGTGCCCTCATGGTAGGTGTACGTAGAGTTTTGATTTTTTAAGCACTGAAAGCTGAAAGTGTATCCTTTTGTAGAGATCTGTGGCATGAAATTCACAAATGAGTATAAAACAAATAGTTGCATTGAATCAGACACTAATTTTGGAATCAGGCAGGTGCAGGTGCATGTTATGTAGAAATTTTCAAAATTCTTCAAACCAACTGTTGATGCTGACGCCAGTGACTGAATGGGTTGTGGAAGATGACCAACTGCTGTTAGCAGATTATCACACTTCCCATTGAACATAGCTGCCATTTTCCTGAAAGACCTCCTTACTACTTTGGAGAGATTTCTTTGTAAACATTATGAAGTACACAGTGCAAAGACGGAAGTGTTAGGGAAAATGGATTTATTATGCCTTTTACCCATCTGAAATTCCCAGCAACCCCTTGAATTGATAGCTAACCATTGCAATTCAGAGTATATATTGAACCTACCTTGTCGAGATGTAAAATGTATTTAAAGGGCATGAGGTATGAACTGGGCAGTCTCAAGGTTTTGCAGGAGCTGGTGATCTGGTCCAGTACCAGCATCAATCAATCCTAGCCCTGCCGCTTGGTTAATGCTGAGTCCTAACAGTCGTTCTGCAGGGTCTGTGCTGTCCCATGGTCCCAAATACCTTCTGGTTTGGGGGAGGAATTGCTTTGAATGACAATGACATCAGTGGCCACTGCCCCATCTAGGGGAGTTCTATCTCCATACAACTGTTCTTCGTCTGCCCTCTTGGCCTTTGCTGCCCCCTGTGGTCCTCTTTAGGAAATAATTCTGAATTCAAGGCACTCATGCCTCTAAAAAAGTTAGAAGGGTGTGAGGGCTGGGTTTTCAGTTTTGTCCTGGACTTTCTTAAAGAATAAAGAAAGCTGTTGCCCCTGCAGTGACCTGCCCTGGAGGAAGTCTGGGACTCACCAGAGTTCAGTTTCCAGGACTGTAAAAGGAAGGCCTAGATTCAATCTCCAAGGTGACTTGCTGAGATTCCTTAAGATTGATGATTGTATGTTCTGGTGCACTTAAAAGCTAATTTCCCTGCAGCCCCAGGAGGGGGTAGCAATTCAACAAATAATAATAGCAACTGATGTACACATTTTATGCACCACACCCTGCCATTTCCTTTGCATAGATTATCAAGGTACACTTTAGCTACCACGAGGGGAGGTATTATTATCCCCATTTTACAGGTGAGAAGACTGAGCTTTAAGAAGGAGAAGTGCCTTGGCAGAGCAGGGATTTGGACCTGGGTCTTCATCCGGAGCCCATACTGTTAGATTGAGATCCATTCTACAGAGGGACACGTAACAACCCCTCCCATCATTATGTCATGCCCAGAGACTGGCCATGACTGAGAGCTTTCATTTCATGTTTTAGACCTTGGTTGAGCTTCCTGGGTTGAGAAAATTATGCCCAAAAGAAGGTGAGGGCAGGGGAACCTGTGTGTCCAGATAGCACATTTCATCTGCAAGTAGAAAATAGCTTGAAGTGCAACTTAAAATATGGGAAATTTGGAATATTTGGGCACTCAATATTAGAATGAAATTCTGACTAATATGAAAGGTGTCATATCAGGTGAAATTTCCAAAGAGAAAATTTAGGCTAAGATTTGTGAAAATTATCCATCCACTTTGAGTTATTAGGTTGGTGAAGAGATTGAGCTCAGAAAGCCGTCTCCTGGGACGTTTAGAAATATATTGGCTAAAGCATTAGAGAATACACTACAAAGAAAAATCCTGCAATCTTGATTATAAGTCTCTGTTTTCAGAAGTTTATAATTCACACATTAAGTTCTATTCTGTGCTGCTTCTAGTATTTGAGCCTGAGAGGAAAATGCTTTATTAAATTTCAAACAATTGGTTTTTCATGTTCGAATTATACGAATTTTTCAAGTAGAGGTTCTTGAATGTGGGTAATTGTTGTGGTTTCTAAAATGACTTAGCTTTAAATTAAATTTGGGAAAGGGGAGATCTCTTAGATAATCCAATAGCTTCCATTGTTCAGAAATAAATTTGAAAAGGAGCTTCCTTGAAAGCACAGTGATGATTTTTCTGAAATAGAAGAATAATATTATGGACTAAAACAAAACCTGTATTTGTGCCTCTGACCACAAATAGGTAGAAAAAGTACAGTTAATGTAGGATTTGTTAAATTTAGTTAATCCAATTACAAAATGGAACCATAAGTATATGATTAAATGAGTTAATTCACTTCTACTATTGGAAGAAAGATCTTGCTATGTGAATTATATTTCCACCTTGGCAAAAATATATCCCATTTAAAACCTCGTCATATAAAAGGATTGTCCTTAAAAAGATATACATTCACACACATTCAGAAATACAGGAACAATAAGTCCCTCCATTAATGTGTTCCTTCATTAGCAATTAGGAGTGAGAACTTGAATTAAGATACTTGAGCATTAATGGTCGGGATTTGTGGCTGTTGAGCAACAAAATCAGGCCTAGAACCCAATCCTTCTCACTGAGAGAACATTCTTTTTCTTATATTATTTATCTTCTTTTTTAAAGATACATATGGTACTGAGAACTGAACCCAGGATTGTTTTAACACTGAGCTACATCCCTAACCCTTTATATTTCTTATTTTAAGACGGTCTCATTAAGTTGCTGAGGCTTGCCTTGAACCAGCAATCCTCCTAACTTAGCCTCTGGAGTAGCTGAGATTCCAGGCATGGGCACCCAGCTTATATTACTTGTCTCTCGAAAAAACTGCATGCGCCATATTCTATGTGGCTTGTGGGAAAATATTTACAGTTTAAACTTAACTCCTAATTTCTTATAAAGAGGACATAAATGGAAAAACAATTCTTTTATTTATGTGAACATATATGGGTGAGCCTGCATATTTGTAAATATTCTTAATGACAAATGGCATCTTCAGGGACCTTTGATGGTATACAGAATTTTTTTTGTTGGTTTGTTTTCTGTTTTTGTTTTTGTTTTTGTTTTGGGCCTGGAGATTCAACCAGGGTTACTTTTCCCCTGAACCATATTCCCCTCCATTTTTATTTTTTATTTTGAGACAGGATCACACTAAGTTGCTTAGGGCCTCACCAAGTTGCTGAGTCTGACCTTGAACTCCTTGGACTCCTGCATGGGCCTCCCCAGTCGCTGGGATTATAGGTGTGTAGCACCTAGCTACAGAATGTTTTTAAATGGTGAGACTCAATCCTGAGAGAGGCACACTGGTAGGGCGTCCAGGGGGCTGGACCAGGGCTGGGGTCTAGAGTCCCACCTACTTGCTGGCTGTTCCAGCAAGCAGTACAGGTGATTCAGCCTGTCTCCTGAAGAACAGATTACTATTTGAATTTGCCCTGAATCGTAGTGTCTTCTGAGCTCTAGATAATAGGTTAAAGAATTCAAATAGCCCAAGAATTTTACTTTTTAAAAACACTAAACTCTGTAATTCCCAAATTAATCTTTTAGTATAGTAATTTATGAGTAAATGGCAACTGGACAAGTGTGGCATATTTTTAAAAAACATGTTAGCAATTATGTATATAATGCATATATACATAGGTCTATAATTCAGTTTTTCAAAGGGCAGTTCCCCACCCTACCTTGAGTCATAGTTTAATTTTAAAAAAAAGAATTCTTCTGATCAACGTTCAATATTAGTTGATGAAAGAGTTGAACTAATTAAGTAATTTGCCTAATTTAACACCGTCAGCCTTTGGTGTCTGCAGGTTCCGCATCCACAGATTCAATCAACTGGGGAATGGAAGTATTTGAAAACAATTGCATCTGTACTGATCATGTACACTCTTTTTTTTCTCATCATCATTCCCTAAACAATAAACTATAACAATGCTTTACATAACAATTACAATGTATTAGCTATGATAGATAATCTAGAGTTGATTTAAAAGATGTGCCAAGTTTCTCTGCAAATATTAAGCCATTTTTATATGAGGAACCTGAGCAACCATGAATTTTGGTATCCATGGGGGTCCTGGAGCCAATCTCCTGTATGGAGACAAGGAGGATAATACTCAGTATAACAACAGTATAAGTGCCATTGATTAATTAAATGCCTTCATTAATCATCTGAGGTAGGAAATTTTCAAAAATTACTTTTTTTATATAGAAAAATGTCTATAAAGGTATGCTTTAAAGTAACATGACTGCTTCTCTAAGTTTAACCCAAGCATATCTATATTTTGTTCATTCTACTCTTTGTACCATGGAAATGCAACATACCACACTGTATTATAATCATACCCTAGTAATACCCCACGTATCACTGTTGGGTACACACACAGAAAACTCAAATTCATTTTTTTGGTTTGGAGTTTTCTCCAATACTACCCTATGACTATTAAGCACAGTATTAATGGAAAACCAGAAGTGTGTGCAGGAAAAGCTTTAGGCTGAATTACAGAATATGCTTCTTAAGGAACAGTCAAAAGAATCCTAATCAAGGAAACTTCATTGTTTCTACATAACCCAATTTTCCTGTGGATCCCCAGGAATTTAATCAAGTGCATGTTTTACTGTGAAAACTGAACTAACTCAAATTACCCCAAATCTCCATATCAGTCTATCTCACAGTGGCCCAAATTAAATGTCCATTTAATAATACAAATTAAATCTGTCTTGTACTTAGCAATACAGGTGTGGACAATCATAGGTGAGTTGATAATGTTGAGAGATAAAGTAACCATTGCAAATGGCTTATACATTTGGTCTGGAAATTTCTATGTTCATGTGGTACCTGAGCAGCATCCCCTGAATGTTTAATGTGATGGTATAACATGCAGCCAGATGTCAGGGTGCTACCCTCCAGGTTTCTGCTCAATCTAGACAGCAGGAACTTGATCAAAAGGCCATTTGTACCTTCATTCCTTGCTGAATTGGAAGGTATACTACACTGATTAATTTGTTACCCAGGGTATGTACTTCCTATGAACCCACATGTTCTTTTCTCCCAACTAACTATTCAAGTTGTATATGGGTTCAGAGGTAGAATAGTACATCGGCCAAAAAAGTCATGTGTGTTTTTATTTGCGGGCTTTAAGTTTTTTATACCAAACAGAAAACAAGGATTGACAATTGCAATAAGATATTTAAATACTGCTCTTGTTTATACTTTGTAGTTACTAAGTAATCCATTTTTTTCCAGAGATGAGTTAAGCCCCTTGGTTTGTTCAACTGGGTACTTCAGAATATTTCTTTTTCCTTTTGGTACTGACAGTTTCCAGGATGGAGGGATATCAGTGACTAAGTCACAGGCCCCATTGTCTATGATGAAAGAGTGGGAGACAACTATTGAAGTTCACCAAAAGAAGCTCACAGCTACAAGTACTTGTTGAGCATCCAGGTTCTTGAGCACCTTGTCATTGAACAAGACAGGTCTCGAACTCACAGGCCATCATATCTTTCAGTGTGGGGTGAAGGGGGCTGGTTTCAGGATGCCCACCCTACCTCACTGTTGGCAGAATCTGCAGAGGCTCAAGTTGATTATGTAAAAGGGCACGGTGTTTCCATTTCATCTTATGAGCATCCTCCTGTGTATTTCAAATCATCTCTGGATGTCTCATACAATGTAAACCTTTGTAAATAGGTCTTATGCTATATTATTTAGGGAATAAAGACAAAAGTCTTTACATATTCAATATAGATGTAATTTTTTTTCAAATATTTTCCATCTGTGCTTGATTGACTATAGATACAGGATGTGCAGACACTGAGGTTTGGCTGCATAAAAAGTGTATTATATGTCATATATATATATATACTCATATATATATGAGTAAAAATGAATGTAAATCTTTATCCACATTTGCTTTCATGTGTTAGCATTCTTGTCAGTTCCATGTATGATCACCTATCAGATTTCATCAAATTCCAAGTAAAAAATGTCAAAGTGGAACAATACCCCCAAACCAAGGGCAGAAGCCTGAGAAGGAACATGAGAAGCAAACTTGGTCATGTGCCCAGCTTACCAATCCAATAGGCCAGAATACTTTCTAAAATGTCCAAAGATGGTCAGAAAAATAACTGACCCATGTGCCGCTGTTCCCTGGAGGTCCTCAAACCAGAAACGGATGATGTCAAATGGAATTTGGGAAAAGAAAAGGATACATGGAAGCAAATCATCCTCACCTCTTCCTACTTAGCATTCTTTTTTTTTTTTTTTTTTCTTTTAAGAGATCCTTTGTACTCAAAGTCTTCTCCCTCATTCTCTGTTCGCATGTCTGGCACTTCTCATACCCACATGAGTAGGAAGGAAGCCAGGGCACCTACTGTCTCCAAGGCTCAGGTGTACTCTGATTTGGGGGCAATTGCAGTAACTCCCTGCATCCATGGAAGTGGTTCTGGGACCTCTGTGGGTACCATAATCCCTCTGTGCTCAAGCCCTTTACATAAAATGGCCTAGCATTTGCAGAGAACCTGCACACAGCCTCCTGTATACTTTAAATCATCTCTACATTACTTATGCCTAGTACAATGTAAACACTATGCAAATTCTTGATGACAAGAAAATAGTCTATCCATGCTCAGTACACATGGAATTTGGGAGGGTGGTTATTTTGATCTGTGATTGATTCAATCTGTAAATGTAGAACCCGTGAACATGGGGGGCTGACTGTACTTGTCTTGTTTTCTTCAACTCTATACCTAAACCAGAGGATTGTTACATGGAAAAACTATTAAATCCTTTGCTAATACCAACTTCACTCAGATCTTAGTGCATAGTTTGATGAATTTTCATATACCTCTGTAACCACATGAAGAAACCAATGTTACCAGCGCTGTTTAAGCCATCATGTGCGATTTTGTGATCACTGTCCTCAAAAGTTAACCACTTCTGGCAGGAAAATTACTTTTGTGTCCCTTGGTTACATTAAAGTTTAAACAAAGTACCTTAAATAATTTAGCATATTTGTCTAGAATCCAGGCAGTGGTAACCAGGGATGAAAGTATTGGTTGTGCTGTTAAAGTCAAAAAGTTCAGGGTTTCTTCGTCTTTGAAACGTATCTGCTATGTGTCAGCAGCCCTAGACTTATTAATAACACAGCAGCTCTGTGGCTGTTGTCACTTACTGAGTTCACTGTAGCTCTTTTCCATTGACTACAACCACAGGATCAAAAGTGAATTTTTAAATGTTCTAAAAGCTAGTAGATTATATGCTAATCTTGAAGACATACATGAACAAAATGGAAGAAAACACACCATAAAGATGAAATTTGCTTTACTAATTGAATTAATTTCATTTGGCAACTTGTAGTTGCTGAACTGTGAATTTGAAATAATTTAATATTGCAAGTAGACACTGATGGATGGTTCTAGTGTTATTTTATGTAATATTGTTAGCCTTTCTTAAGAGATATAGAGGAACTAGCTCATAAAAAAACTCAGCATGATACAGAAGACTAAAGTCATGTGTATAATATGATTACTTGGTACTTTTGTCCTCATGGAGAAATTCTGCATTCCAACATGGAAATAATAAAGAAATAACCCAGTCCAGGCCTCTCCCATATCCCATCAGTTACTTCCTTACATGTGTGTAGGGACCAACTTTGACAGATGTTTCCACTCTACTGAAAATTAAAGTTCAAAGGGACATAAAGAAAAAGTAGAAAATTTTAAATAGAAAATCTTAGTAGATTATCTTAAAATTTAGTAGGAAGAAAGAGAACAAAATACGAGAGCATAATTTAAGAAGTAAAGAGGATAAAAGGCAAATTCCTTAATGAAGATCAGCTATGCTCAGAATAGATTGCACCAATTCAGGATTTTCCTAAAGCCAGAGGAGTTGACTTACATCGAAAGCAAACAGTAGTCCCACTTGGTGTGGAGCAGCATGTTTGGCAGCCAAAACTTAAACGTGCGTTGAGGTTCTAAGGTTCTGCTTCTGTCCTCCAAAGAGGAAGCTCTGTCTGCGTACCTGCTGCGTCCAAGGCCAGCTTTCTTTCAGCGTGCCCTTGGGCGAATGCTATTTAAGTGGCTTGGAGACTGTGATTATGATGCACATGCTTGTCCAGAGTCTCTTCCCTCATGGTGACAGTGACATTTACAATGTCTGGAGTGGAGGACCTGCATGGAGGTAACAAAACGAGCATTTATATGTTAGGTACTCATTTTACACTTGTCTCCAGATTTTTACACTTGTCTCCAGCTTTTTAAAAAATATTGTTTTTAATTCTACGTATTTATAGGGTACAGTGTGATAATCTGATACATGTATACAGTGTGTCATGATCAAACCAGGGTAATTAGCATTTCCGTTTCCTTAAAACTTTTATCATGTCTTTTTTCTTAAGCATTTTATGTATTTTGTTCTTTGCTGTTTTTTACCATTTTTCACTGGTGCATTACAGTTGTACATAATGGTGAGATTTGTTGTTACATATTCGTGCGTGCACACAATGCAACAATATAATCTGTCCTATATCACTCCCCGGTATTTTCATGTTCCCCCCTCCTCCCCTAGTCCCTTTCCTCTACTGATCATTAGGAACTCTTGCCCTCCTCTCTGCACATCCATTGCTGCCTCTTTTGGCAAAAAAAGTTTTCCAGGGTTGGAGATGTAGCTCAGTGGTAAAGATTGATTCACCAGCACCACAGTTTTAAAAAGAAAGAAAAGAGTTATCTTTCCAAATCTGAGCTCGTCATATGGCATTCTCTCCTCCTTAGAAAGCCTGGTCTTCCCCTGTGGCACCAGGAGCTGGTCTGTAACCAAGAACTTCGGCAGGTGCTTCAGGTTTAACTCCAGTTCATGGTCTCCACTTTCCTACTGTCCTTTCAGCCCCAGCCACTATCTGGCTCTCTCTGACCAGATTGTTAAGAACCTGATGATTTCATGGTCCTGTCCCCCGGCCCCATCAGTTCCTGTTAGTTTTTTCAGCAAGCCTCTCTTCTGTACAGGCACATCTGGTGATTCAGTGGTGTCTTTTTCCTCCATACCATCACCCATCTCTTGCTCTGCTTCATATCTTTCAGTAGCCTTTATACCCCTCCCATTCCTGCTTCACCGTGTTCCCTGCAGGCAGCCCCAGGACTCTGTGCCCAGCTACTCAGCCCATGGTGTACTACTGAATTCAGCAGATGCTTCATGTGTGTTGAATAAATGGAGCTAAAAGCCCTATTAGATTAAAATGACAGACATGCACTCTCCAAATGGGATTTCTAAAAAGGGGAGTCGGTGGAATCTTTTCCCCTCTTTCTTCAGGTTGAATTCCCATAAACATAGATCTCCATATTCTGGTGATCCACAAATAGAACATCCTAAGGATAAGGTGCACTGCCCCGTGGGACCATTCTATACATATCTTATTTAATGCCTGAACATTGCAGTTAATCACTTTGGAGAAACAGATTTACTAGCAATGTCAGGAAATCAGAATTAAGCCATTCAACCTAGTAATTTCTATGACACTTGTGAATCTCACAGAGGAAACCTGAAGTTCACATTTCTTTTTATAATTATTACAAGTAGGGTTGAGCTTCTTTGTAAAGCCTTGGAACTGAGGGACACGTGTAGTTGGTAAATAATTAGTATATAAATTAGGTAGGATCTGTCTGTGGAGAATTTATAAAAGCATGTTGATTCAGATTCACAAATGCAGTATCAAATCCTACCAATTAAAACTACATACAGTCTCTGCACCTGGTGAGACAATGAGGCAGCTTCAGAGAGAAAGGACCCAGCAGTGTTTTGTTATTGGGCTTTTTTTTTTTTTTTTCCTACCAGCCCAAGTATCATTTAAGAATGGCTATTAGACTTTGGAAAAGGCACTTCTAGACCAGGATGTACAACATCATCCGTCCATGAAGAATTACAGATGCAGGACGGTGATCACCATTTCAGTTCAGCCGTGCTGCAGGTGGGGAGACTGATGTCCTTAGCCTAAAGTCTAACCAAGTGCTATGCTGTCCCTTGCTTGCGTGGATGTGGCCTTATTCTGCCAGTACTCCCAACAAAAGCCAGTTGAAGAGCTGAGGGGCACCATGTGAGGACAGAGATAAGTGTCCTTAGAGTTCACAAGGAACTTTGAGTATTTCCAGAGGATCTTCCTGGACTCCTCACATCCTCTTGAGTTCTAAGTGCTGTGCAGTTCTCTCCCCTGTGTCTGTCTGGTTTTGTTGAAAATTTTGCAGTTACTCAAAAGGTCAAGTTAGTACTGGGGGCATGCCTGGAACATGCCAGTTAATTAAGTTCTTTACTACAGTTGGAATATCCACCTCACCACTGGTTAAAGTTAGGGACATTGAATGGTTGTCAGTAGTAAATCACACGTGGTAGAATTTAATGAAAGCATAGGAAGTGGAGTTTAAAACAAAGAAAAAGTACCTGGATCACTTGAATAAACCATTTCACTGGTCCATTGGATGCCAGGGACTGCCCGGGGATGGAGAGGGAAGATCCAAAGTGGACTTCTCTACCTGTGTAAATAATCTGGAATCACATTCATTATCAGCTGGTGTTAATGACCCTCTGTGTGTTGGCTAAGCAGGGGTCATGTGGACAGTGTGATAGCTCTGTGGTCTGGTGACCCCGCCACCACCCTGGCTGTGCCTGGTCTCCATAGCATGCTCTGTAAGAAAGAAAACTTGGTCTGTCTACTGTCAGCAGCCTGGTTGGGTTCCAGAGCACTGGGTGTTGCAGTGATTTAGAGAAATATATTAAAATGTGAAGATTTTGTGTTTCTTATGACCTCAGATTTCTGCACACCCCCAAGCTCTTTTCAATTCCTTATGAGTCATGCTATGCCAGCTTAATAGGGTTTACATTGCCATTGGTTTCTGTGCACTTTTAATTACGTTGTTGTCCTTAACAAGGTTTCTGATAATGGGCTGTGGTTAGAACAGTCTTTCTTATGGCTATGTTCCAGAACATCGATGCCAGTCAGTAAGGCCTCACCCTGTGCTAAAATCTACCCATCAACCTGAAGAATGTTGTATTCTACAGCAAACCCATAATCACTGGATATTGGAAGTGGTTTCAAAAGAATCCCAAGCTTTGGGGAGAGGGCTGAATGTGGCCTGGACACACTGTCAGTAGTGGGTTGGTTATTTTGCTCATTTATTTGTTGGATTTTCTTTTTTCCAACTGCTTTTGATTTCTGAGAAGGTTTATTCACTAGGCCATGAAAGAAAATACTATTTTATGTCTTCCTAGAAAAACTGGTAATAAATAATATGGATCATGAATATCTGAGGTAATTGGGAACTTCAACATTTGGGCTCCTCTCTGTAAAATGACTATTACCTATTTGGTTTTCATACCAGAAAAATGGTCTTTCTTCTTTCGGAGGGAAGAAAGGCCTTCTCTTTGGAAGACTAACATTCTGCTGGGCCATCCATTGAAATGCACCTTGCTTCTCACTTTACCAAAGGAGAGATGGGAACATCTCATCTGCAGGGATCAGAGGAATTCCTGTCCCAACTGTGGCAGAGTGCAGGGTCCCCAGGTGACTGCAGTCCTATGAAGTTTGACCATACCTGATGAAAGAGTGTGGTCTCATTACAATCTTCACAAATAAATAGAAGATTACCTCTTGGGCTCAAAGGTCAAGAGCCTCTTCCTGTCGGGAAGGGATGAGGCTGGAGAGGACAGCATGGTGTCCTGCTGAGGTGTGAGGGGAGGCTCAGGATCCCTGGGAGCTTTCTACCCTAAGCCTCATCCTTCCTTGAACCCTGCATCCCCTGAGAGACTTGCTCTAAGTCAAATTAATGAGAATGGCTTAAAAACAAACAAGACCTTCTCTCCCAGGATTCTTTCCTGATTTGGGGGGTTCTTAATGATATTTGAAGGCCCCCTCCTTTCCAGAAAGCTAGGCAATAAGAGGGAGATTCTACACCTTTTAAACTGTTCTCTGGACCTTTCAAATGGCAGGAAAGTTGAGTGGGGCTGGTCATGGAGTTCCTCAGCTCCCCTCGCCCATCTCAGTCTCTGGAAGGTCTCCTGACTTCCTGGGACAGCGGCAGTTTTCCTTGACTTCAAAGGGCATTAGATCTGGAGCTCCTGGGAGGAAAAGATGAAAGGATGAGACAAGATGTGTGTTGTGTTTGCAGGAGGAAATTAGCATAGTAGCATGAGGTTGTTTTTTTTCCTCTGAAGTTCTGAATAGAAGTCAGGCTCTGCACAGAGAAGCTGCCAGAGGTCCAGCCCCCCACCCACTTCCTGCCTTCCTGGTTGGGTGCACCTATTCAGAATGTGCCCTTCCCCTCCAGATGGAGAATTCCACTCTCTGCAGCTCCTCCCAGCCCACCTGGGTTCCTTATCTCTCCATGTCATATACTTGTGAACATTCTGGTCACCAGCTCCAAATTTCAACCTCCCTCCCTTTCAAAGTTCTTAAGATATGGGAGCTTATCCAGTTTGCCTTTGCCTCCTTGATGGCTAGCAAATTCCTCCCATAGATACTTGTTGAATAAAAGAAACTTCTTGTTTTGTAGGTAGTACAATCTAGCAATGGTTCCTCAGCTTTTTCACTAAGAACAATTTTAGTGAAAAATTCTTTCACTAAAGAAAGAATTATTAAACAACTTATTAAATACACTTTTCATTGAAAGAAAAGAGTGCCATTTCATTCCGTGGTATGTTAGGAGTAGGATAACTGGTGCATTCCTGTAATGCCAGCTGCTCAGGAGGCTGAGGCAGGAGGATGGCAAGTTCAAGGCCAGTCTCAGCAACTCAGTGAGACCCTGTCCAGAAATTTTAAAAAGTACATGGATATGGAACTGTTATGGTTTAGATATGAGGTGTCTCCCCAAAACTCATGTGTGAGACAATACAATAAAGCTTAGAGGTAAAGCTAAGTACCTTAGCTTTACCTCTAAGTAAAGTTGGTGCTTACTTGGTGCTTACAGTTTCAGAGTTCTCAGCCCATACATGCCCCACTCCATTGCTTTGGACTGGAAGTAAGACAAAACATTAGGGCAGAAGGGTGTGGCAGAGGAGAGCAACTCAGGATGAGACAATCAGGAAGCAGGAGAGAGAGAGAGATCCATTTACCACAAACAAAAGGCAGCCACACCCTACCTGCTTACAGTTACCACCCAGTTAATCCCTAACAGAGGATTAATGCACTGATTGGGTTAAGGCTCTCATAACCCAATCATTTTACCTCTAAGCTTTATTGTATTGTCTCACACATGAGTTTTGGGGAGACACCTCATATCTAAACCATAACAGTTCCATATCCATGTACTTTTTAAAATTTCTGGACAGGGTCTCACTGAGTTGCTGAGACTGGCCTTGAACTTGCCATCCTCCTGCCTCAGCCTCCTGAGCAGCTGGCATTACAGGAATGCACCAGTTATCCTACTCCTAACATACCACGGAATGAAATGGCACTCTTTCAATGAAAAGTGTATTTAATAAGTTGTTTTTTAATTGCACACCCTCCAACCATTGTTAACACATTTGGGAGCAGCAGGTGATAGAAGAAAGACACATCTGGAGGTTGGATATTTCCTTCGTAATTACAGAAACAAGTTGGTTTATTCTAACTCTCTGTTAGGCCCCAAACTCTATAGGGATGCTAGGTTGATGGGGTGGGTTTTCCATTTTTTGTTTTGTTGTCGTTTGCTTGTTAATACTGGGTTCTTTCCTCTCTCTTCCCTTCCTGGTCTCCAGTCCCATTCCGTGTTCCTTTCTCCCGTCTCTGACAGCTCGTCCAGGCTGCAGCATTAACAGCCCGCCCTGCAGGAGAGCTGCCACAGCTTCCAGGCAGTTATCCTGGCTCTGGGACTTGTACACAGATACTTAGTTTATTATGGCCAGTTCTAAAAGTTCGTGGCCTACAAAAAGTTTATTTTCAGTGTAATCGAGGTCAGAACTGAACATTGAATCTGAAATCCATATGTCGCTGAGCTGCACAATATAGGAAGGCAGTCTTGAGGAGGGAGGGCGGCTCCAGAGCCAATAGACTTAGGCTCAGATTCCAGGGCCTCCACCATGGGAAAGTTTATGTGAGCTGCTCCTTTTCTTTTCTTCTATTTTTGTTTTAATAAAATGGGGTCAGGGGAGCCACATTCTGGGCTTCAGGTCCTTCTATGCAAAATGAAAATGAATGATTTATTTGGTTCTTTTTTTGACAAACAGTATTTTTTTTCCCTCCCACTACTGGAGACTGAACCAAAAGCCTGGGATATGTCAGTTCTTCAAAAACAAATTATTTTTATTTTGAGGGTCTGGCTAAGTTGTTGTCTCACACTTGGGATCCTCCTGTCTCAGCCTCCCAAGTTGCTGGAGTTATGGGTGTGCACTGCCTTGCCTGGTGACAAACAGTATTTTTAAGTGCCAACCAGCACCCCTGGACAGGGTTCAAGGGTAGCACTTGTTGCTGTTATAATTAGAATACAATAGGATAGTCAATGAAGATAGTATTGGTTACATGCCTAGAAAATTGGGGGGGGGGCTCTTGCTTAAGGAAACTTAGGAAAAGCTACTAAGGTTTTTAGTTTGTTTTGCTCTTAGATTACAAACAATAAAATATAGTGCTGTTTTCTCTGAAGTAACTTATATTTGATGTAACTCACAAACCAGACAGTGGTTTTGAGGACCTTGAGGAAGAAAGAGCAGAAAATGTTTAGGGATGGGAATTCCCTGACTTCGGGCCCTTTCTGGGATTCAAGCACCTAGAATTTGAATCTCCCTGTGTGGTACATTGAGTGCTCATCAGAGGAAGCCCTCTGAAAGTAGATGCCTGCTTAGCTCTTTGCTAGTCCCTGCTTCCTGTCCAGCCCAGTGCTCTAAAAGATGAGACCTGCCATGAAGTTAGAGAGGTAATTAAATATGGGGAAAAGACCAGAAAGACTTTGAAGTTAAATAAAACCTGTCATCTTTTTGCTTTTGTTAAGATTCTTAGAAATGATTTTGTCACCTTTGTATCTAAAATTGTAGGCTTAATGATGTGCCATTGGTCAACAGAGTTAGATGTCCCTGACGCAAAGTAAGTGTCTGTGAATGAAGGGAGAGAATATAGCTGAAATGACTCATAGAAAAGAAAAAGGGAAAGAAAGGAAAGCAAAGGGAATAAATAATTAATTGTGAGATGTCCAGACTGTCAACAAAGGAATAATGACCCAAGGTTTCAAAACTGGAGAGCCTTATTGCTTTCAGAAGGAAGCTGAATACACTGGTAGCAGAGGGAATGACTTTGGAGTCAACCTGGGTTCAGATAGGTCCAGATACCAGGAGATGTTGTTCAAAATTAAAATGGTCATTTTCTTCAAAAAGCAAGAAAAATGTGTGCTGAGAGGTACTAAAACAAAATGTGTTGTCCTTCCTTTCCCTTCCTTCCCTTTCTCCCTCACCTTGTCATAGTGTTTTAATGTCCTAAGTTAAGAAAAATTAAAATTTTCATTGTTATGGATTATTCTGTTCATTTTTATCTTGTGCAATGCCAGTTTTAAATGCAAATAAAGAGCATTTAGCTAGTTTTCAGAATCACTGAAATTGCACTGTTCTTATCTTTTAGCTGGCACGTGTGTATTTCCTTCTTACCAGAACAGTGGAGACACTGCTGAAAACCCATGTCGTTGTGGTTGTTTTAATTACACTTCTTGAGCCATGCAGTCTTCCCACAGTTTACCAATGAGTACAACAGGCTCTCCTGTGTCATCCTTTCCAGTGCGAGCAGTTGCAGTGCGAGGAAATAGGGAAGTAAGAAAGGATGTGATGGCATCCTTGGTCAATTTTCTTGGAGCACCTTTTTCCTTTTTTTTTTTTTAAACAGAAAGCATGGCCTCTCAAGGGCGCTGGAGTCCTCACTTGTCATAGATTGATTGCCTTGTACTTGTTTTCAGCCTCGCAGAGCTCCGTGCATTGAGGCCAGACCAGAATCCTCTGCGCTAGGGGCATCACCGATCGGGTTAGGCGAATGGGCGGCAAAGCACAGTAGACGTGCTCCTGAGCGCTGTACCCGCTCCGCCCAGGTGCATGCTTGTTTGCTCCGTTTGCTCCGGTCCACCCTCACTTGGAGAGCACAAAGACAACATTATTGAGAACTTTAAGACAGCAACAGAACTTCGAGCTGGCATGGCCCTTTTGAGTGTGGAGTCCTAGGTGACTGCTGAGGTCACAAGCCCAGGACTCAGGCCCTATTGACATCTAACGGGTATTTAGCCTCCAGGAGCCTTGTCCCCACACTGTCAAGTTGAGGCGTTAATAATATCTATTTGCAAACTGTTCTTTGTTTTAAATACAGGCAAGGTTATGTTGCCCAGGTAGTACTACCCTTGGTACATAGGAAGCCTTTAATAAAAGTTAGTTCCTATCAATTCTACTGCTAAGCAAATCTTCAGACACGATGGTTCTATTGTCATAAAAGCAGCCTAATGCAAATGCAAGCCAGAGTCATTAAATGTCACTTCTAGAGTTGAACAGGCTGCAAAAAACGTTTTGTAAGTCACAAATATATTTTATTATCTCTTTCGAAATGAGTCAGTGTCTGAACAATTGAATAAGCAAATAAAACATACTGCCGTAGAGGCTTTGGAGAACAGAACTGTTTTATAAAAATGCAAGGCCTGGGTTCCAGCCCCACATCTCTCGGTGCATGATTTGCTGTCCTCTCTGTACCTCAGCTTCTTCATGTCTAAAGAGAGAGTGTCAGATGTCTGACATGGGATCAAAATTGTCAAGTGATGTCAAAGTCTCTTCTAACTAGGTTGGATCTAAAGTGAAAATAAAGCCATATACATCAATGAATGTCATCAGGATGTGATGGAGAGAAGAGGGACAATAAATTGGTTTTATCATTGCCATCTTTATGGATGAGCATTTGTCTTTGTTAAGCACCGTACAGTTTTCTTTACAGGTGGAGCTTTTGCCTAACAGAACTTATGCACAAATACATCTGTCAGTACGGTACAGACACATGCTGCTTGGTAGCCACAATTCCCCCTTTAGAAACTCTGAGCATTGCCAGGAGTGGTGGCACACGCCTGTAATCCCAGAACTTGGGAGGCTGAGGCAGGAGGATCACAAGTTCAAGGTCAGCATCAGCAACAGAGGGAGACCTGAAGCATCTTAGTAAGACCCTGTCGCAAAAAATAAATAAATAAAAATAAAAATAAACAACTACCAAACAATGATTAGGGATATGGCTCAGTGGTTAAGCACCCCTAGGTTCGATTCCTGGTACCAAAAAACATGTGCTTTTGCATGTTTTAAGAGTCCTGCATACAAAAAACTTTCTAGGTGGCTGAAGAGCCCAGACTTAATTTTCTTGTATGGCTCAGAGTTTTCCTGATGGAGTAAAAAACTATGGTGGACCTGAGTTGACTTGTAGTTTTTTCAGGAATGTTTAGAGCCAATTATTAAGCAGAATTAAAAGCAAAGGTCATAAATACTCAACACGTACCCCTTACTAGTGATTTTATTTCACTTTACTGTTCCCTGCACTCCTGCACTTATTGTAAGGGGTACGTTGTATATAATGTTGAGCTTTCCCAGATCTTGTCCCAGGTCTGCTCAGTGACATCACACTGGTATTTGGAAACTGGCTATGGTGGAAATATCTACACAGAATGGGCAAATGCTGGCATTTGGGCCTCTTTCCCCAGTTTCCGTCCCTGAGAGGCAATTGTAAAACACTTATCAACATGCTGCAGAGTAGGAACCACTTTAATGTAGAAGTTCCTCCTGGAAGATTTGTTACAAGTTGGGGCTTTTGTAGGCCATTACAGAACCCGTCAGAGATTGGGAGAGGAGGAGAGGAGAATGAACATTCTTTGAGCATCAGTGCCTGGAAATACATTAATTGCCTTTCATATAGAGCCCAGTTAAAATCCTCTTAAAGACAGGATGAGCTGTGTGATATTGCCCTACTCCTGTAGTAGAAGGAACTTATCTGTGGTTTAATAACTTGCCCATGTTGATGTACCTAATGAGTGAAAAACCAAAACAACCTGTGTTGGGAATGTATTTGAGTCCAAGTATTTGTGACTCAGATGCTTATTATCTTTGCCATATCCAGTGGAAATTGGAATACACTGTTTTTTTATTTAATTTAATTAATTAATTAATTAATTAATTTATTTATTTATTTTTGCTGTGCTGGGATTGGACCCAGGGCCTCACACATGCTATACAAGTGCTTGCCACTGAGCTATCCCCCGAGCCCTGAAATTTGAATCTATTTTCCAAAGAGAACAGTGTTAGATGCTATGATAAGTTTTTTGCAAGTATAATTAATACCACATTCATTCTTTCATTTATCTTTTCTACACAAGACACTGAGAGTGAAATGTGCCAACCACTCATCATTTGAAGGTTCCTCACAGGGAGGAATAGTTAGGTATGAAGTGCCGTGAAAATGCAGGAAGGGACCAGGGAAGATCAGAGAGGGTCACGTAAACAGGTAGCCCTCACAAAGGTGTGTAGGCTTGTGCTTGGCATGACACGTGGTCTCTAGTGTCTGTTTCGGGGAGAGGTTGGTTTTGGTAGAGGTGTCGAGAGGTCTCAGATTGTGGTTAGACAAGGCATCTATGGGTAGTTTGAGAATTCCAGTCGGTGGGTTTAACATTGTTTCTGTGGGAAACATGCCCAGGTTGCCAGACCTCCCCCAGAGGCACACCTGGAATGCAGCTGCCCTGCTTTCCAGCCTCTTCCAGCTTCCACTCCTCCACCCACAGCCCTTCAGGGACATGCACTCCAAGGGGAAGCTTTTACAAGGCAGTTCATGGGCCATGCCCCAGACATTGTGGTTCAGTAAATCTGGAGTGAATCCAGGAAGCTGCATTTTAATTTTTTTTAAGTTTATATCATTTTCTTTTTTTTATTCTTACAGACTGCATTTTGGTTCATTGTACACAAGTGGGGTACAACTTTTCATTTCTGTGGTTGTGCATGATGTAGATTCATGCCATATGTGTAATCATCCAAGTACCTAGGGTAATGATGTCTGTCTCGTTCCACCATCTTTCATAAACACATATGCTCAGAGATTCTAAGGCAGCAGTAAGTACCATGCATCGGGAAATATTCCATAGCTTCTGTGCCATCTTTCCAAATACGAGGAAAGGACACTCACTTAATAACCCTCCCTAGTGCCACATCACCTTGACACCCAGCCTCTTGATTTCCACAACTTCCATGTGAGATGTTCAGAGCAGTTCATTACTCTCCTATGTTTATGGTGTTGAGAACTGAAGATGGCATGGGTTCATTAAATAGCTCCAGGTCCCCCTGTTAGCAAATGGGGACCCAGGCTTCTCAGTCTGCCAGTGTGTTTTCTTTGGGTTCAGAGTCGCACTGTGGCTACTGCCCACCTGTTGTGTGGATACCACCTCTTAGTGGCCTGCTCCTCAGAAACATTGTGCTCTAGACTGGGGGCCACCTGTGCTCCCTGAAATATTTTGAACTCTATTGGAATGATTTACAGATTTTACAATGTAGTAATGTTATTCTTGATGTTTCTAGTTGCCTCGACATTCCGTTAAGCTACAGAATTTTAAAGCACAGTTCTCCACAACTTAATGACATTCCAGTCAACAGAGGATTGGACTATGTACACGGTGATAGCCCCATAAGGTTCTCCCACCCAGTGACACCGTGGCCATCTTAGTTTGCATAAGTACAAGCTGTGATGATATAGACGACCAGCACATTCCTCAGGACATATCCCATCATGACCACTCTGGAAGTAAAATCCAGGGTCCAGGCTAGTCAGGATCATTAGATGACAAGGAACATGTTGCAAGTAGAACCCAGCCCTGTGGGTGTTCAGTGTTTCATTCCCTTCCATCACTTATTGGCAGAAAATAAGACAATGGGTTTGAGCCAGGAAACCTATCATTTCATTCCATGGTCTGCCTCTAACTCAAGATTTATATGTAACTTGCTTTATTTCTCCAGACCACAAATTCCTCATTTGTAAGAAGAGGAAGTTCAGGTTCTTATAGAATCTGTCCCTGTATGACACTCACGATGGCATGTCTCTGAGGCTCCAGAATAGGACAAAATGCCCCCGCTGATAGCATGTTCTTGACTTCTTAAGACAAATAAAGCATTTGTATGGTTAAGCCATGAATTCATGGTTCTATAATTGTATTCATTTATTTGGTGGTTGGGAAAATAGAAGCCTATCTTATATGTCAAATTCTTGAGAGCTAAAATAGTTCAGCAGTTTGGTTTTTCCAGCACTGAGGCCCTTCTTGGTTGCACTGCCATCTCTGTCTCCATGTTTCTTTCATGTCCTGCCTCAGTTAAGTGCCCAGGTCATAAAGTAAAGCCTCCTAAGATTATGTTCATTTCAGCCCCACGTGGGCTGCTCCCACGTTTTCCCTTGGGACTGACATTGTACTTTATTGCAGAGTTGGAACTAAAAATTTCACTCCAATGAGAAAGGCAACCAAGCCAGAAATGGTTTTTTGTTTTTGCTTGTTTTTGTTGTTTGTTTGTTTTTTGCACATAATACAGTATAACTCACAGTAACTATGCATGGCTTAACTGGAACTTTGTATTCTGAGAAAGAAAAACATTTTGGGGGGGTATATTTCTTTTCCTTTGAAATCGAAGTAATAACCCTACACTGTTCAGAAATGAATTCCAGATATAGATTTTTATGCAACTCATCTGACAATAAATAAATAAAAATTTATTTTTAAATAAATTTTAAATTGATGAATTCAGTGTTTCTGTGATAGACATCATAAACATTTTCCTTTTCAAAAAGCAGTCTGGGGAGTGTGTATTTGCACTGTAGTTAGTGCTGTGTTAAGTCAGTGTGATATAGCTGCTGCAGACATTTGGAGAGCAAAGGAAGAAAAGCTTGTATTTAAATCTCGCCAAGAGCAGAAATAAAATGAGCAAATGCACACTGGAGTGAGAGGCAGCACAAAGACTGGTACTGTTTTGTTACTGTAGTGTGGCAGCTTTAGCATTTCATTGAAGCTGCATGTCACATGTCACGTGGAATCATCACTAATAATTTTACGTCTAAGTGCGTGGTTTATAAGAGATGTTTGTTGAGTGAAAAAATGTTCGATAAGGCATTTCTTTTCTTGCACAGAACCATCATTTACTCAGCATGGAAATTAGATGCACATACCCTAATTGTAATATTGTTTGTATATTTACATAAGAATAAATGAACATCTGTTTTATTTAGTTATGAAATATTCTTGGCTGACACGGGTATCTACCATGAAGACAATTTTATCAGTTATTTTCACTAAATTATAGGATTCTGGAAATGAAGATTGGGTCATATTGTCTATTTAATCTCTATCATCTAGCACAGAGCTTGGATGTATAATTTGTGTGTGTGTATGTGTGTGTGTGCGCACGTGCACGTGTGCACCTGTGTGTATGCATGCGTTCATGTTGCATAGCCTTCATTGCACATGCTTGGGACCAGAAGTGTTTTATACTTCAGAATATTTTTTTATTTTGGAATATTTTCATTTCTGTAATGAGAAACATTTGGAAGGGACCCAAGTGTAAACATGAAATTCATTTATGCTTTATGTTCATCTTATACATACAGTTTGAAGGTAACTTCATACCGTATTTTGGGGGTGACTGCATTTCACTGCATGAAGTCAGGTGTGGAGTTTTCCATTTTGTGGCATTGGGTCAGCCCATTTTAGAAAGTTTTGGCTTTTAGAACATTTTGGAATTTGAAATTTGGGATTAAGGATGCTCAACCTGCAAATGTCTAAATTGGCTATATACAACACACATGAACAAAAAAGTACATATGTGTGTGTGTGGTGTGTGTGTATTTCAGTGTATGTGTATAAATATATGCACATATATTTATAATGAATATTCTATCAAGAAGTAGGTCAGCGGTTTCTATGCCATGAGTTATTTAAAAATTGGAAGTCAGGGCTTCCCCTGGGTCAGAGAGCTTTCAGAAGTAAGGAAAAGGGTTGGGTGGACTGACCAGGAGAAAACCAGAAACCTTATTGGACATAGATATTGCAGCAGAAATCATCAGGTCTTAGGATTTACGATGTCTTCTCAGACACACTCTGCCATCTCCTTTGATGTGTTCTTTCTCTGTCCCTGATTAGTTTTCAGTTCAGACAGAGTCTGCTGATTTAGCCACAACTGTGGTCTCACACTTCTATTCCTCCTTGAACTTCAACATTGGTGCTCATGTGTGGGTGAGAACATCTTGGGGTCCTGTGGAAGCCAGCCAGACTCCTGTGCAGTCAGTAAAGCTGGGTGGGTGGGCCTGTGTTTTCCCTCTGCTCTCTATTTCTGTATGTCACAAATTAACTTCCAGTAGGTATGCTTGTAGGTTTCCATACCTCGATGGTACCTGGCTGAATTTCAGTCAAAGTCATTTGTGGGGAAGGTCTTCACTGGGTTCTGATGGGAATGCCAGAACCCACAGCATTTTTTATGTCATTAGATATCATGAAGACTTTGAAATTATGTCTTCAAAAGTTGTTAGTCTATTTCATAGAAGCCAGCGTTTCCTTATCATGATACATAGAATAGAGAGCAAGCAGTTTGATCTTTATACAGAAGATCTATTAAATAACCATGCACTTATCCAAATCGCAGTGTGTGGCATGTGGTTCTTAGCTGCCTGAACCCACCACAGCTGAGGTTCCAGCTAGTTGAAGGGCATCCCTGCCCTCAAGTGCCAAGTACCTAACTCTTCTTTATCTGTTCATTCCATCTTAATTTTTTCCATCTCCCTTCCCACACTCCCCAACTGGAATTATGCCCTGATGTCTATCTGAGAACACCTTATTCATTTCCTTCCTGACTTCTTTCCTGGCCTGGCTGAGCATGTACTATGTGCTGGGCACTGTCCTAGGCACTGGGGGTGCCATGGTCCACAGAAAGTCTACAGCCCATTTGAAAAGAAAGGAAGTAAACAGATAATCCTGTCAGGTCGGGATCAGTATCAGAAACCAAACAAAAGCCATCTGAGAGGGGTAGAGAGGATGAAGGATTGTTGGAGGAAAAGTCTCTCTGAATAGGCTGCATTTGAGCTGAGACTTAAGTAAAGCCAGAAGGAATTCAGACCAGTTTCTAGAGGCGCATTGTCCCAGGCAGAAGGGAGCCTGTGTGAAAGCCCCAGGTCGGCAGGAGTTGAGTGTGCATAAAGGAAGGGGGCTGGAGTAGGGGTACGAGATGAGAGCAAAAAGACAAGCAGGACCACACCAGGAACACCCTTGGATAACAACGCAGGAGTGTTTTAGTTTGAAGGATAAGGAAGAAAAATGGAGGTTTGGGAAGAGGGGTGGCCACATTAAATTTACACTTTAAATTTGCCCCTCTGCCTGAGGCATGGAACATCTGCAGAAGAGAGGCACGAAGGATCAGGGAGAGCAGGTCAAAAGTCATGAAATTAAAGAGGATGTGCGGATCACAGTGGGACCACGGAAAAGACCCCATGTAGTCAGAGGCTAGATTTTCTGAAATTGGGGCCGTGGTTGGCATTGGACATGGGTAGACATGGGAAAAAGCAATCAACAACAACACCAAACTTTTTTTGTTTGTTTGTTTGTTTTGTTTTTAATTTATTTATTGATTGATTCATTGTACACAAATGGAGTGCAATTGTCGTTTTTCTGGAATGACACCAAAGTTTTTGACCTGGGCAACTGGGTGAACAGCCATGCTGTTTCCAGATGGAGAAGATGAAAGGAAGAGAATAAGTATTCTGTCTGGACGTTAACTTTGAGATTTCTGAAAAACATTTAAGTAGAGCTATTACATAGGACGTTGGTTATATGGCTCTGCAGTTCAGTGGAGAAACGAAGACTATAGACAATCCCTGATTTACAGTAGTTCAACTTATGTTTTGACTTACGACTTTTTGATTTTGCAACAATATGAAAGCTATACACTCCATAGAAACGAAACTGAATTTTCAATTTTGACCTATTCTCAGGCCAGCCATATACAATGTGATCCTCTTTCATGAGCAGCAGGCCAGGACTTCCAATCAGCCACAGGATCAGAGGGGTCAACAAATGACACTCTCCAGTGTACTGTGTTGCTGAAGTAGGATGTGCAGTAGATTCGATGCATGAAATGCATTTTTTTTTTTTTTTTTTTTTTGGTTTATGATATTTTCAACTTGCTGTGTTTTTTTCAGGACAGGACAAAACTCCATCAGAAGTCAAGGAGCACCTTTACATATAAATGTAAAGGACATCCATATGCAGAAAATGTTGCACAATTATAACCATGCATTTATGTAGCAGGTGTGTATTTTCAATTCATACCCACAGTATTCAAGAAGTGCACCTTTAAATTCAACTCAGCATCCTCTATACTTTGAAACCTCATTCCACTCAGTATTGGGAAATTTAACTGCCAATTCAGCCAACCCTTCTGATTGGTTAAATAAAGTTGACTTATGTAGATACAGGTAACTTTGGTTTATTGTTTCCCCTGAAATTACTGGAGGTGTGGAAAGCCTCATGGCATGGTGGGGGTGGGAGTGTTTTAGGGGGGTTGTCTGTCCCATGTTGGCTTCCACCTGGCCTCCTGCCTGCGCAGCACAGGCTGCCTTCTACTGCCATGGCCAACACACCCTTACCTGCACATCCCCATTAGGTCTGTGGACTGTCTACTTGGAGGCCACACATGGCTCTTCTGGGTCATTATGGGTGCATTAAACTCTGGTGCACACAGTCATTTGAGAGCTATGGTGTCCATTGAAGTGCAAAGTTTCTGCTGGACATGGTCCTAGGTGAAGAGTAGAGCAAAATCCCTTCTACATTCACTCGCCAAACTTCCTCTGGGCCTTAACCCCAGTGAGAAGATTCTAGAAAGGCCCTTGCCAGCATCTAACTCTTCTGATCCAGCTCCCACTCTCCTTTTACATCAGCCCAGGGGTGGTTTTTATCTCCTCTTGGGCAAGAGGAAACAGGCCCACTAAGTATTCTTCCCAGTTTTCTTCCCTCACTGTATTTCCCTGGAAATACAGTTTTTGAAATTAAAAACCAGGAGTTGACATAATCGTCCTCTGGTTCCCTTATGACAATTATCCTTTGTGGATGGGAGGTCCTCCCATCCTTGTGGTTGGAGGAAAGGAGGAAGATCATAGGGTAAAAGGAAATATGGTGGGGGGGGAAATAATTTAAGACTTCACCATGTCATGCAGAACTTTTTCTGAATAGTTTTAATGTGTAGTTGGTTGACTCCGAGGATGCTGAACCCACAAACCTGGAGGGCTGACTTCACTTACTGTGCTCAGCACGGTGTACCTCGAGTCTGATGTGTGCAGGTCTCAGATGTCTACAGAGCATAGGAATGAATGAAGCAGCAGGTGAGTGTGTAATGGGCTGACGATTCTTTGTTTACTTGTGTACTTGGACACACACATACATACCACGTACAACTTCTCTTAAATACCTTAATTATTCACTAAAACAGACAAACTAATATAATAAAGAAATTCATGTACCTAGATTTAGGGTCTACTAATATTTTTCCATATTTACTTCAGATCCTTTCTTTTTTTTTCTTTTTTTAAATTTATTTGTTCTTTTTAGATACATGTGACACTAGAGTATATCAATATTAAACACACATGGAGTATAACCCATTCTAATTAGGATCCTGTTCTTGTGGGTGTACATAATGTGGGCTATACTAGTTATGTATTCACATATGAACATGGGAAAGTTATGTCTGGTTCATTCTAATGTCTTTCCTATTTCCATCTCCCTCCCTTCTCTTCCTTCCCCTCTTTCTAATCCAATGAACTTCTATTCTTCCCTCCCCATTCCCTTACTGTTTGTCAGCATCCACATATCAGAGACAACATTCAATCTTTGGTTTTGGGGGATTACCTTATTTCACTTAGTATGACAGTCTCCTGTTCCATCCATTTACTGGCAAATGCCATAATTTCATTCTTCTTTAAGGGAGTAATATTCCATTGTATATATGTACCACATTTTCTTTATCCATCCATCTGTTGAAGGGCATCTAGGTTGGTTCCACAGCAGTCAGAATGACAATTACCAAGAATACAATAATAGTTAATGTTGGCGAGGATGTGGGGAAAAAGAAATACTCATACATTGCTGGTGGGACTGCAGATTGGTGCAAGCACTATGGAAAGCAGTGTGCAGATTCCTTAGGAAACTTGGAATGGAACCACCATTTGACCCAGTTATCTCATTCCCTGGTTTATCCCCAAAGGATTTAAAATCAGCACACTATAATGATGCAGCCCCATCAATGTTCACAGCAGCTCCATTCACAAGAGCTAAGCTCTGGAACCAACCCAGATCCTTTCTTTATAAGAAAAGAATACTTTTGCACTGATGCATGCATCCTGCTTCCCTCCCACCCATCCAAATCTTTTTCCTCCTTCCTCGGAGGTAGCTACCAGGCAAGTTTGTATTGTGTTTTGAAAGTTTACATAAATGACCCAATTTTTTTGTGTTTGCTTTGGCAGCTCCTTTTGTCCCCTTAGGGTTCTGAGATTAGTTCGTGGAGATGGAGCTAAGACACTTAGCTTTTGTTTTCTTTTAAAATTTATTTAGTTTTATGCATCTCTTTCCACACAAAACTTCTTCCAGCATGAGATACCGATGTCCCATGAGGGGTCTTTGAAGTCCCCTGAAAAGGTTTCCCTAAGCCCACTTTCTTCTCTGCATTCTTGTGAGAGGTCTCACTAGAGTGAAGAGAAATTTGGAATCAAATCTACAGTATCCTTTCTGTTCGTGCTTTTGTGGCTCCAACCTTCATTTCCCCCAATCTCTATCAGTTCCCCACGGGCAAAGTATCACTTGATATATATCCAGCCTTACCTTACACTTAAAAATTATTTGTTGAATTATGGCAGCTTAAGTTATAATAAGCTGATTAGCACAATAAGACCATTAGAAGACCCTTATCAGCCACTCAGACCAGGACAGGTTTACTTTTTAAGACTGCAACATCAGAGAGAGGTCTTTACTTAGGATTTATTTAGTGTTTATTAGCTTGAGTCAGGCACTAGTGTTTATCTAAACTGGAACATATCTGTTTAGGGTCATTTAAAAAGAGGGATGCTTACTGGTAATACATCAAGTGTATACATATGGCACCAAAGCACACACACCGTGAAATCCATGCTTCTGATGCTACTTTTTCCACTTTCACAAAATTTCAAAACCCAGACAGAAAAATGACATTAACTGAGTTCTCACTTTGGGCTAAACGTGTCACTTTTTTTTATGACTTGTTCATTTCATTGGCAGTGATGATTTAGTATTTGACTCAACATTTGGAAACTGAGGCTCCAAGGGTTTATCCAAAATCACACACTGCGTGCTGGTGACCACTGGGCTTTCTGGTCGACCCTATGTTTCCTTTGCTCCTCCTGATGGGTATTGTCATCTGGGTCACTCTGCAACACCTAAAGCCTGGGCAGCCCTGACTCCCTGCTGAGTGGTGTCAGCATTCTTTCACCATCACATGCCCATCCACTGCCAGCCCATGGTGATGCCCCTTCTGAGCTAGGATCCTCCATGGCTTCTTTAAATGGTGGCCTCTGATGGCACAGAAGCCTCCTTGTCAGAGCCGCCAACTAGCCACCAATACTTTTACCCTAAAGCCCATATGCCTTTTAGGAATCCAAGGAGACCTTTCAGAGCTCAAGGGCAGGTCTGCACCTTTCCATCTTCTTGACAGTTAGATATGAGTGCCAAAGCGAATTTATCACTCCAGCCAGGAGCCTGGGCATAACACTGGTAGGAAGTGTAAATATTTGAAAGCTAATTATCAAAAAACAGGACACTGTGTCCAAAGCCGATGAATGCTGTCTCAGGAAGCCAGCAGACCCTGGGTGGTAAGCAGCTTGTGTTGTCTTTGCACAACCAATGTTAGACGTCTGGAATGGTTCCCACCTTCCCCTCCCCCATCAGAATGCTGCCCAGAGTGACTCACATGTGTGAGTCTTTGCCTTTTCAACTATTTCCCATCTGCCCTGCCTCTTGAGCAAAACCCTCATACTGTGGAAATGATCTGAACCTAGAAAGACAATGCCATTGTTCTATAAGAGCAGCCCACCCTCGTCCAACCTGAGCCCACTGCATCTATACCCAGGAACATTTGGCCCAGGTGTTGCACTGGCTTGAAATAACCAATACCTCTTCAGTACTGATGAGTCCAAATCCAACTCTAGACTTCCTCTTCATTGAAGCACCTCTGGATTGTTTTAATTCTTATTTCTCCTTCATACATTCAGTAGTCCTGGGACTTCACAGCAATGCAGTGAATCATGGTGCCTTCCTTCCTGGCTGGCACAGTGCTGGTGATCAGCAGCTGTGACCCCTGCAGCCTCTCTGGAAATGTGTGTAGATTGGCAGCCCATTGTGAGCAGGCAAAGTCCACTTGGAGGGTGTCCCAAGACTAAGGTGTCTCCAGTGAGTGCCGGAACATGGAGGTGTGACTGCTGGAGCCTCATGGGAATATCAGTGACTCCAGTGAATAAGAACAGGGATGTGATGGGATGAACCGGTCTGGTGAATTTAGGGAACTTGCCTGAAGTTAAGCAGAGTAGTTCATGGCAGAGAGGAAAAGAGGTCATTAACATTGTAAAGTTGAGCCACACAAGGTGGCACACGCCTGTAATGCCAGCAACTCAGGAGGCTGAGGCAGGAGGATCATGGTTTATCAGCCAACTTCAGCAATTGATCAAGGCCCTAAACAACTAAGTGAGAACCTGTCCCAAAATAAAAAATTAAAAGGATGTAGCTCAGTGATAAAACACCCGTGGGTCAAATCCCCACTACCAAAAAAAAAAAAAAAAAATATATATAACGTGGTTGGTTGCATAGCACCTAGCAATTTTTTCTAGCTTTACAACAGTGAAAAAAGAGTAACTTTGGACGACAAACTAGAAAAGAACCTCTTGGAGCTTCAGTTTTTTGTATGCTAGATGCAATGCTGATGTTGACTAGAGAGCTTATTGTGAACTGAAATGAACTAAAATGTGATGGTGCTTGTGAGGTGCTTGGTGCAGTGCCTGTTGCACACTGGATATTTGGTACATGGCAGCCTCTGATCACTGCTGCTGGTTCCCCACAGCACCTGGACTAGTCCTGTGGCTGCTGTTGAGAATACGAACCTAGCCATCCAGCAACTAGCCAGCCCACATTCCTGACCTAACCGTACCTAAAGATGCCCAAACACTCCTGCCAGGCTGAGCAGCACAGCAAGCTAGACACAGCCTCCCTCCTAACCCAACCGGAAGCCCACATGTGGGCAATCCCATGCCCTACATTCCCCCATTAATTTTATTACTTTAAGTCATTTATTTCGCTTATTTCAAAAATATTAATTGGAACCCTTCCATGGCCCAACCCACTTTGGTGGCTCAAGGCACCTACAGGAAGCCTGCAGTCACCCCACTGGGGCAGGCTCACATATCTGAAGCCCTGGTCCCAGTCTTTAAACCTGTGCCTTTGCCAAGTGAGGTCCTTAATTTGTCAGTCCTGGTAGAACTCCCCCTCGCACACGGATCATGGAAACCATGTCCACTTGGAGTCACACAGCCCTGGGTCACAAAGAGGAGGCCCTAGCTTCTATGGGACTCCCCTTCCTGGGACAAAGGCCTGACAAATCCTGCTCCCTAGAAAGGGAGCCTGGGGTCCCACCACCCACAGTGCCCTGCTGACCTGGCTGACCTTTTCTTTCTCCTCTTTGGACATTAGCTTAAGAATGGGCTAGAACTAAAGAGAATAGATGAGGGAGTGAACTCAGTTTTCTGCCTTTAGCAGTATGGAGACTTTCTTAAATCATGAAAAATGGAAAAAGGAAAGGGCCCATTGTAAAATGAGACCACAAGGTTGTGATGAAATAGAATTCCAGCAGGGAGGAGCTTCCTCTCACACAGACTGAGCGTTTTCTCAGATATGTGACAAGGGCTAACTTTGGAAAAATGATTCTGGAAAGAAAATGACTCCCAAAGGCTATTAAGATACAACAATGTCTCACTATAGCCCGCACACTAAATCTTTTTTATTTCAACATTAAAATAAATACTTAGCTTTGAGATTAGTCCAGACATATCTCTCTCTCTCTCTCTCTCTCACACACACACACACACACACACACTCACACACACATACACACACACACGCATGCAGGTGTTTTTCAGACCCACAGAAAACCTGACCAGCTGGCGTTTATAGCGGACACGTCAGTCAAAGTGTGTTTGAAATTAAAAAAAAAAAAGAAGAAGACTCCATTCAAGAAAACTGGCAATAAAGCTTGTCAACCGCAGGGTTGAGAGGGACATCATTAAAGCAGAAAGGCCTAGAATTAACCTCTCCCTGCCCTTGAACAAAATAAGTCAGCTGCATTAACCTTAGCTGCACTGTAATGTTCGTCAGCAGCAGTCTTTACATTTCATAATCTCATCTGACAACTTGTGATAAATTGTGCCTTTTGGAAAATGTGATTTCTTTCAGAACAATTGGAAGAGAGAATTTAAACACCCTTTTGTTCTAGTCCTGAATATCCATGAGGGAATGCGACTCACTCCTTTGTCTGGGAATTAGTATGGAAGATACGGGCACCCACCAACCTTCCTAGGCAAGTAGAACAATTAAAACCATTTGCAGTGGCGGGGCACTTTTGATTTGGCCTGCAAAAATAGAAGTTTCCTAGAGGGTTGGCTAGAAAGAGAACAGAAGTGGGAGAAAGAACGGGAATGGGAAAAAGGAGTGCCAACAGGCGGAGAACATCCCCAGGGATCAAAGCCTTCCCACTGCCAGGTAATAACGTTGGAATTGCTGTGGGAAGAAGAGAAAGCCACACTGCATCTGGTTTGTGTATAATCTTACCAGAACTCTTCCCAGGGCAGAACTGGCAACAACTCCACGGCCTCAGCCACTTAAACCATCACCACAAAGCTCATGTGAAGGTCTGATTAGGGAGCACTTTTCCATCGGCGCCTGGGGACACATGATCTGCCTGATGGGCCTCTTATACCTCCCTGATGCCATTCATATCACACCAGCTAATGATGGCATAGAGCAGTGAGTCTAACAGACTCACTATGAGTCTATGAGCTATGTCATTGTGATATTTCAGATGTACTGTGTTGGGGGAAATATGCTTTCTATTGCTTAGCCAAACCTCCCGTTCCATTAGGCTGTGTTTGTCTTTCAAAGAAAAGCATGATGTCTGGATTTAACATTGATGACATCCCCTACCTTTCTACCCTGGATTTGCCACAAATACGCTGATGACTGGGACCCACTATGGTTAGAGGGATTTCTGTAGCATTTTGTTAGCAGAGGATTTGTGGTGGCCTGGAGATTTAATCATTTTAGAGAATGTTTTCTTAATTAGCAACAGAAGGTTTGAAGCTACAGAAGTTGCAGCAAAGGCTTTTCAGATTATTAAAAGTTGAAGTCTAATCACAAACGAAAGCAGCAAACCCACTCCATTCTGTAATTACTGTGCGACCCACATGTGTCTTACCTGGTGAGGCTGCAGCATTTTGCACTGGGGTCCTTATGCCTTTTGTGGAGCACAGAGGATTACAGGGATCCCACCTCCTTCTACTTCCTCATACACCAGGCAGAGAGAACAAACTGTCACAGGGTCCTGGACGCACTGCAGGGTCCTCTGTCCTTCTCTTTCTGTGTGTCCCAGACATCCTCCTCTTCTCCCTCCCTGTCATGTCTGCCCTCATCCCCCTTAACAAGCAAGGCTTCCCATCTCTTCTGTGGCAAACTAGAGTTTTCACATAATGAAGTCAGTATCTGGTCATCTGAAACTTTTGTGGAATTTAGCAGGTTCACCATGGCTTCCTGATACCACTACACTAAAGGCAACATTAATTCACCTATGGGGGAGGGAGACCCTGGCCTTGCAACCCAAAGTTTCTGACTCTTTCCCAACAGCTGAAGGCTTCATTTTCCTTCCTGCACACCCCTCCACTCACCACACACCTCACCTTTATCTATGTGTTTTAAAAAATATTCTCTCAAGCTAATGCAGAAATAAGGAACTTCTGTTTCCCATTCTATAATTGCCCACCAAGCTGCTGTTCAGTGCAGGGAAATTAGGAAGTGATAATTCCCAACCAGAAGCCAAAAGATGGCCTTTTAAATGAAGGACTGCAGACTTGGTGCCAAAGAACTTGACCTTTTCCCCTGGGTTCCTGTCCTAGAGCTTCTAAAACTTTTGAAATTTCCTAAGCAATAGGCTTAGGAACTCACATAGCATCCCTAGATAGCTTCAGGTTGGGGACTGATCACCTGAAACACAAGGTAAAATTACGGAGTTTAAAGAACTTTGGGAATCTCAGGAAGAAGAGGGGTGCTGGAGACTGAGTTCATTCACATGACCAACAATTGAATCAGTCATGCTAGCATAATAAAATCCCAATAAAATCTCTGGCACCAAGGCTTAGTGGAACTTTCAGATTGGTGAACATTTCAATGTGCCAGGCGGGAGACACAGAGATACTACAGGATAAGGCTTGAAAACTTTGAATTCCCTCCAGATATCGCCCTATATTCTCCTTATGACAAAAGTCATAAGGAAATTCTCCTTATAACCCTATAACCTTATAACCATTCTCCTTATAACCAGAAGTACAGCACTTGCCTGACTTCTGTTGGTCTTTCTAACAGAGTACCAGATTTGATGGGTGTCAAAGGAACCTCCCAGATTGGTAGCTGAAACATTAGAATGTGGGTAACACAGCTGGAATCCAAAGTGAGGACAGTCTTGAGGATAACTGAACTCTTAGTTTGTGGAGTCTGTGCTGACTTCAGGATGCTAGAGTCAGAGTTTATAGGAATCCACACGACTGCAGGGCAAACAGAACGATTGCTATTAAGGGTAATTTTCCAATTCTATTAGGTCTCTTGAAACGCTGGAAACAACTTCTAGACCTTCCAGTTGGACATTACAGCTTGAATCACTGTCTCCTGAGTGGGCAGGTTAGGCAGGTAATGTAGAAGATGCTGCCCCAAAAATGGCCCCAGACTGCACATTAGCAAACTGCTCATTACCAGTTGCCAAAGTGATGTTCCACAGAACTGGTGAGTAAGCACTTAGAAAGTTAGACAGATACTGGGCTTTGCCATGACATTCAGGCATGGAAAGAAATATAAATATATCAGACAGTGACAATTTGGGGGAAAACGATCCTTTACCACAGACAGTTTGGGAAGCCTAACTTAGAAAATATAACTTCAGTTGGTATGAGCAGATGGAATCAGAATTTAGTGTTAAAAATGTGAATCTTACAGCAACCAGATTGGGTATGTGATACCTGCTGCAGGCTCTCTCTGTGGTTTTGAGAGTTGCTTAGCCTCGCTGGGGCTTAGCTTCCTCATTTAGAACGTGGACATAGCAATATTTCCTAACTTACTAGGTACTAAAAAAAACCAAATGAGATCATCCAGGATAGATGCTAAGTACAGGGCTGAGCACAAATCAAGCTAACTGCTGGTTTTTCTTCTATGTTCATTTCTTGGCATTGGTGATTCTTTCTTGGTTGTAGCAGTAGGAGGGTGTTATTTGGGGATGCTGTTGAAATCAACATGCACCCTGGCATGACATTCATTCACAGCCACCAGTCACTGAGGCATTTCTTCATTCAGCACCACACATGGTATGTCCCAGGCAGCCTTCAATGCCCAGGATACTGTGAGGAATCAAATATAGTTTCCACCCCTTAGAAACGCTCAGCATTCCTGGTGTACAATATAAGCTTGAGCCTCTAAGATTAGAATGGACAAACTATACTTCACTCTTTTGCTTGGCTTTTCCAAATTGGAATTCAATAAACTTGGATGCAGGGGGATTTTGTTGAAATACTCTATAGTGGTGGGGAGTCAAATGCATCCCTGAGACACCTGAGGAGGATTTTGGCTTCCAAAATTCTGGGCTGAGATGGTGAGGCAAGGCAAGGATAGATAGAACCCCTGAATTCAGTGAAGCTGCCAAATGATTCTGATTTTGATGCCCTGTCAGTCCCCCTCCCTACCCCTAGGTTAGTTTGTCACCAGCAGCCTCTGAGCAAGGGCCCCACACTGACTAACTGTAGTTCCTGGTTGTGTTTCAGATTCCTCCCACCTCCCAGTGCTTCTGAACACTTAAGTGCTGACCCCAGAGATCTGCCATGAAACCACACTTGAAGCAATGGAGACAACGAATGCTCTTTGGAATATTTGCGTGGGGGCTCCTTTTTTTGGTGATTTTCATTTACTTCACGGACAGCAACCCTGCTGAGCCAGTGTCCAGCCCCTTCCCCTTCCTGGAGACCCGCGGGCTCCTGCCCATCCAGGGCAAGCAGCAGGCCATCATGGGCTCCATGCACGAGCCCTCCTTGCCCAGGAGTTTGGATGCAAACAAGGCGTTGCCAGGTGGACATCCTGCCAGCCCCTTTCGCACAGGTCCAATGGACCCACGGAAATGGGCCCGGGGCCCAGATGGGTTTGAAAATGAAGAGTTTTTTTCATCCCAGGTGGGAAGAAAATCTCAAAGTGCTTTCTACCCTGAGGACGGCGAATACTTTTTTGCTGCGGGTCAGCCAGGGTGGCACAGCCACACTCAGGGAACTTTGGGGTTCCCCTCCCTCAGGGAGTCGTCCCAGCCGGGGGCAGCGTTGCCAGCTGGAGCAGTGCAGAGAAGGCACGTGAGGAAGAGGCACCGGAGGCAGGGAAGGAGCCCCGCGATGGAGGAGCGCGAGGAGGGAGACCGGCTGTACGCCTCCATGTCCAGGGCTCTCCTGTACCGGCTTTGGAAGGGGAATGTCTCCTCCAAAATGCTGAACCCGCGCCTGCAGAAGGCCATGAGGGATTACCTACACGCCAACAAGCACGGGGTGCGCTTCCGTGGGAAGCGGGAGGCGCGGCTCAGCAGGGCCGAGCTGCTGTGCGAGCTCCGCGGCCGCGTGCGCGTGAGGACGCTGGACGGCACCGAGGCGCCCTTCTCCGCGATGGGCTGGCGGCAGCTGGTGCCCGCGGTGCCACTGGGCCGGCTGTACCCCGGCGGCCTGCGCAGCTGTGCCGTGGTCATGTCCGCGGGCGCCATCCTCAACTCCTCTTTGGGGCAGGAAATAGGTGGGTATCGCCATGGGGACGCCAGTCACCCCATCTTGAGCCCGAGGGGAACTGGGGTCTGGTTCTTTTCGTGTGTGCACTGGATCTTTCCAACGTCAGCTGAAGAGCCTCCAGAGGCTTTCCCGTGGTTGGGACAGAATGAGACTGCTCCCAGCAGGGGTATTCTAGAGCAAGGTCTTGGAGATTCTTGGGAGCTGGAAAGATGGTCCTCCTATGGCCAGCGCCAGTGAGGATGGAACCCCAGCCTTTGCCCTGCATCCTTCCTCGGGCTGGTATCTCAGAAATTGTTTCCCATAGAAACCACGGTCTCTCTCCGGAGGCTGCAGTCATTGCCAAAGTCCCTCATGTGGCAGGAGTATGGGGAGGAACTAAAAGAGGAAGGAAAGCAGATCACCCAATCACGTGTGTCAACTGCTAGAGGAGACATGGTGACAATTTTGGTTAGGTCAGGAACCAGATCCAGGTTCAGGGGCTCTGAAGAACACCCCATTGCTGCTGAGTACATGTTCCCATGGGAAAGTGAGCTCAGTTTGCACAGCCCAGACTCTGGGTGGTGGCCAGTACACATAGTAGGGGCCTTCTCCAGAGTGGTCACTAGCCTGACTATACCTGGGCTTGTCTTCCCGGCCAGTCTATGTTCAAACCCACCTCAGGAGCCCTAAAGCACAGGTATTTGGTAGCTCCTGTGTGAGGGTGCTCAAGAACAGGGAAGGATATAGAGAGACACTGCTAGACGGATTTATTTTAAGGGCTTGGCTCAGTGATTGTGGGGACCTCCAAGTCTGAGGTCTGTACTCATGGCTGACTGGTGAGACTCTGACACAGGGTTTCCATGTCATATTCTTGAGGCAGAAGTCCTTCCTAAGGACTTCTTTGGTCTCCACTTTTGTTCTTAAAACCTTCAACTGATGATATAAGGCCCATATATTGTGTGGCGAGTGATCTGTTTTCCTCAAAGTGTACTGATTTAAAGATTAATCACATGTAGGAGGCAACCTCACAGCGACAAGTACACTGCTGTTTGACCAAACATCCCGCACTGTAGCCCAGCTGAGCTGACACGTGCCATTAAGCATCCCAGCTGCTTATCAGTCTTCAAGTACCTGTACCTGTATGTCTCTTGGTTGCAGAAAGTAGGGTAAGGCTGAAGCACCTTCCCCTCCCACAGAGGCTGGACTGGGACTGGATCTCCACAGAATTCTCCATTTGTTCTGGGTTGCTTTCACTTCCCCACCTTCCCCAGTCTCCCACCCCTTCTTGCCAGAGACCTGTTCTCTTCTGTTGCTGGTGCCCCTCTCTCCCTCAGCAGTTCTGGATCCCTTTGCTCCCCAGACTTCTCTCTCTGGTTAGGGTAATTCAGTTGCTGCACAGTCAGCAAGCAGCTCTGTCCTTTAGGTAATTTATTCCTTTAACAGACACATTTTGCCCCTACTGAATGTCTGGTTCGGTACTAGGCACAGGAAGTCAGTGTGGCTCAGCCTCAAGTCCAGGTGTGAAACAACCACATCTAATATATTCTCACTGCAGTTGGTCTTAGATCATAACTTGTCTGGAAGTGACATTCAAAGGGCATTGCTCCTCATTACAAAGAAGGAATAGCTGTTTCCTGCCTTCACTTAAGCAGGTCCCTTAGTTGTTCTGTGTCCTTGAAGAGTGACTGGTGTTGCAGAGCTATCTTAGAATAAAGCAATGCCACTCTAGACAGGCTTAGAAACCCAGACCTCCACTCAGATGTCCTTGGGAGTGAGGCTAAGTGGGAAATTTTATTTTAAATTAAAAAACCCAGGACAACAAATCTAGACTTGTGGTCTGGGGTCCCTGGGTGACATTTAGCGGGCTCATAATAACACTGTTCATGTGTCACATAAGCTTGTAGCCAAAGCCAGAGCAGAGCAGCCTGCAATTTATTAAGAAAGAGCAGTGGTTTAGAGGTCCCCAGGGTGAAGTAACACCACAGTTCTATCTCATTTCCGAGGACCAGTATTAATAATGTAGAGGAGGAATTTAAGTGTTACGCTTTGAAGCAGGCATAACTTGCTTCTGGTTTTGTTTTGTTTTAAACACCTCTGCCTCATAAATACTTAGTATTTGGATTGCTCTCGCATGTCAGAGAGAATTCCCCTGCTCTTTATTCCTGCATAAATATCTCTGTCCAGGGCCTTTTATACTATTCAGAATTTGAAAGAGAGGATGAAGACATTGGGAAGTCCGTGTTTCTGGGGAGCATGAGATGCCAGAGTTACATACATATTGGTTAGTTTCCAGTATTCAAATTTTAATATATGCTCTGCGCACTTAGATGAGGCTTCATGATCTGAATTGTAAAATCACAAATGAAGAACATGCCTGGAAATTTTTTTTTTTTTAATTTTCTTTCTTGTTTTATGTAGGTTCCTTTGACTCAGATTTCGTACCTATGCTTTTTAGG